>JAVJIF010004547.1:0-105709 GCA_038442645.1 Agave tequilana
CCATGCAATATGGAAATCGTGGGTAATTAAGAAATTTGTCCAAAAAATGAGAATAGCTAAAATGAGAATAGAGTCTGAATAGGACCATCGATGAGGATTATTTCGGATATAAACTATTTCACCAGAATGCAGTGATTCTTTCAAATTGAAATGCCTCAAATTATTAATGGTTTCATTATTGCAGGTAGATGGGCATGAAATAATACCAATGGCTCAGAGCAAAGCAGAAGGGAGGAAAAATAGACTATCGAGGAATTTAAGGATAATTATTACCAACACCAACATATGCCAAATACATACCTTCACAGTTCGATCACAACTCCTTTGCAAAACTTTCAATTGAAAGCAACCAGTGAGCAAATGCAATTTTGTGATGCTAAGTTCATGGAAAACCACGGATCCTCCAATCAAGTTACATTCACCCAACATGGATATCCTACTTCTTACTTTCCTGGCATGCAGTTGCCTGCTCATCTTCAGCTAGATAGAAACCAAAAGAGAGCTGTTCCTACTAGTTATGAGGTTCGCTCTGACGACACAAAGCATCCAAAAACTTCAAATAGACTACCAGATGCTAAGCAGTGACTATGACACCTCAAGAAAAGATGGAGAAACTAAGGCGACGACAGCAAATGCAGGCTCAGCTTGCTATTGAGCAGCAACACCAGCAATATGGTTATCAAATCCCTAGTGCAGACATTGCTGTATCTAAGTCATATTCACAAAACAATCAGTTAGATGATATGACAAGCACTATTACAACGGATGAATGTGCACATAAGTTTCCATCATTAGATCTGAGCATGGTAGTGGAGAAAGATGAGTCCAAAAGGACCTCCAGTTTGACATATGATCCTCCTGCAGAGGAAACTATATATTATCAACTTCAAGATGTTGTTGGAAAGGTTAGGTTACTTTCCTATGAAGAGTCCTATGATTAAGTTGTTTCCATGTAGCATCAGGATCATAATCGTTGTTATTTTTCTGCAGTTGGACATGAGGATTAGACTTTGTATTCGAGATAGCTTGTTTCGTCTAGCCAGAAGTGCAATGGAAAGGCAAAGCGCTAGTGACATGAGCAGTACCAACACAAGTAACAAAGATGAAGATGAAGCTTCCACGGATGAAGGGACAATAAATCGTGACAGGTAATTAATTTTGACTTAAATTTCACCTTTTCTTTTTATCCTTGCAATGCAAGTACATCATGGCTTTTGATTCCACCCACTAAAATATATTTGGATCAATCATAATTTCCTAGAATTTTGTACACTAATGTGTTCTGCAGTCTGTTAGGGTCTTGGAGATGATATGTGTGTGTGTGTGTATATGTATGTATGTATATATGTAGAGGAAAATATTCGAGTGAGAACCGGTTCTCACCGGAGCTTCGTGCGAACTCAACGACTAGCCATCCCATGGATGATCTGAACCGTTTATCTTGATCTACATACTCTAATTAGGTTAGCAATAAAAATGCACGCGATTACGAGCTTTTTTACCCATGCATCAAATGACATCTTTATTCTACGACTACCAAAAAAAATTTGTAACCGCTTAATGCATGAGTAAAAAGGCTTGGAATCACGTGATTTTTTATTGGTAGCCTAATTAGAGTATGTAGATTAAGATGAACGGTTCGGATCATCCATGGGATGGTTGGTCGTGGAGTTCGCACGAAGCTCCGGTGAGACACCGGTTCTCACCGGAATAGTTCTATATATATACATATATATATAGAAAGAGAGACTTGTGTCATTCCGGAAGGATTCCAGGCTGAATCTTTCCCACTCAAATACAACCATACGACATTCGAATACAAGATCCATTCCGTTGAGGTTGATCTATATAATTTCAAATACAGCCATACGACATTCGAATACAAGATCCATTCCGTTGAGGTTGATCTATATAATTTCAATACAGCCATACGACATTTGAATACAAGATCCATTCTGTTGAGGTTGATCTATATAATTTCAAGTATCTATAAATCAAAAATTAAGTATTTTAAATACTTTTTGCCCATGCATCAAGTAGGGAAAAAACGAACGGCCTGAATAGTGAGTTGGTTAGTTTAACGGTGTAGAACATTTGAAAGCTAAAAAAAAATGGTTTGTAGGATTTTTTAAATGTTTAGATCATGATCAAATGATCGGATCGAGAATTTGTATGTCGAACAGCTCGGTCGTCTATTTTGCTCCGCTTGATGGATGGGCAAAAAGTATCAAAACAGTTGATTTTTGATTTTTAGTTACTTTAAATAATATAGATCTTCAATAGAGTGGATCTTGTATTCGAATGTCGGATGTTGGTATTTGAGTGGGAAGGATTCGGGCTCGAATCCTTCTGAAACTACACAACTTCAACAGAGTAGACTTGTGTCCTTCCAAAAAGATTTGACCCTGAATTCTTCCTACTCAAATTCAACCCTACGACATTCGAATACAAGATCTACTCTGTTGAAGTTGATCTATATTATTTCAAGTATCTATATACTAAAAATCAAGTGTTTTGAATACTTTTTGCTCATCCATCAAGCGATACAAAATGAACAGCCGAAACTAGTGAGTTGGTTAGATCTGTCTTTAAACATAC
Source organism: Agave tequilana (assembly GCA_038442645.1). Classification (NCBI taxonomy): domain Eukaryota; kingdom Viridiplantae; phylum Streptophyta; class Magnoliopsida; order Asparagales; family Asparagaceae; genus Agave; species Agave tequilana. The sequence goes on from JAVJIF010004547.1 coordinate 2,599, forward strand.
AAATTCTCGATCCGGCCATTTCATTATGATCTAAACATTTTAAAAACTTCTACAAACTAATTTTGTTAGGTTTCAAATATTCTACACCGTTAAACTAACTAACCAACTCATTATTTAGGCCGTTCGTTTTTTTCCTACTTGATACATGAGCAAAAAGTATTCAAACCACTTGATTTTTGGTTTATAGATATTTGAAATAATATAGAGAATCTTATATTCGAATGTCAGATGGTTGAATTTCAGTGGGAATGATTCGGGCTCAAATCTTTTTGGAAGGACACAAGTCTATCTCTCTCTATATGTGTGTGGGGAATGACTCGGGTTCAAATCCTTTTGGAAGGACACAAGTCTATCTCTCTTTATATATACATATATACATATATATATAATATAACATATATACATATATATATATATATATATATACATATATACATATATATATATACATATATATATATATATACACGTGTCATTCCGGAAGGATTCAAGGCCAAATCATTCCCACTCAAATACAACTCCTACGACATTCGAATGCAAGATTCACTCTATTGAAGTTAATCTACATTATTTGAAGTAGTTATAAACCAGAAATTAACTGTTTTGAATAATACTTGCATCAAGTAGGAGAAAACGAACGGCCGAAATAGTGAGTTGGTTAGTTTAACGGTGTAGAATATTTGAAATCTAACAAAAAATTGATGTGTGAGGGTTTTAAGTGTTCAGATCATGATGAAGTGGTCGGATCGAGAATTTATGTCTAAAGATGTAGATCTAAGCAATATGCTATTTTCAGTCGTCCATTTTATGCCTACTTGATGGATGGAAAAAAAAGTATTCAAAATACATGATTTTTTATTTATAGATACTTGAAATAAAGTAGATCAACTTCAACGGAGTGGATCTTGCACTCAGATGTCGTAGGGTTATATTTGAGAGGGAAGAATTCAATTTATATGTATAGAGAGACTTGTGTCATTCTGAAAGGGTTCGAAGCTGAATTTTTTTCACTCAAATACAACCCTACGACATCTGAGTGCAAGATTCAGCCCGTTGAAGATTTTATTTCAAGTATCTATAAACAAAAAATTATGTATTTTGAACTTTTTTTCATTCATCAAGTAGGCGCAAAATGAACGGCTGAAAATAGCATATTGCTTAAATCTATGTCTGTAAACATACAAATTCTCGATCCGATCATTTCATCATGATCTAAACACTTAAAAACCCTCACGCACTAATTTTTATTAGATTTCAAATATTCTACACCGTGAAACTAACCAACTCACTATTTCGGCCGTCCGTTTTTTCTCCTACTTGATGCATAGGCAAAAAGTATTTAAAATACTTAATTTTGGTTTATACCTACTTCAAATAATGTAGATCAATTTCAACAGAGTGGATCTTGCATTCGAATATGGTGTGGTTGTATTTAGTGGGAAGGATTCGGCTTTGAATCCTTCCGGAATGACAAGTTTATCTCTCTCTCTCTATATATACACACACACATTGAGTTGATCCCTTAAGAATGGTTCTCACGGATTTCTGTGAAAACTTTCATGTGGATGTTGGATCTCATAGAGATCTTTTATTTGATTTGATCTATCAGATTTGAAGACCCACATGAAAGTTTTCATAGAAATCGTGAGAATCATTCTTAGGGAATTAGCTCCTTATATATATCTATATATAGCTGGACTACAGAATAAACGTTTATTTTTGGGTCTAACTTTTTATAGATATTCTATGTTCCGGCATCCAAATGTAAGATCCACTCCGTTAAAGTTGATTTACATTATATGAAGTCTCTAAAAACAAAAAATCATGTCATTTGAATACTTTTTGTTATCCATCAAGTGGGCGCAAACGGGGTGCCGAAAGTAGTTAGTTGTTTAGTTTAACGGTTATAGTATTTGAAATCTAAAAAAATTAGTTTGTGAGGGTTTTTAAGTGTTTAGATCACAATGAAATGGTCGGATCGAGAATTTGTACGTCTAAAGATGTAGATCTAATCAAAAACTATTTTCGGCCGTACATTTTGCGCCTACTTGATGGATAAGCAAAAAGTTTCCAAATGATATGATTTTTGGTTTTTAGAATCTTCAAATAATGTAGATCAACTTTAACGGAGTGGATCTTGCATTTGAATGTCGGATCATGGGATTTGAACTGTTTAGAGTTGGACCAAAAAATAATGTTTATTTTGTAGTCCAGCTAATATATATATATATATATATATATATATATATATATATATATATATATATATAATATATATATATGGAAAGGTTACAATGCACCTAGGGTGTAACTAAGTTAGTTACACACACTTGTTTCACCACACATTTTTTACAAGAGGAGATGCAAATAAAAATTAAAGTATATAGTCCTCACAAAGTGTTAATAGGTTATTTAAAAACTATTTTTGTGTGGTGGAAACCACTATGAGTAACTAAGTTAAACACAGGGTGTATTGTAACCATACCCCCTATAGGGTAAGGTAACAATACACTTGGGGGCTGTTGTTAGGGGTGGAAGTGAGGAATAGTAATAGTTTTCTTTAAAACTTGAGAATTGGTTATGAGTTTTCCGGTATTTGGATGTTGTTGGGAACGTGGTGTGAAAAATGTTATGTCTTTTTCGGTGTTTGAATGGTAATGTGAAAGTGAAAGTGAAAATGTTGATCATAAAGTTGACCACAAAATAATATTAAAATAAAAATTAATTAAAAAAATAAAAATTAGATTGTAATTAGAATGCAAGTGAGATTTACTTAACTACAAAATTAACTGTTTTGAGCTACAACTTATTACAAATTAGATTTATATGACCACAAAATTAACTGTAGCACTCTGGAAGTGAGGAAGTAATTGTGTAAAAGAGAAAATGAAAAGGGGGTTTTCTCATTTTTTCTTTTCATGTGTTTGGATAGATAGGGAAGTGAGCAATTATACTTCACCATTTTCTTACTTTAGCCCACTTCCTTGCAACCAAACACGCTATTAGGTGTAACTAAGTTAAGTTACACATACCTCTTTTCACCACTTTAAAATTGCTTTTTGGTGTGATACAAACAAAAATTAATATGAGTGATCTTCATAAGGTGTTTAAAAAATATTTTTGTACAGTGGAAAGAGGTGTGTAACTTAGTTAGACCTATGTGTATTGTAACTATACATGTGCCATTACGGAAGGATACGAGCCCGAATCCTTCCCACTCAAATACAACTCTACAACATTCGAATACAAGATTCATTATGTTGAAGTTGATCTCTATTATTACAAGTATTTATAAACCAAAAATCAAGTATTTTAAATACTTTTTTGCTCATGCATTAAGTAGGAAAAAACGGACAGTATAAATAATGAGTTGGTTAGTTTTAACAGTGTAGAATATTTAAAACCTAATAAAAATTAGTTTGCAGGGGTTTTTAAATGTTTATGTCATGATCAAAATGGCCGGATCGAGAATTTGTATGTCTAAAGACAGGTCTAACAACTCACTACTTTCGGCCATCCATTTTGCGCCGCTTGATGCATGGGCAAAATGTATTTAAAATACTTGATTTTTTGTTTATAGATACTTTAAATAATATAGATCAACTTCAACGAAGTGGATCTTGCAATCGGATGTCGTAGGGTTGTATTTGAATGGAAGGATTCAGGCTCGAATCCTTCTGGAATGACACAAGTCTATCTATATATACTTGTTAGATGACCGTGTCTCAGCCCTCTTTCAGCTATGTTATGACGGCAGTCTAAATTAAATTTAATTTCAGTTGTTATTCATTACCCTAACCATTGGGATTCAATTATTTCTTTTAGGAATCTCAGCAGCAATGTTCCATTAGAGCCATACAGGACCTAGACTCAATGGGTAGAGAGTGACAAATAAGTGTTACAATGTTTCCCAATGACTTGTATAGACTATAGAGTGATAGTTTGGAAATATTTAATTGGTTTACTAAAAGATGATCATCTCAATAATACCCCTTTCCGTGTGTTTTAAAGATTTTAACCACTGCTTTCAAACCCAAAGGAGTCAAATTATAGAATACGTTTTGTGTAATTCTGCAGATCCATGAGGATGGCAGATGCAGAAACAGATACCAATCCTATTGATCGCATAGTGGCTAACTTGCTCTTTCAGAGACCAACAGAAGCTTGTCCTCGGCTCGGCTCATATGAACACCTCAGCTCAACCTAGTAATGTCTCTTTCAGAAACTATACAGAAACCACTTGAATCCTTTCATTGTTTGTAAGAAATCTTGACTGAGAGCTATGCTTTCAAATAAGGATTGCTCAGGATTCATGTCATTTGAGCGCTCCGCTGACCATCTGGACTGGTGTTGGAACCTTGAAAGATATGGAGCTGCAACTGTTAATGTGAAGTAGGATGTATCGAGTAAAGATCTTGCTTGCTTTCTTGTTCAGTAGTTCCACTCTGTTTCTCCTAATTGAGGCCTGTTATCTGTTGAAGTTTTTCCTTCTCACAGCAAGCTGATTAAATCTTCATCCTACCACGGCAGTCATCGACAAAACATCGCCTTTTCATGTATTCTTCTGCAATTTTAGAATCTTCTTGATTGAAATGTGTGCAAGGTTAGTATGTAATGTATATGAGAGGAGAGGCGGCCGCTTTGGAGCTTTTGAGGGCAGTTCGGAACTGGTGAACAAAGCTGCAGTTTTATCTAGCAACTTCATTGGGAAACAGAAGAAAGCTTTTGCTTCTGTGCGTGCTGTTTATATTGTTTGCATCGTACTTTTAAAATATCTGAATGTGACTGGCTTGATTGATCAAATTTGCTCGTTATATAGCCCTCAATTCATCTATTTATCTGTGTTCATCTTCTTTTTTGCCCCCTTGTAATTGCTCTATTGCGGGATTCAACTGGTGATAGCTAGGAAGTAAATTCAGAGGTTGACCAGTGACCACAGTGATCAGAATTAAATATATTATAATATGTTGCTGGTGTGATCACTTATGGGCGAGCACAGCTCTTAACAAATTCAAAGCCATCTCTCAGTCACATTCACTAGATGTATGTAGTTAAATATGCAAATCGGTTCATAATCACTCTCATAGGCTATTAATGTAGATGGTATCCATTTATTTAGATGGTATCTTATGGTGCGTATTTGTCAAGTGAAGATATAGGGGAGAGGACTCACGAATGCCGTGAAAAATAAAAGAGAGCGAATGCAGTGAAAAGGCCTAAGATGAAAGTTTACTGATGTATCCTAATTTACCTTCTCTTTTCTTTTCTTTTACTTTTTTTGTGTGTCAATAGAGGTACAAATATTATCAAAGTTTTCTTCACTATTTATAAAATATTTTTTGAGATGAATTATATGTAAAATATACTGTTCATATATTTCTCATTTACGACATGTTTATCGAGGTGCTGATTTTGTATCTGATTTTGTATGTGTCGTGGTCATCCTCTTTTATTGTGTATCATTACTTTTTACCATTGACTTATGTTTTTGTTTCTATGTACCTGAGGATGACCCAAAGAGAATAAGGACGCATATTTACAGTAAAAATCAACTCTACGCTCTAAATCATTTTATTTTATTTTTATTTTATTTTTTGAGAAAGAGGACAGAAGTCAGCTTCTGAACTATACGTAAGTATCAGCCATCACTAATCACTCAAGTAAAATCTTTTATTCAACAATTACAGGGGTCGAATCTGGAACACCCTCTTGTGAAGAAGAGTGTTACCAATGGGCTAACCCGCCGGTTACCGATTCTACTCTATTCTTGACAAAAAATGATAGTCATTCAAAAGCCAAAAGAGAGCGAGTACATGTTTCCTGACTGTTATATTGTTATGAGAAGGTGCGAATTTACTTCTGAAACTAGTGTTTGCAGGCACCTCACTAGTCAAAAATTATTATTAGTTTTTTTTTTTTTTTGGTCCCCTCAAAGATAAGTCCTGAGCATCTTGATTTAATTATCGTAAGCATCTTATATCTACTCTCTCTCTCAAACATAATTTGAATCCAGCATTTCACTATGATTGGAGTCAGTATTAAGCAGTAAGATTCGGTTATGACTTGTGACAAATTACAATAAGTTACAAACTCTGTTTCAATAGCAATGACAACAATGCCAAACAGTAATAATAAGATTAAACCATGCTGTTATTGATGGTATTTGAGATACAAATACTATCATCTTAAATTTAAAAATGATAAGCCCAATGAAAAATCTGCTATTGATATGATCTAATACATGCGGTGAGGATTTTGGTACGGGTCCAGAGTTTTTTCACGAGTTTTGGATCTCGAGTTGATAGTGGGCCTTGCCGTGTTATGCCTAATAGGCACGGCTAAGAGTACTGTATGAGCCTAGGCTTATATGCACGGTCCACATGTCGTACTAAGCTAGCCCTTTCGAGTCTTCTTTAGTGCTTAGTCGTGCCGGCCGATTTGTGTCATATTTGGACTTTCTACTCTTTGTCTACTTTATGACTAATTTGATGGAGGAAATTGAAAGATCTTTAGGGTTTCTCACTCTGTTGTTTGAGTTCGAGAATTAGAATGGATAGCAAATGATGCAAATAAAAAGTTAAAATCTAATTTATATAACTAATAACAGACTAATAGCTAATTAAATAATACATGTAATTGTGTTTCTAGTTGAAGGTCCAATCAAAACTTCGTTCGTGCCTTGAGCGGGCTGTGTCTTGAGTCATGCCGTGTCGGATTGAGGTGACGCCAGACGGCTTGAAAATAAGCTGGGCCATAAATTTTAAATCCAGACAGGGCTTAGAGTATTATTTTAGTTATTTATCTACTAAAAAGTTTCGTGTAATCGTAACATTCTGTTATGACTAAAGGGAAAGTTTTATCGGACTGCTATTAGGCCAGTTTTGTTATATTGCACTGAATGTTGGGCTATAAAGAGATCATACCTAAAAGATGATTGTAGCCGATATGCGCATGCTTCGTCGGATGTGGTAACACGAGGAGAGATAAAATGAGAAATGAGGATATTCCTACTAAAATAGATGTAGTCTCTATAGAAGAGAAGATGAGAGAAAACTACCTACGATGATTTGGTCATGTGCGACGTACACCTACAGATGCGCCAGTCCGACGAGTAGATCGTATCAAATTAGGACAAGTTAAAAGAATGCAGTGGAGACCGAAGAAAACATGAATGGAGGTAATACGACTAGATATAGAGGTTAAAGGTCTTAGCGAAGGCATATTGCTCGATTGAAATGAGTGGAGAAAGTTGATCCATGTGTCTGGTCCGGTGTAATTCTCTTTTGGTTCATGTAGCCTATCCCAAATACTTAGGACAAATGACTTAGGACGTGTTTGTTTCGCCGCAAAACGCCGCAAAACGCAAGTCGTAAAACTTCTTTTCCATTTTCCGTTGTTTGTTTCGCTGAAAAACAAGTTACAAAATGCAACTCTTCTTTTCCCACTTGCAGTTGCTACAGTTAAATTTGTGGTCATGTAAATCTCACTTTTACACATATTTTCTCACTTGCAGTTGCTACAGTTAATTTTGTGGTCATGTAACTCTCACTTATAGTACACTTACAGTTCAAAACAGTTACTTGATAATCAATATATAATTTAATATTATAAATATTTAATATTTTAAATAGTATTTAATTTCTAATTTAATTATTTAATATTTTTAATCTTTAATTTTTTATTTTTTTAATATTGTTTTAATATTTAATATTTTACTATTTAATTTAATATTTTAATTTAATATTTTATTTAATACTTTATTATTTTATTAATACTTATTCGATTTTTTATTATTTTATTTAGAGTTAATATTTTATTAATATAACAATATTATACTTTAATATAAAATTACTATATATTTAATTATTTATTTTTTAATATAAAAAATTACTTTATTAATATCATAAATATTTTATTATTATATTAATATTTTATTATGCTAATATTGTAATAATAATTCAGTATAATAATACTATAATGATAATTTATTATTAAATTATAATTATATTTTACTTTGTTATTTTATATTTCTATAATATTACAACAATATTATAATAAAATTTATATTATAATAATTTTTAAGTATTTTTAATATATAATATTATAACTACATTTTATTATTTTTGTAAGATTTTTTAATATTTATATTTTATTAGTATTCTTAAAATTTTATTAATGTTCTTTATATTTAATTAAAATTTTATATTATTTATTTAGTTAATATTTTAGTAATATTTTACTATTTATACTAATATTTTATTAATATTATTGTTATAAATAAAATATTAAGATTATTAATTTTTTATCTCAAATTTATTAATACAATTTAATTTGCAATAGTAGATTTAATTTAATAGTGCTACAGTTAATTTTGTGGTCCACTTTCCACTTACACTTTTACATTACCAATCAAACACCGTAAAACACAATATACTTTACCGTTTACACTTTCACTTTATCAACCAAACACCGTAAAACACAATATACTTTTCCATTTACACTTCACTTTATCAACCAAACACCGTAAAACACAATATATTTTCTCTGCTACAGTTCACTTTTTCCATTCTCATTTTACGACTTACGACTTGCGACGTTTTGCAACGAAACAAACATGCCCTTAGTTGTTGTTTTTTGTTGTTGTATCTACTGAAAAGTTTCGTGTCGGGCCATCCTATTGTGTTTTGGGCCGGCCTGAGCCCATTAGCAAATATTTTTTCTTGATGTTTGGGAGTCGGTTTGTGACTCTGTATAATAGCGCAAGACGCGAGTGAGAGGAAGGAAAAGGGGAAGAAATTTTTTTAAAGGAGGTTAATTTTGGATGCGAGGGGAAAAAAGAAAAAATGGAGGTGGAGAGCAGTAGGAGGCGCAAAGAGATCTCGCCGCCGCCGGCGACGTCGCCTATAAACAGCCTCGACGATGGATGCCTCATGCACATCTTCAGCTTCCTCAACCCCATCCCAGGTTCCCTTTCTTCTCTCTCTCTCTGACAAACCCTAGAAACTGAAATTAGTTCAGGTTTTATTTCGTTAGTTGACCTTAATCATTGAGGATTTGTTAATTCCAAGTAAATGCGAAATTGGCTTTCTGATTAAAATTTCTTGCAAAATTGCTTGGAATGATTGTTGAAAAGATGTTCATTGTTGAGTGTAAAGAGCATATTGATTAGGAAAATTTAAACTTAGTTAAAAACTCCAAGTAAGTTTCATGGTCATTACTTTCTACTCTTTCAACATCGAATAAAAGAGAATCTTTTGCAATTTATGGAGAATTGCGCGGTGATGGGCTAGAATGACTATCTGTTGGTAAATTGGGCGTTCTTGTTAATTATGAAAAGCGGCTTTATTAAAAAGGTCAGTGCTTTCTATTATTCTTCGTGGTGGTGATCAGTCAGGGTTGCTAATTACTACTTGCTGCACTTGTATGTACAACTCTTTTGTGGGATATCTTATTTTTTGGATGCTGGGGATAAACTTCGGATTCATAATAATCCGGCTGTTCTTGTAATAGATACTATAACATCAAGGTTGAAAAAGGACACAAGTCTTATACATCAGATTCTGGAAAAGGAATGCTAATTTTCAATTCTTAATTCCTGGGCTTTTAAAGGCCTAAGGTGAAGCAGGTTCACATCACCAGATATGATCCATCGTAGAAGGCAATTGCCTGACTGAACTGAAGCACATTTGTGTAAGAGCAATGAGCAAAAAAAAAAAATTGAAAGCAATCTTTTTATGATAATATGAATATATGACATAATACTTTTCAGTTATAGATGGCATTAATGACAACTCTACAAATAAAAGAACTTGATCTAAGAATTTATAGATCTGCTTCTATATCTTAGATTTTAAAGAAAGTAACAACAGCCAGATTACTAGCAATCAAGCAAAAAAAACGCTAGACAACAAGAAACAATACATATGGGAGTTCAAGTCGAAACTATAGTAATTACTAGAAAATGAAATAAAAAGAAAAATGACTATGGGAGAAGAGAATAAGATGCAAAAAAGGGGGGGGGGGGGGGAAATAGAACACGCTATTTTATTTTTTGGGAGGGTGGGGGGTGGGGGTCGGGTGTGGTGGGTGGTTAAGGAGAAGTTTGAAAAAAAAATAATACTAAATTAGGTTTTTCAAAAGTGAGGTGTTGTTGATGGCTGGAGATTGCCAGTGGTTGATGGTGGCCATAACAGTTGGAGCAGTTGTTGAATAGGATAAGTGTGTGATGCAACTGCACAATCCTAAGTTGATCACATATCTAGCTTGTGTCCTAAAATGTTAGATCTGTTGTAAAACCTATGATTTGAAGACACGGGTACAAGTGTCTTACTCCGATGCGGATAGGGATGTCCAACACGACAAGTGTCTAAAATCTGAGACATGAGGATACTGCTAAATATACAAATTTCTTTTGATTATATGTATATTTGGCTGAGAATTATATGTGCTAGGCTAATATTAATAAATGAAAGAACTTATTTTTCGTAAAATGATTTACAAAATAGTTAACTTTTTTTAGAGGTCAAAATATACTTCATCTTATGCATAATTTTTTGACGTAAATAACGGTTTACACATTTGTAACTATTGGACACGGATGGACACGCGTGTCATAGCTGTGTATGTCGGACATGCCAAATTTTAGATGGGAGAAATGTCTTACATATCTTAGTGTAAAACTATGGTGATGTCTCAAGGGTATTGATAAGTACTAAATACGTTTCTAGTTGAAACTTCCTGAGGGACTCCCATTAGATCAAATTAAAGGAAGGTACCTCAAAATGCTAGTTTTCCTCTATTTAATCTGATACAACCGTTTTGCAGTTGATTGACAGAAATGAGAAACATTTTGTTCGATTATGCATGTATTGTATGATGAACGCTTCAAAAACTAGTTTGGACTAGATAGGAAGTCAAGCACCTCAGGGAGCTTCACCGTCATGCTTAGCCTGTCCATTTGGGGGGTTCTGTAACAGGGTCTTCTCGATCTCCCCCAAGTTCTCATATCAGCTAGTTTCCAGAGCATTCCCCTTTCTTTGTTTTATTTTTCCTCCTTGAATATAGTAGATTAGATTTATTTGGGGGTTAGTTCCTCCAGATGATGTCAAGCTGAAGAAAATTTGAGGTAAGTCCCTTGTAAACAATATAACTCCTGAGTGGGTCTTATGGTATCTACTGTAAATGCAAATTCTTCCCATGTTATTCAATACATGACCTTGTTAACATTGTCGGAATCGACCAAGTCAGAATTGTAAGTTGTGATTCTTTCCTACAGTAGCAATTTGCAACTTGTTTGAGGATTTTAAATTTATAATGTCATATTCAGCTAAGGTTATTAGCGAAGGAATTTGCCATGGGAAACTGACATGTTCATGTAATCATGTCACTGTCTTCTAATTGCTTCCAGCCGTCTACAGATATAACAATATGAGTAATTTATTAAGGTTATGATACTCTCCTAGGCACCTCCCTAATGTCTGTTCTTTCTTTTTTCCTTTCTTCTTTTGGGACCTCCCAAATGACACAGGTTTCCATATATACTTCCTTTCATTTGTATTTATACATTAATCCATAATTACTTAGAATAGATATATCAGACGTGGATATAGGTTTTAATTATGCCAACCAGACATGAATATTGTAATAGGCGATGTAAATTTACAGGGAAAGACTGATTGCTGAAATTAATCTGGGAAGTTTGTGTACTCAACTATGTAGTATGCTACTGCTGTGGAAGATATGTATCTTTTCTGTTTTAAAGCTTGCAAGAAGCATATGCTTATGGACCATACCTCTTTTAGTTTCGTTCTTAGTGGTGTGCAATCGACACACATGAAATGGGAAATAGCTTGTTTTATATTGATTAAGAGTGTCTTCTATAAAAACAATGGAAAAAACAATGGTCTGAGATATATCCCATTTTGTACATGACAACAATTGGTTGCTTATAACTTTGGTCCTTGATTGAATGGTCATGACTTGATTATTATGTGTACTACGCCTTTCAGCGGTAAACTTCCCTCACAAAATTTCAAGTATTCCTTTAATTTTCTCTCTGAAAAGATTTTACATGAGCCCTTCTAGCAACTTGCTGTTGAATTGCAGATAGATATAACACGGCCCTCGTTTGCCACAGATGGAGTTTCTTGGCTTGCCACCCTCGGTTATGGTTGCGCGTTAGAGAGGCCCATCAAGAACTTGACTGAGCCAGGAGTGTATGACAACCTAGAGGCTGCAATTTCTGCTGCAAGGTTAGTTGTTATTTACTGCTGTTTGCATGTTACTAGTAAGTGAGAATGGACACACAATGATCTTTACTTTTGATCGAAGGCCTGGTGACACCATTTTGATTGCTGCTGGTGGGAATCATGTTGCCTCTAATATTCAAATTAGGAAGCCACTGTGCCTTGTAAGTCAAAATATTCACAAATGTTTCTTCTTATTGGCCCATGACATTTGAAGAAATTCATGAAAAAACATCTCTAGCGGTTAGATAGCATTGATTATATATGTTAATATTTGTGAGGAAAACAAGTTCGTCTAGTTTCTTGTTTTCATCATTTATCGCTATAGGTTTTTAATTAGCCGCCTTATTTTATAGTATTACTGGAACTATGAAGGAATGAAAATCAAACGAGATGTGTAAATAAACGAGGTAATTTCTGTAACTTCTGTTATCATTACGCATGTCCACTGCATTGCAAGTTTTAATCTGTTTAGACTTTAGATCCGAGGAGGGAAGACCTTACTATGAAGCGGAACTTATTAGATTTTTATAAGAAGTTGCATATAGATGTTCTCACACGTATATTTTAAATGCAAAAACAATAGGCATGTAAGCTGAATCTGATGGGGACATTGCTCTAGGACCTCGAGTCTACACCAGGAAGGACCGAGAATTTAACGTAGGAGATTGCGTGATGATTCAGATTCGTTCGAAACGGTGTACCCCTGGTACTGTGAAGAAATTACATGCACATAGTGTAGGACCTTTCAAAATTTGAGAAAGATTAATCTTTAGACATATATGGTAGATCTTTCACTTGATTTTGGCATTAGTCTGTCTTTTAATATTGAAGATCTAGCTTATTGTAGTGGCCAGTTTTCGACCCCCTCAAGATACGACACATGTTCGTCCCCATCCCTTGGATAATCGCGTGACACATGGCCATTTTCAGAATCTCTAAAGAAGAGTCATGATCTCATTTAAACTCAGATCTGTTCAAGTAGCCACATGATAGAGATAGGGTCGGTTACAAGTACCTCTATCTTCAAACCAAATCTTCATTTGTATTTGGTGGTTATAGCTCGGGAGCGGATCAACCACATTGGTAGCTGGACAGATCCCATTAGATAGAGACAAATATGAGCTTTACCAATTCAAATAAGGATGTTTTACTCCAATCGCCTCCAAGATAAGCAGTTGAGATAAGGATAGATGTTCAGATAGATGAGAACTTTACAACCTTATCCAAAGACACCTACTTGTATAAATAGTAGACCCCTTCTAATGAGAAGGGGACGATCATTCAACCCTAGAAACCCTAGCATATGAGACCAGGTAGTCACCATTGTAATTTTCTGTGGATTATAGTGGAATCGTCTCTCTTTCCTCGTGATTTTTCCTTTAGGTTTTCACGTAAATCTGTGTGTTTACTCTGATTTGATCTCTGAAATTTATTCATTAATTCATACAATTTGGTGCATGGATAACTTCCCTAGGAATTCCCACGGCATTTGGTGCTTTCATTGAGATTTTGAGTCCACACTCTAAATCCTCCCAATCTCATACCTTCCAGGTCCTAAAAAAGTTTCAAACAACCATGGCGCCCAAGAGCACTACCCACCATGACGTCAACGCCTCCGGAAAACTCAAGCTGTCAACACTCTCTCGAGGACAACTTATCCAGCGAGTGTCGACCTGAACAGCGGGCCAAGGCAGACCGCGAGCGAGAACTGGTCGCCATCATCGCGACACCGCCGAGCGAGAGCGAAATGTTGTAATGCAAATTAACAACCAGCTACTCACGCAGATAAAGACCCTTCGAAAAGCTCAACAACGAGTCATTGAGTTAAGCGCAAGGAAAGCCAAGTGAACACGTCCTCCGAAGTCCATCAACATACCGACTTACGTTTCAAATTAGACCAGATATGCTCCCGAACATATTCATCACATGTGGATCCAGAGAGCCACAAAACCGGTCCCACACGGAAGCAGAGGAGAGGGCATCACCCTCAAAACGCAAGAGGGAGGAAAACACTTCCTCGACAGCAACAAAGACCAAGGACGACTTAGTTTTCACTCCTCTGAAGTTATCGATTGATCAGATCCTTCACGTCATCAAGCATTAACCCTAAGTGAGACTCCCTAAGCTAAGCAAGCACGACCCAGATCTCCTAGAAGAATGAGGACACTATTCTTTCCATGACAGTTAGGGGCACGCCATCTTGCATTGCTGGGCTCTTAAAAAAACACCTCGACGATCTAGTTCAACGTGGATACTTCGAAGAGTTTGTTCTCGACTAGGAGGAAGATTCGGAGGTCGGAGATACCCCAACCGAGTTTATCGACTAAAGTGCTTACTCATCAGCACAACTCGGGAACAACCTATATCGGGTCCTAGCCTGACGGCTACCCCTCAGAGAGTCTCCTGAAAGATGGAGGCTCGCCCACAACTGCGGTCCTCACCCTGATGGCTACCCGAGCTAGTCAACAGCCTATAGCGGGTCCTCCCCTGACGGCTACTCGGGAACAACTTATATCGGGTCTTACCCTGACGGTTACCCCTCGGAGAGTCTCCTGAAAGATGGAGGCTCGCCCACAATGAGTGTTCGGAGCTCAGCTTATATCGGGTCCTCGCCCCGATAACTACCTGAGTGAGTTAATAGCTTTATAGCGGGTCCTACCTGACAGCTACTCGAGAACAGCCTTTATCTGGTCCTACTCTAACGCTACCCTCGGGGAGTCTCCTGAAAGATGGAGGCTCACCCACAATGACTGTTCGGAGCTTAACCTACATCGGATCTCACCTTGATGGTTACTCGAGCGAGTCAACAGCCTATAGCGGGTCCTTCCCTGACGGTTACCCTTCAAAGAGTCTCTTGAAAGACTAGGACTTGCTCACAATGACTGCTTGGAGCTCAGCCTACATCGGCTTTTCATCCTGATGGTTACTAGAGTGAGTCAACAGCCTATAGCGAGTCCCACCTTGACGGTTACTCGGGGAAAAACCTATATTGGGTACTACCTTGATGGCTACCCCTCGGAGTCTCCTAGAAGACGAGGACTTGCTCACAATGACTGCTCGGAGCTTAGCCTACATTGGGTCCTCATCCTGATGCTGCCTGAGCGACTTAACAGCCTATAATGGGTCTTACCCTGACGGCTACTCAGGAACAACCTATATCGGGTCCTACCCTGATGGTTACCCTCAGGAAGTCCTGAAAGATGGAGGTCGCCCACAATGACTGCTCGGAACTCAGCCTACATCAGGTCCTCACCTTGATGGCTACCAAAGCGAGTCAATAGCTTATAGCGAGTTCTACTCTGACGGCTACTAGGGAACAACTTATATCGGGTCTTATCCTGACGGCTACCCCTCGGATAGTCTCCTGAAAAATGGACGCTCGCCCACAATAACTGCTCGGAGCTCAGCCTACATCGGATCTTCACCCTGATGGCTATCCGACAGAGTCAACAGTCTATATCAGGTCCTACCTTAACAGCTACCCCTCGGGTAGTCTCCTGAAAGACGGAGGCTTGCGCACATTGACTGCTCGAAACTCAGCCTACATCTGGCCTTACCCTGACGGCTATCCCTCGGGGAGTCTCCTAAAAGACGGAGGCACGCCCATAATGACTGTTCGGAGCTCAGCTTACATCCGGTCCTCGCTTGATGGCTACCCGAGCGAGTCAACAGCCTATAGTGAGTTCTATCTTGACGGCTACTCGTGAACAATCTATATCGGGTCTGCCCTGACGGCTACCCCTCGGGGAGTCTCCTGAAAGTTGGAGGCTTGCTCACAATGACTGCTCCGAGCTTAGCCTACATCAGGTCCTCATCCCGATGCCTTTCTGAGCGAATCAACAACCTATAGCTGGTCCTACCCTGACGGCTACCTCTAAGGGAGTCCCCTTAAAGACAGAGGCTCGCCTACAATGACTGCTCGGAGCTCAGCCTACATCGGGTCTCCATCCTGATGGCTACCGAGCGAGTCAACAAACTATAACGGATCCTACCCTGACGGTTACCCCCCGGAGAGTCCCCTGAAAGACGGAGGCTCGCCTACAGTGGCTGCTCGGAGCTCAGCCTACGTCGGGTCCTCACCTTGATGGCTACCCAAAGCGAGTCAAAAGCCTATACTAGGCCCACCCGAACGGTTGCCTAAACGTCTGACAACCCTGACAACGGACGTCATGCCTCCACAAGATGACTATCAACATATAACTGGGCAGGGCTCACGCCATAGCACACGTACAAGCACATCAATATAAGAGACAACATAGTCAAAGAAAAAGAAATAATGACTTTTATTGACGATAGAATAGTGATACAATTTTTTATTACGCCAGTTCTTGTTAAAAAGAGAATATAAACAGACTCGGCTAACTCCGCTTGCGCCTGCCACTTTGACTCTCTAACCATCCCCGAGACCTCTCAGGCTAGTCAGTGGTGCTCCCAGTCCGATCGCTCGGCCCTTTAGGCAGACGGCTCGTACCTCCGGCCTGACCGCTCACGCCCTTGGACTTATTGCTTGTTCCTTCGGTCTGATCACTCGTGTCCCCGAGCTAATCACTCGTGCCCTCTGCTTGACCGCCATAGCTTAAGATCGAGACTTGAGGGCGCAAACCCTTGCGCCTTCATAAGTAGATTGTCACGGGCTCTTTAGAGTTCATTATAACGATCACATTGGCGCTTAGCATCAACTCTCAGCTCACCAATGTCACCTTCGCGGCGTTCCAGATCCTTCTCCAAATATCGGACCTTGTGTCTCAGCTCCAATTTCTCAGCGCATTCCCGATCGATCTGAGCCCGAAGCGAAGTAATCTCCGACTCGTCTGAGGCGAGCATTTTCTGCTGCTCGGATATGTCATCCAACACTTTCTTCAGCTCCTCAAGCCACTCTAGAAGCCTTATTTCCAGAGCCGTCTTATCCTGCCTCAATCCTTCCATTACCTCCAGCATATCACGTGATTTCAGGAACACCTCGCGCACCTTTTTTCAAGATTGCTCACCATCACATTGTGGGAAATCAGTTCGCGGTCCAGTTGGGAGGTGAGAAAGTCGAGCAGCCCGAGATCTATACGGCGGGGAAGCCCGGGTAGCGTCCGATACACTTTTTTGACCCTCCTCCGCCGGGCATTCAAGAAAACCAGCAAATTTTTGGGCTTATCATCAAGATCTAGCTCCACCCTCTCGTTGTTGTCCTCGGGGTCAGCACCTTCAGGCCTCAGCCCTGGTTCCCTGAGGAACTTCACACCCGAGCGTCCAACCCCTGCAGAGCCCAAGCATGCACGAGACATTCGTGCCAAATTAGAGGCATGACCCAAAAGGGTCACCGAGCCAGCACCCACAACGGCCTTGAGAGAGTCAAAAGTAAGACAAGTCAAGAAAAAGAGCTAAAATTTCATTTATTAATTCAAAAAAAGAGTTGCAAGGATTCATACAAAAGGGGAAAAAAATCAAAAAACTCTCAAAAACTCACTTTGCCTTTCTGAGAGGCCGTGGATGGTGGAATTGGAAGATTTGTGCCTTCAAAAGCATCACGAGTCGAGGTGCCGGTGGTTGAAGCATCTGAGGGAAGACCCGTCGTCGAGAGAGCAGCACTGCTGAATGGAGCACTTGGGGAGGCTTCCACCTCCACGACGGAGGCACCGCGCGTTGAAGGACGTCCCAGGGTTGGCTTTTGAAGAAGGCCTCAGTTTTAGATGGATATTTCAGGGTCACGCCTCTTTTTCCGTTCTCGTATCCATCCTTATACTTCTTGAACTTGAAGACTTTCATCTCCCACTGGCAAAGGTTTATCATTGCCTGAACACGCGTCTCCGCTGTTTCATTGGCAGTCAGCGCCTGATTCATGTCATCCTCAAGACACTCCTTTCCTTCCTCGAAGACAATCCTCTCTGACTCCAACGTGGCTTTCTCCACCTCAGCACGCTGGCGACTCTTCCGTTCCCGTTGGGTCGACTGCAGCTTTGTCTCCTTCTGCAGCTCGGAGCCCTTGCAACGCAACTCCACGCTTACCTTCTACAATTCGGAGTCTCTCCTCTGCAACCTCGAGCCTTCGACAACTGAGCCACCATGGTCTTCTCCTTGACTCACCCCGAAGTCGCTCCAGCTCCCTCTCCCGACCTTGCTGGACCGCAGCTTCATGCTCCAAGTCCACCTGGAGCTGAGCAATTTTGGCAGTTGCCGCCTCCCCTGCGACATTGAGCTCCCCACCCTCCGGAGCAGCTCTGCAATTGTGCCTCCTCCTTCAGGGCATCCCGATGGGCATCCAGCAGCTCGGAGGTAAGCACGACGCTCTGAGAGTAAAATAGGAGTTAGATGACAAATAAAGTACAAATCTAGATAGAGGCATTGTGATGCTTACCCTGAAGACCTCGTCCTTCAAGTGTCGCCTTTGGTCCTTCAAGGGCAAGTCCTGGAGTTCCTCCAGCCCTCTAAGAAAATCTTCATATCATAGGGCCACCTTTTCATTTCTCCTCCGGAGATATAACTCGAAGAGGGGGCTCGCGGTGGGCCGTACTGAAGTCAGTACCGAAGACCGAGCGACAGCCCCGAAGGACCAACAGGGTCAGAGACCCTCGCGCCGTCCTCTGCCAGGGAGCTTCAGCAGTTCCCGCCTCCTCGAGCCTAGGCAAGGACTCGGGCCCAGTTGCAACCTGAGCTGAATGAGACGCAACTGTCACAACTTCCTATTCGGAGAGGACTATGATTGAAGGGGGCGCTCCTCCGACATCTCCACCTCCCTGCCCACCGGCCCGAGTGTGTCCACACCCTCCTTCGGAGCCTCGGCGGTCGACGAATCTTCCCGAGCTCTAGAGTCCACATGTTCGGAGGGCCCGACCTGTCTTCAGCCACGGGGGGATACCCACGACTGCGATAGGGCAAGCAGGCGTGTCCGCCAACAGATCTAGCATCTCTTTCTTGTCGGACTCATCGAAACAAGCATGCTTCTCTTCTGCAAAAAGAAAACAAGTATTGAAGAACAACACCATGGATGAAAGCCTAAGTATATTCGGGATCTACCTCTTCGGGAAGTTGAGATTGCAAGGACTGCGTTGGGGCCTTTTCTTCTTAGCAGGGACCACTCGCCCCGGGACCCTGGCCTTCCAGACTCGACAACCGCTTGTTTTGTACTCGGAGCTGGTACCTTCGGGATAACTAGGGGCACGGGAAGTCTGTTCGGGTTCAACAACAGCTCAAGTTGCGATGGTCGTAGTTGACAGCTGCCAGCTTCCGCAGCTTTGCTTCAACATCGGTGGAGAGATACGCTTCTCGAGCAATTGGGCCCAAGTTCCAAGTGATCGGGATGGCTCTGCACTCATCCTGTGACTCAGTCTCCCATGGACCAATCACCCGGACCACGATATCCCACATACCATCGTCACTATCCACCATGTTGATGATGATCTTCTCGCACTCACTCTGGGGCACGAAGTAGCGCCTGTCTTGGCTAGTGTTTCTCAGCGCGTAGGCGGCACTGAAGATCTCACGCTGGCATACCTCCGGGACACTCAGGGACAGATGGCTCGAACTCCAGCACAGTGCGCCCCAGGCCACCCCCGAAACTGTGAGGGCGCAACCCTGTAGTGAGCTAGAACGTTGCAGACGAGTTTTATCGACAACAGTTTTAGCCCCAGCGCCAGAATATGAGGATGCATATAAACACTGCCATTGGGGGAGGCAGAGCAAACTCAGTGCCCTGAGGGCAGAATTCTACCTTAATCCCAGGGGAGAGGCGGACGCCATATTTTGCTAGGTACTCGTCAACCTTCTCCTGACTGTGGAGCTCGTGGTCTTTGGATTAAAATCCATGCCGATCCGGGTGCGGAACTGGGATCTCTTACGGTCTTACCTTTCTCCTCTACCACGGCCTTGCCTTTGCTTGCGTTGCTGACAGCGCCAGACTTGCATCCCTCCTTCATCTCTGAAGGAGGATGAATGAAGAAGAGCTGGTGACAAGATCACAAGAGGAAGAAGATGAGAGGGCGAAGAACTCAGGAATGGATAATATCCAGGGTTTGGAAGAGAGATGCTTTTTAAACCTCAAAACTTGAGTAGTCACTTGATCAGAAGCCTACAGTGTCACGGCGGATCGGATCCAAACCGTTGCGCTCGATTCGCAACATCAACCTCGAGCGTCACACCCCTTCGAAAGTGACAGTTACCTGACCGACGCTGCAGCAGTTGTGACGTGCATTTAAAGCTCTGCCAGCCTGTAAAGACACGCCACAAAAAAACAAACTGAAGCGATACAGACAGCCTGAGTTCAGGCTCAAGGAGTCTGCTCCCCTCCTTTTCTCTCCCCAGGAGCACATAACTGCCGGGGGTGAGTTCCTGACCTCCTGGCAAAGAGGGAAGCAGAGGGGGCATCTGTAGTGGTGAATTTCTAACCCCCTCGAGATCACGACACGTGTCCATCCATCTCTTGGACGATCGCGTGACACGTGGTTATTTTCAGAATCTCTGAAGAAGAGTCCTAATCTCATCTGAACTCAGAGCAGTTCAAGCAGCTAAAGGATAGAGATAGAATCGGTTACAAGTACCCCTATTTCTAAGCCAAAACTTCATTTGAATCCGGCAATTACAGCTTGGGAGCGGATCAATCACATTGGCAGCTAGACGGATCCCCTGGATAGAGATAAAATACGAGCTCTACCAATTCAAATAAGGATGTTTGGCTCCAACCGCCTCTAAGATAAGCAGTTGAGAGGATAGATGTTCAGATAGATGAAAACTATGTAACATTATCTAAAGGCACCTACTTGTATAAATAGTACACCCCTTCTAATGAGGGGGGACAATCATACAATCCCAGAAACCTTAGCACATGAGATCAGACAGTCACCATTGTAATTTTCTCTGAATTATTGTGGAACCCTTTTTCTCTTTCTCCGTGGTTTTTTCCTGTGTGTTTGCTCTGGTTTGATCTCTGAAATTTATCCACTAATCCATATAATTGGTGCGTGGATAACTCCCCGGGAATTACCCACCGCACTTGTAAAGGTTCAAATTTTTTTCTTCTGATGTCCCTTGTCGGACGAGCCTTACCCTGAGCCTATTTTTGAGGGACCCTTATTACCTCCACTCCCACAACCTAACCTCCGGGCATAACAAATTAATGAAATTATGGACAATTAGATTGTCTCTACCCGAAACGGTGGTTACCAAAATTTAGTTCGAAATGACACTTGAATCTGAGAAAAATTGGATAATCGAGATGATCTCCAACGGTTGGATCCTTATCGCCTAGAGTACTATGAGAGCCGAGGAGGTCTACACTCGACAGGGTCGAGTTTTTCCTAACCCTGGGGGAATTATGGGGATATCGCTCTAGGATCTTTAGTCTACATCAGGAGGCATCGCCGCGCCTTATCATTGTGGTTAGATTAAAGCGTGTGGGCTTGAGTCATATCAGACTAGGTATCTTATTGCTTTTATTTTAGTTGATTGCTTTATTTAGTTTTTGTTTATGTTTAGTCCCACGTTGGTTGTGTTGGGATTCTTCCTTTTGATATAGGCCTATATAAGGTTAAGACTATTATTGAAGTATTCAGTTGTTGATGAAATAGAAAATTGCTTGTTGAGGCTTTGAAAGCCTGTGTTGGGTGAGAAACCATAGGGAGAGAATCCAATTGTTTTCGTACCACATCAAAATCTATACTAGAGGGAGACGTGGTTTATTATTTGAAAATTTATTACATAGTAAACACGTTGGTGGTTTGTATGTAAACAATATCATCTGTTTGGATGGATGAGAGAAGGAAGATATCCGCCCATAGTTCTTATATATTAATAATAAAAATATCAGACTCTCAGATTAGCTTGCATGTGAGGCAGTGCCATGGTGCTCTGGAACACACCAGTGTTCTGTGCTTCCAAGGAAGTGATTATCGGTTTTGGCCAAGCACCATAGGGAAGCATCTTGCTGTTTAATTTAGTCTTTCGCCTATTTGGTTGGCGTGATATATTTTTAGGTTTTGTAAAAGCTATCTTCCATTTATTTGGGATGGCTTGCAAACTAGAACCGGAGGTATCAAGCATGGGGTTCTGCATATATGCAACTGAGGGTCCATTTTTGTCTCTCACATTGCTTTTAATTTCTCATTCCTTCCTTTATGTCTCTCTCAAAATATCCATCAGCCAGCAGAGATAATTGGTGAGTCCTGTTATTGGAGTCATTGGCAGCCATAAAAATTCATATAACCCTGTTTTTTTGCATCTCTCAGCTCGAGCATTATAAAGGCCTTGTCATCTTGTTGAAGTTGCTTTTTTGCATTCAAAATACCTGCTAGTGATATTTGTACTCTACACTATCAACTTTAGTATACCTGTCAAGAGCTCTACAGCACTAACTAATTTGACCATACACTCCACAAGGCACCCTTCTCCACCCTCGGTGCTGCTGCCACCCTTACACTCTGGTCCAATCTTGCCATGATGTGCTGCATTTTTTTTTGCCCCTCTTTTAGAGTCCAGTACCAGCAGAACCACATATGGATTGTCATTAAGTCCTTTGGCTTGGCTTGGAGAAGTTTGTTTACAGATTGATGGGATGTGAATTCGATCATGGTGATGTTTGGATCACACTGCTGCTCTGGGTGTGTGCTCTACGGAAAACTGCTGTCTCTTCGCAACAATGTCCGAGGAAAGTTAAGTGGGTGAGTGGGTTCTGATGAGCAAGGGATAAAATGGCACAGATGAAGAACTTTACCTTCTTCAAGTAATTGGCAAGAAAATTTGTTATCCCAAAGACAAACTTAAATGTGCAGGTTCACTTACATTTTTGTTGGTGGACTGTGGTGAAGATGCCGGCCTGAAAAATTATCAGAGATGCATAGAATTTTTTTGGTGTCAAATTTTGGAACATTCTATTTGATGGGAAAAAAGAGCTTGAGAGTGCTTACTAAGCAGTGTCACATGGTATTGGTGTGTCTTTAAATATATCACATGCTTGATTTTTTTTAATAGGAGGTTAGCTGCAAAAGACCCATTTATTATTGCTGAGGTGCGACTGCTGGTTGATGAAGATACTGACCTCATAGTTTGGCATAGTTTTTCTGCATTCTTTAGTTCTTTCTTGTGTGCAAATTTAAAGTTCCTTCTGTCTCGAAAGATTTATTTGTCATAGTAGTGAAACTTGAAAACGAATTCATTTTTGCAATTGTGATGCAATGTACTTATTTCCTTCTTGGGAATTAATTTTTGTTGATATAACACTTGCCGTGCTCTTGTTTTCCCATTATGATCAGATTGGTGCTGGTGATCTTCCTGATGACACAGTGTTGACTTGTTCTCGTGGTTCCGACAGGTACTTTGTTAGTTTCATTCACCACATTCCTGCTGAATATAAATAGTAGCATGACCAACATATCTCAACATCTGATCCATTGTAAACGATCAGAGTCTCGCCAATCATTCTCCATTCAAACTAACCGAACCCTCCATTGTGCTCTCCTCCTTGAGCAGCGCACTCGAGTTTCTGTCAACATGCAAGGTCGCCAACCTGACAATAAGAGCAGAGCTCGGCTGCTGCCTGCTTCACCGGAGCGGGAGGCTGACGATCGAAGGCTGCATCCTTCAGTGTGAAGAGAACCCGTTGGATTACCTCTCTTTCCCTATAATGAGCACGGCCAGCAGCAGAGCTGACGCGTTCTCGCCGCTGTTGAAGTGCCAGCAACCACAGACCGGTAACAGCGTCACCGTCTCCAGGACACGGATCGAAGGAGGCGCCAAGGCGGTCTGGACCAGCGGGAACTTGTCGTTGCAGCATGTGAGGGCAATCTATGCCCGGACGGCCATCTTTTTCTGGTTCACTGTGGGAGCGTAGCAGTGGGAGATCTGCTGCTTGTCATTGCCATTGTCATTGTGGACTGGAGTAGTTGTTGATGTTGTTGGTTGGTATAAATTATTTAGATACTGTGTAATTTGCATGCATTTTAAAAACAAATTTTAATTAATTGTTATGCAGTTCAATTACCTCGGCCAATTGGCCCAGGGTCTGGGTGTTCCTCAGGAACAAAGAAATTGTGGAGAGAGCTGAACCCCCAGTTTTAGTTGTCCATTTCCGACTGTGACAGCGTAATGGAGTTCCAACGAGGGGTGAACTTATTATTATTGGAAGGTAAAAAAAAAAGTGGGGGGAGTTTATTTATTACTTGGTTTGAAAATGTTTAAAAGTTTTGGGCTGCCTGCGTCTGGACTCGATGACAAATCCCGCTTTGGAAGGGAGTAAAGTGAAAAAGTATGGGGGATGTCTCTGTAATTTACGTTAAAGCGTGTAGGATGGGCCCCACTTCCGTTGGAGCTCACAGTGGCGCGTGCAGACCTGCACTGCAGCCTGCGGTGAGAGAGAGTCCCCCTCCCCCAAATAGGCCTGTCAATGGGTCGGGTGTCGACCCGGACTCGACCCGATTAAGCGGGTATGGAAAGGGTTGCTCTGGACCCATACCCGTTTACCCGTATACCCGAGTATTAAATGTGATGGGTCTGATTTTACTTGAATCAGACCCGATTACCCATTTACCCATTTCAAAACATAAATATAAATAATACTAATAGAATTAATTAAAACCCTCTCAAGACTCTATCATTTAGTTGATTAGTGGGTGATTCTATTGTTGTATTTTTCCAAATAAATTTGGGGGCCTTGCTTTAAATTTTTTTCTTTATTAGAGTCTGTTATCGAAAATTTTCCCTCCACTTCTTGCACCTGGTTGATTTCAGCTTTTATTGATATTAAAACATACTTTCTTTCTCTTTACAAAATTTTTTTTCCCTCTCTTCATGTGTTTTTGTTACTATATTTGTTTATGTTTTTTTTGTTATAGGTCTGGGTAAACAGGTCTGGACCCGCGGGTACAGCGGGTTCGGGTATGGAAACTCACCTTCTGGACCCGCGGGTAAACGGGACGGGTCTGGTACCCTCTTGGGTAAACGGGTCTGGGTATGATACTACCTGTACCGCCCCGAACCCGACCCATTGACAGGCCTACCCCCAAATGTCATAAAAACTTTTTTTTCCCTCCAAATTGAAAATTGTTTTCAGATATTTAAGTTGCCAAGAACATCTCTCATATTGGAATTAGATGGACACCTCCAAAATTATATGATTTACAATTATTCTCTTTCGTTTCGTTTCAATCTTGCGATATTGAGTTGTCTGCCCGTATACACCCAACCTAAAATTTGTGATAACGTTAAGAAATTTAATAAATTAAAATTAAAATCAAAATATCTTTTCCATATTTAAGTATTGTTCTCTTTTTGCCAGCCAGTTGATATCTGCTGGAAAGCAGTGGCGGACGCAAGATGTATTGTAATAATTTATTAAAAGTGGCCAAGGGTGCTAGGTCTCAAACTCCGCCATTGCACCGTTCACTGCCTGTCCCAAGGCAGGATAAAAAAGGAGGGTTGTGGTAGGTCTGTGACAGCCAACGTAAAACATTGTCACATACTATGAACATGAACCGAGAACTAAATTTCGTTAGGGTGTTCTCTACTGAGCAACGCGCTACATCAGAGCCCGGGTGTAGTGAAAAGTGGGTAAGGGTTGCTAGGTCGTCATCCAGAAACGACGCACGACGCCCAGATGTGGTGTCAAATGAGTAAGGGTTCCCACATTTTTATCAGCGGGTGAGGATAAAGAAGTTAGCTCATGGATATAGAATTAGGTTAGTATCATGGAACATAGGTTTTCTTACAGGTAGATTAGCAGAGTTTGTTGATGTTATGGTTAGACGGAATATTAGTATTTTGTGTGTGCATGAAACTAAGTGGATATGTGAAAAAAATTAGAATTATAGAGCCTTGGGGTTATAAACTTTGGTATACTGGTAGAGATATAAATCGTAATGGGTGGGTGTGACCAAAAATAAACAATTGCCTGAGGATGTAGTGGAGGTTAGGAGAAAGGGTGATAGAATTTTACTAGTTAAACTTATTTTAGGTAAAGAGATTTTAATGTTATTAGTGTTTATGCACCACAAGTAGGACATGATGAGTTTAGTAAGCGCCAATTTTAGGAGGATTTAGATGAGATTGTGTAACGCATACCAATTAGAGAAAAGCTTTTCATAGACGGTGACCTCAATGGGTATGTAGGAACTAGTCGTTATGAATTTGATAGTGTACATGAAGGATTTGGTTTTAGGGAAAAAAAAAGAACCAGGTATCTCGATTCTAGATTAAAACCAAAATATTCTTTTTCATATTTAAGTATTGCTCTTTTTGCCAGCCAGCTGATATCTGCCGGAAAGCAGTGGCGATACAAGATGTGTTGTAATAAGACAAGAGAAAAAAATTATAAATATTGCACCCATCAAGATTTAAACTTTTAACCTACATTAACTTAAATTTTTATGCTAGAGCTAGAGCTCAAAAATTTTATACTAATAAAAATAATTTAAAGTAAGATATTATGTAAAAAATTATAAATTTCATTTAATATTCTTTTATTTTATAAAATTCAATGTGAGTGTTTGTCTACGTTAGATTGTATGACTAAAAGTTAAAAGAATATAACAAAAAAATTACCGTTTTACTATATATTATACTCGAGTTGAGAGAAAGATACGTGTCTTGCACATATCCTTATAATAAACTCTATCTCTTTACCTTGTCATAAACATATGGTCTTTAGAAATTATGATTATCCTACCTTATATATAATAATAGATAACATTTTTTACTTTATGGGAAAAACGACTAAAATAAACAAAATACTGAGAAATATGAAAAAAGAAAAATTTCCCGAAAAATTCAAGAGGAATCAAGTAAAATTCCAAAAGAATCAAATAGATCAAAATCTCGGTTGCATTACCCTATAATATAATAAAATGAGTGTGAAAGGGTCAAACTCTAACCAACTCCTTGTGGGCCCACCACCAGGCTCTGTGTCCGCTCCCAGGTTCCAATTTAAGTTCAAACTTACACATCCACTGGGCCCCACATCTCTCTCCTCACGCGTGTCAGAACCCCACGAACCGCTGTTTGAATCAGGAAGCCGCCGTAATCCGCCACGTGGCACGCAGGGGACAGAGCCGTTGCCTCCTCCTCCGTTCAAAAACTCCGAAACCGCATCCGCGTTAACTTCGGATTCTTGGAACTGCCCCTGTCCCCGCCGGTGCAGCTTTGCGGCTGCCCGAGGTTCCGAGGGGACACCACACCGCTCCTGTCTCCCATTTCCCGAGAAACAAAAAAAATAATCTTTCTTATTTCAAAAGAATTTACTCTATTTACCGTCACATCTGAGAACGAACAAAAAGAAGAGAGAGAGAGAGAGAGAGAGAGCAACGGCCTTTATTTCGAAATTCTCCCCCCTCGTTCTTATAAACCCCTCTCTCTCTCTTCAATTCAACCGAGGGTTTTGACTTTGCTGCTCATTCTTCTCCAAAGGTAAGATGTTTTTTGACTGAATTTGAATTTGTTCTGTTCAATTTGTTTTTTCCCCCGAAATCTCCTCCTCAATGCTTCAATTTATAGCTTGGATCTGGATTAACTCTGTTTTGGGCTTAGTTTTCTGGTGAATTAGGTAGATCTAACGAATTGTTCGTTGGTTTTGTTTGATATTCAGGAAATGTTGATTACAGTTGAGTCACTTCAGTTAAATTCGAGCATTTTAGTAGTCTTGAGATCTTTGCAGTTCAAATTTTCATTCTTTGATCCTTTTAGGGGTGAAATTTGAGTTCGTAGTAAGATCAAATTTGCTTGTTTTGATGTCAATTTCTGTTGAAACCTGCCTTTCACAGTGAAGTTTCTTGGGGAAATGTGTTAATGTGGTTGTCGATCATCTTGCACTGAACTGTTTTTAAGGGGATGTTTTGATGTGCAAGAGATCTCGGGTTCAGTTCCCGTTTTCACAACATTTTGGTCAAAATTTTACTGATTGCATCTTAGGTAGCACAATGACTATAGTTGCTCTTCCTAATGCGCATTCTGGAAGACTAAGCTTTTAGAGTCATTTATAAAGTTCGTGCTTTGATGGAGTGACTCGAATTTCTTTGAAGGATGCTTTAACTAGATTTATTTGGACAATAAGCCATGACATTAGAGGCAGGGGAACAAGAATCCCAAATGGACATCTAGCGGACGAAGGGTATTGGCGGTAGAGAGGCCTCTTGAAGCAAAGGCAAAGTTTTTATGAAGCAATGTCCCTTCTGGAGCTCTCCTGTCCATGATCCTGACAGAAGCTTTTCACTAAGGGATGATGATCTTAAACTGAAAAGTGAGCTTTAGACCTCCCCTTATCTAGCTAGTTACATGATGGTTTGAGGAGAACTAACATTGTTCATATGCTGGTTGAAGTTGCACTGTGGAGTAGCATAATCATAGAAAATTAATATAAGCATAGCATGTTGAAAATTCAGAAACAAATGTTCGTATTGTGTGCCTGTGGTCATACTATTCTTGTGATCCAGAGATTTTGATGGTATGTTACATACGCAAGCATCTTCTTGGAGAGCTACACTTGTTTGTTGGCAAGGTAGGGAATTCTGCTGAAACCATTGAGTATAGAGTACTTGATTTGCTGAGAAGTATACAAACTATGCGCAAGCTATCTTCGTAATGCGTTAAGAAGGTTATCACTTTGAAGTTGAACAATTTACATTAGGAAAGCCAGACCTGCAGGTTATCACTTTGAAGTACCTCGGAATGTTTATGAATGTATAGATTGATTACTTGCCAAAGGGTGATATGGGACATAAAAATAAAATTTGTCTTAGAAGCGACCGAAATTTGTTTGGCTTTCTGCCATAATTGGTCCCCCATGAACTTGAATACCTCCATCATCCAGCGCAAATATTGGTAGCATTTAACAAAATGCTCATCAAAGAGAGCCTTTAGTCACTTTGGAGTACTGGAACTATTTGCAATAAAGAAAATGTGGCCCCTGGGAGGTGATAACAAGGTTTTGGTATACGATTGGACTAACAACAGATCTAACAGTTGTGGAACTGTTTGAAGTAAAAAAATTTGGTACCTGGACAGGTGATAATGAGGTTCTGGTTATAGGTTAGGCATAGAACATAATATTGCTAGAACTGGAACCAATAAAAATATGCAAAGCAAATCTGATCATGGATGCATTGCTGCTAGCAGTCAAGAACGGGTGTTCTGTTCTATACTTCTATGTAACATGCATAATTGATGAGATGTGATTTAGGATTGATACTAAACAAGAATTTGGGGAAAGGACATAGACAATAAGTTGCTGATGATAAGTGGAACAAAACTAATTAGTGATATTTCATATAAAAACTGGAGGACCCACTTAGAAATTAGTGCCAATTTCAAAATCCTGACTTGTTTTGCTATCTCGTCAGACCAAAAAGTGAAAACAGATCATGTAACCTGATTTTTTCTAACAATCTAAAGAAAAAGTTACAAAATGGAAATGGATCCCTTTTGGATGTCTTGTCAAACATGAGTTGAAACAATTCTAGCATTAGGTTCTATTAGATCAGGAGACAGTAAATATTCTAGTAGTTGGGTAAAAATAGGAAGAAAAGGGAGAGTGCTAAAATGGATAGTAAGTGAGAGACCATTTCAAAAGGGGTAAACAAATAATTGGAGAAAGAGGTGAATGGGTAACGACTAAGGAGGAAGAAAATGGATTAGTGGTAGTACTTGAGAAGGATAAAAACCTATATTGCATGGACATTTTTATCAAAAACCTGTTTCATGTTGGACATCTGTAACAGACATGATACATCTTTGTTGTGTGTTGGTTCGTGTTATGTTCCTCTCAGCATGCCCATATCCGTTAAGAGCTAGTATAGGAGTTATAATTAATAGGACTCTCTCTCTCTCTCTCTCTCTCTCTCTCTCTCTCTCTCTCTCTCTCTCTCTCTCTCTCTCAAGCTTTCACTAAACAGGCTTTCTCCTTTCTCTCTCATCCTTTTATACATACCTTTTTCCAACCTTCTGTATTCAAGTCATGGATCTAATTAAAAAAGTACACATCTGTACTTTATGTAACCAATAATCTGAGCAAAAGGAGACTTTAGATATTAGTTGTGGCTGACTACTCGAGCTAATCATCAAATGGATCTAATAGCTGGAATCATTTCAGTTTTATAGGGGACAGGGTACCAATAAAGTACCAATTTCCATTTTACAAAATGTTCCTTTCATCACAGAAGACTGTGTTGGTCACATACATACCATTGAGAAACTTCCCCCACTTCATCTAAGGAGTTCTATTCCTGCTAGAAATGTTTTATCTACCATATCAAATAGTTCTCTTTTTATCACAATATAAAATTGTAGGGTTTTGGGATGGGGTAGACAACTTGGATAGTCGTGTCAAATTGAAAAGCTTGTTGTTGCAAATAGATATTTCCCTACATAGGGAAACTTCTCCCACTTCATCTAAGGAGTTCTAATCCTGCTAGAAATGTTTTATCTACCATATCAAATAGTTCTCTTTTTTATAATAATACAAAATTGTAGGGTTTGGAGGTGGGATAGACAACTTGGATAGTCGTGTCAAATTGAAAAACTTGTTGTTGCAAATAGATATTTTCCTATGATAGGGAACTTTCATATGCGAATAAGGAGGAAACCAAGTAATTGTCAACTCTAGGCAGACTTCTTGGTCACAATATCAATGATAGGAATCAGAACATACTTCTGCAACTTATGTTGATTCTCAATAATTTTGCCTGCATGTGGGAGTTAACCTTATTTCTAAATGGAGTAAAATTTATTGAGTACCTGACTATATGCTCGCAGAAAGAACATTCTATGAGAATTTGTTTCTTTTACCTAACTACATTCTAGCAGAAAGAACATTCTATGAGTATTTGTTTCATTTCTGTTGCTATCTGTTTCTACTTCCTCTTGCTGTATCACTTTACAGTATCTTCTTCTTTCTTCATTGAGGAATTATCTCAGTTATCTCAGACAGAGAATGACCAATATTCCTCAACAAAGACAAAAACCAAACTAGAAATGCTATTGAAGTTACTTATCATTTTATCGACCTCGTTTATATGCTGAGTGGAAATTCATTAACAATGAATGTATGCATCCGCTGTTTATGTGATTTGTGTTAAATTTAATTGTGCTCTTATTTGAAAAAGAGATGGCTATTATTTGTCCCCTCAGTACTTATTTATCCCCCTTTTTATGCAGGTTCTTGTATTTTGTTTGCTCCTAAACTATGGCCTCGGGCGGTACATATTTTGATGATGTGAGAGTCAATCCTGAGGTTATTGACCCTCCCAGAAGTGAAGATAATACAGAAGTTATTGAACACGTAGGAGAACATATTCAGCATTCACCTAAATCGAATGTGGCTGTTGCTAGCAATGTTCGTGAATTATTGGAATGTCCTGTTTGCTTAAATGCAATGTACCCACCCATCCATCAGGTATATTTATTTAACATCCCATCTCTTAGTCATTATGTGTCACTTGGTTAATTCATGTTGTTATAGTTGTTTTCTTTTCTTACTTTACTGTTTGAGGCCGTGCAATGGGATATATCCATTTTCTCATATCTTGGAAGTAATTTGTTTCCTATTATACCTTGTTGATGACGGCAACCTTTTGGTTGAAGTATTTGGAGGATCCAATCTACGTTCATATCTACCCTACATGTCAAGGCACCCTCTACGCGTCACTGTTTGTCTCTAGATCTGTCATCTCTGTTGGGAAACTTGGAATCGTCCAAGTGAGATTGAGATGACTTAAGCTGAAATTTTAGGCGAGATCCGCTGCTCGAAACGCACGAGAAATAGTTGAAATGTTTCTCCTTTCATTGGTGATGAACGTGATATATTCACATGTTCAATTCCGTTTTCAAATAAATAAGATAGTCAAGTCGAAAGTTGGCAAGAGTTAAATAAGACAAAAAAGAGTGAAAAATCTTTAGTACCACATTAGAAGTGATATAGAAAGTTGAATGGTTTAAATATAAAAAATTGGGAACTAAGGGTGTGCCTTTAGGGTACTTAGAGTTTTCGCGCGTGTTTGGGGGGAAGTCATGCCCCCACGAAAGCGTCGCCGCTGCCCGCCCCCTGTCCCGATGCCGGCGCTGATGCGGTGCGCGCGCGGGGCGCGGGACACTTGCACACGGCCCAGTCCTTTTTGGACTGCTGCAACTTGCCCACTTCAATTTTGAAGCGGGTGCGGGTGCGAGCGCGGGCATGCTTGTGTCCGACCCAAAGCAGATGCCCCGCCAATGGGCAAAAGGGCAAAACAATTCTCTGAACTGTTGTGTTCAACAGTTCTCCGAACCATTACAATGGTTCAGACAGAACTGTTGTAACTGCTCATTTCTACCCCTATAAGTAGCGGGGATTTTCCTCTCATTTTTCACACAGCAAAGACGAGAATATCTTTTATTTTTCTCCCATTTCTCCCCTCTGAAATTCCTACAAAAGTTTAAGACAAAAATTCTGTCTGATTTTTTATCTTCCAATTAGTGAAAAGTACGAGTTAATTTTTGGTTCGACTGTACGAGTATTTGCATTATGCTTTGCAAATATCGTGGAGTGTTGTATCTTGAGAGATCGGCGTTCATTATCTCGTAGGTACAGTTATCGGGGACGTAGTTGTCTTAACTTAAGGAGATTCGCTATACGCGTACCTCACTCCATATTCTGTATATTTAAACTAATATTCTTATTGCAGGAATTATTGTTAATTATTTATCTTGAATTTTATTGTACTATTATTAATACGAGACTGACTAAATATTAGTCTGATTGGCGTCTAAGGAAAATATTTGAAAGATGATTCTTAAATTAAAGAACGCTCTACTGAACAAAAACCTCCCACCTTATTATCACCGACGTGGTCAATTACACTGTTTGATCTTGATTAGTTGTCAAAATTAATATTCTAACAATCTTAAGACAATTATGTATATTGAAGTTGCTAAATCTGCTTGAATTATAGAAAATATCTGATAATAATCAAGAAGATAATACTAATAGATCACTGACTATGCTGATTTAAACTATGGTGCCTATTCTTTCTCCTAATCTGAAACCGGGGAAGTCAGAAAAATTTGATGGTAGAGAATTCAAGAGGTGGCAACAGAAAATGTTCTTCTACCCGACCACTCTGCATTTGGTCAAGTTCCTGTAAGAACAACACCGGAACTCGACGCTAATCGGGACTCTATCCTTGCAGTCGATTCATAGACACAAAGATGACTTCTTTTGCCAAAATTATATTCTTAATAAATTGGTGACTCTCTCTACAAGGTCTATAGTCTTATCCCAACGACAAAGAAGTTGTGGGCAAGTATCGACAAGAAATACAAAATCGAGAATGTCTATACTAAGAAGTTCGTTGCAAGATGATTTCTTGAGTACAAAATGGTGAATAGTAAGACTGTAATCAATCAAATGTAAGAGTTTCTACTCATCCTGCATGAGATTGAGGCTGAATGTATGATTTTTCTTGAAACTTTTCAAGTTGCTGCTATTGTGGAGAAACTCTCATTTGCGTTGAGAGATTTCAAAAACTACTTAAAGCACAAGTGTAAGGAGCTGAAGTTAAAAGTTCTCATTGTGAGGCTTATGATTGAGGGAAAGACAACCGAAAACCCGAGAAAAGGAATAACAAGAACTCCTATGAGGTCAAGGCAAATGTAATCGAAGACTCAAAGGGAAAAACATCAACTTTCAAAGACTTGAAGCGGAAGAAGGTTGCTCTGGGGTACAAGGGCAAGGACCAAGAAGCCAAAGAACAAGCGCTTTAAGGGAACTAACTACTACAACTACAATAAGGAAAGACACAAGGCGAATGAATGTCGCAGTCATCCTAAGAAGAACAAGAAGGACCAACCACAAGAAAATATGACCGATTATGCGTCGCCAAGCTTATTTGCAGTGATGTTAGAAGTGAATCTGACAACTAACAAGGATTGGCGGGTAGACACGGGCTACCTGGCACATCTGCTCCGAGAAAATGTTCGCTGAATATAAACAATTAGAGCATGATGAGCAGCTGTTCATAGGTAGTTGGCTGTCTCTAATATTGATGAAAAGAGCAAGGTCATACTAAAGTGTTTTGGAAAGGAGTTTACATTAAATGAAGTGCTACTCATCTGTCTCCAAGATGAGTAGCACTTCATCTTGGGCAACTCGACTACCTCTAAGATTGAGGAAAAGGGCAAGGTCATACTGAACCATTTTGGAAAGGAATTTACATTAAATGAAGTGCTACACGTTCCAGATATCTCAAGAACCTGATCTCCAGATTAATTCTTAATAAGAAGGGCTTTAGAAAGCTTTTCGAATCTGATAAATTTGTGTATGTGGGTAAGGGTTATCTTGTTAATGGTCTTTTTAAGGCAATGTTGTTGTTGTGGACAAAAAAAATCTGTGTATCCATACTCCAAACTCATCAATAAAAGAAAATTTTCTATTTATTTGTTTGAGTCTCCTAAATTGTGACATGCTAGATCAGGACATGTAAATTACAAGTCTTTACGGAACTTGTTTAATCTAAGATATATTCCTAAACTTGAAATTTTTTTGCAAATATAAGATTTGTATTGAGGTCAAGTTCGTGAAACATTCTTTTCATTCAATTGAACGAAACACTGAACTTTTATGGTTAATTCATAGCAACTTGTGCCACTTAAAGTTTGCACCAACAAGAGCCAGAAAAAAGTATTTTATTATTTTTATTAATAATTGTACAAGATACTGATACGTGTAATCTTCTATACAGTAAAGATGAGGCAATGAGTATGTTTATATAACATATAAAGCTGACTCAACAAGAATATAAAGATTCTAAAATCCGTTCGATACAGAGAATAGGAATCAAATGAATTCAGTGAGTTATGTGCTAATTTTGGTAAAATCTAACCAAACCATAGCGCACCCTATATACTCAGCAGAATGGGATAGCTGAAAGAAAAAATAAAACTTTAAAAAAGATGATCAATTTCATGTTCGTAAGTTCTGGTGTATCGCAGAACTTGTGGGAAAGGCTCTGTTAACCGCAAACTATATTCTAAATGGAGTATCACATGAGAAACTTGGTCTTATTCCATTCAGATTATGGCACAAAGGCCTTTTCCTACCATTACCTTAAAATATGGAGGTACCTTGTAAAAGTGTCAGCACCATTACCTAAGAAGACTAAGTTAGGATAAAAACAATAGACTGTGTTTTCATAGGCGCCTTTGAACAGTAATGCCTATAGATTTCTAGTATACAAATCAGAAATACCTAATATTCATGTGATCATGATTATCAAATCAAGAGATATTGTGTTATTTGAAGACATCTTCCGTACAAACGAGAAAAAATAATGTTTCTAGAAAAAGAATACATAAAACAGCGTTCAGGAACAAAGGACCAATGAACCAACAGTTAATGCAGAAGTTGAACAAAGGAGTAAGAGATCGTGAATCTCTAAATCTTTTGGTCCAGACTTCCTAGCATATGTGCTTGAAAGCGAGCCTTAAAAATTTAAGGAGGTTATGTCTACCGCAAAAGCACAAATATAAAAAGAAGCTGTAAACAACGAGTAAAATCCATCCTAAGTAGCTATATTTGAAAATTGATAAACTTGCCACCTGCCAGTAAACCAATCGACAGTAAGTGAATTTTCGGAAGAAATTTAAAACTCAATGAATCTATCGATAAGTACAAGGCTAGATTGGTAGCGAAGGGTTATCGATAAAAGGAAAGACTTGACTACTTCGATACATATTCACTAGTAATAAGAATAATGTTCATTCAGATGTTAATTGTGATTGCAACATTGCACAACTTAGATATCAATCAAATGGATGAGAAGACTGCATTCTTAAACGGTGAATTAAATGAAAAATATACATGTAATAACATAAAGGATTTATAGTTAAAGGTTAAGAACACAAATGTGTAGACTGGTCAAATCCTTATACGGGCTGAAACATGCTCCAAAATAATGGCATAAGAAGTTTGATAGTGGCATGATCAAGGATGGATTCACTATCAATGAATGTGACAAGTGTATTTATACTAAAACAATTAAAATGTATGTATCATTATGTCTTTTTTTAGAAGGCTTGTTGATACTCGAGACTAATATTGAAGTTATTAAGTCCACTAAAAAAGGTACTATCCAAAAACTTTGATATGAGAGATTTGGGTGTTGCTGATGTAATTTTAGAAATAAAAATTACTAGATGGAATGAGTTTATCTCAGTCATATTACGTAGAGAAGATAATAGAAAGATTCAAGGAACACAGAAACTGTGATTAAAGAAAATACAAATTTTTTCTCCTGCATATCTAACTTCACAAGAATATGGGAACTGAAAAATGATAGTTGGAGTATTCTCAAATCATCAAAAGTCTAGTGTATCTAATGAATTGAATTAAACTCGATATATCTTACACTGTAAGAAAACTGAGCAGGTACACCGTACACTAGTAATCCTAATGGTGATCATTGGAATGTCCTACTATGAGCAGTGAACTACTTGAAGAATACGAAAGAGTATATCTTGAAATATGAGAAATATTCACCTGTATTTGAAGGCTACAATGGTGCAAACTGGATTGCAGATTTCGAGGAATCGAAATCAACTAGCGGATACATCTTTACTCTCGGAGGCATGGTCGTATCTTGAAAATCCTTCAAACAAACTTGCATAGCTTGTTTCACAATAGAATCAGAATTTATTGCCTTGGATAAAGCTAGAGAAGAAGCAGAATGGTTTCGATAATTTTTGAAAGATATACCTTTATGGTCTAAGCCAATACCCGCTATATGCATTCACTGCGTAATCAAGCAACGATATATAGGGCATAAAATTTTGTATATAATGGTAAATCTAGACACATTCGTCGTAGACATAATACAGTTAGGCAATTGCTCTTAAATAGAGTTATTTCAATTGACTTTGTGGCGTCAAAAAATAACTTAGCGGATTCGTTCACTAAAAATTTGAGTGAAGTGTATAAACTGTGCATCGAAGTGAATGAGGTTAAAAGCCTAACTATACTAAGTCAACATAATGAAAATCTCATTAAACAACTAGAGATCCCATGGAATAAAGTTCAAGAGAAAAAAATAGTTATGATTGCCTTTGCGAGTAAGCACTTAAGAGCTTGACTCCTATTCATTCTTATGGTGCACTCAAGTTCTTTCTACAATTGAATTTTATGATAAGCTTAACATTTTTAATGATACATATGACTTGTTATCAAAACAAGTGGGGTAGAGTAGACTACTCCTAATGGGGACGATTGCTTATGTGAGTGTAGAGCTGGGGCTGGCTCTTTGAGAGTCTCTATGGAGACTGTGATTTCCTAAACACATCTCTGAAATTAAGAACGTTTAGGGCTAAAATGAACACGATTGAGAACCAAAATTGATCAAAAAGTTACTGCATGAAGCCTGTTGACTTGGCTTACACAAACAGCTGACAGTTCAAAACCTAGTTACTTATTGGCTAGTAAGTCCGACAATGTTTTCGCTAAAGAGGGTTCAAGGCATAGTTTACCTTTCCTGATGCAGTTTCTTTCTAAAGTGCTTTTAACTAGAGAGTCAGTTTCATAGTGTGTATATTTTTTTGAATCTCCATTCATTGTGGGGGGATTATTGGGAAACTTGAAATTGTCCAAGTGAGAATGAGATGACTTAAGCTTAAATTTTAGGCGGGAACCCCCTGCTCAAAACGCACGGGAAATGTTGGAATATGTTTTTTTCCATTAGTGATGAACGTGGTATATTCACATATTATGAATTAGATATTCTAGTTGAAAGTTGATCTAAAACAAAGACCTAAATGGGACCAAAAGATTGAAAACTCTTTAGAAACATTAGAGGTGGTATAAAAAGTTGAGTGGTTTAAATATAAAAAGTTGGGAGTTAAGGGCGTGATCTTAGTGTACTTAGAGTTTTCGCGCGTGTTTGAAAGGAAGCCATGCCCACACGCGCTCCGTCGTCGCCCGCGCCGCCCCGTCTCGGTGCTCGCACGGGCCACTTGCATGCGGCCCAATCCTTTTTGGATTGGGCCATGCTGCAACCCACCCCCTTCAATTTTGAAGTGGGTACCGGGTTGCAGATGCGAGCACGGATGTGCCCGACCTGAAGCGGATGCCCCGCCTAACGAGCAAGGAAAATGTTTCTCTGAACCATTGTATTCAACAGATCCTCGAACTGTTGAACGATTGTGACAGTTTTGTCTGAACTGTTGTAACAAAACTGTTATAGCCGCTCATTTCTCTCTCTCTAAATAGCGGGATTTTCCTCTTATTTTCCACACAACGAAGACGAGAATATCTCTCCTCTTCCTCCCACTTCTCCCTCTGAAATTCCTCCAAAAGTTTAAGAGAATTTTTTTGTCCGAATTTTATCTTCGTTCAAAATTTTCTTCTTCTAATTAGAGAAAGGTACAGGTCGATTTTTGGTTCGACTGCACGAGTCTTTGCATTTTGCTTTACATGTATTATGAAATAGTGTTGTATCTTAAGAGACCAGCGTCCATTATCCCGTAGGCACAGAAATGGGAGACGTAATTATCTTAAGGAGATACACTTATC
Organism: Agave tequilana; assembly: GCA_038442645.1. NCBI lineage: Eukaryota > Viridiplantae > Streptophyta > Magnoliopsida > Asparagales > Asparagaceae > Agave > Agave tequilana. The sequence goes on from JAVJIF010004547.1 coordinate 41,338, forward strand.
TCACTCCATATTCTGTATATTTGAACTAACGTTATTATTGCAGGAATTATTATTGAATTATTTATCTTGAATAATTAATTATTTACGAGACTGACTAAATACTAGTCTGATTGTTATCTAAGGAAGGAATTTGAAAGGTGATTTTTAAATTAAGGAATGTTTTATCGAATGAAAAACCTCTCTCTTAATTATCACCAACCTGGATAATTAGACCGGTTACTCTTGATTAGTTATCAGAATTAACATTCTAACAATCTCCGCTTCAAATACTTATGTTTTACATATTTAACTCTGGAGTTAGATTGTTTGTAATCATCAATTCATGTAATTATAATTTTGCATGAATATAGCGTATATTGAAAGCTATAATATACTCTGAAGCACAACAGATAAGTGCATGTGATGAAGGAGACCGAAACAACTTAACTGTATTATTGTTTTTTAAAGTTTTTCGTGTGGATAACATATTTAGACGCTTCTTATAACCTAGCTCCAAGTCATTGACATTTTTTCATGTGGTTAGAGAAAATCATTTTTTTTGGATTTACTAGTGCTCTAGAGTCAATATCAAATGGACTCCATGTATGGGCTTTATTAACGCATCCCCAGCCTTCCATGTCAGATGTCGTTTGCTCATGGTAATGTCTATCCTATCTGGCCTGTACAAATTCATACAGGGTGACCTTTATGGTTGAAACCATGGTTCAAAGTCGCGGTCTGGGCCGCTGACTCGGCCGGCACCGAGACGGATCGGTCTCGGCGACTCGGATCATATTCGGACGATACACGCAAAACGCTACATAGAAAGCTAAAAAAATTATGACAAATCGTAAAAAAATGTAGACATTAAAATTCGTGTCTCACATATTCAAAACATATTAGCTAGCACACAAAATATAAAGTGAAAGTATAAATATAAGTATCGTCGGTAGAAACATATCAAAATACATGCATAATATAGTAAATTGCACAAAATAATTCATAAGTACCTGCTAATGTAGTCATTTTCACATTGAATTGTTAGGAGGCATAAAATCATTATTATCATCATCCCCGCGATAAGCATAGAAACTACGTATATAATTTCCATAAGAATAATAATATGTTTGTGGGTGAGATCTTGTAGCCTGAGATGATTGGTTAGAAGATCCAGCATCAGAGTAATATGATGGTAGGGGTTGTGTAATATCAGCTCCATAGTGATAATACCCAAAACCTCGATATTCAGCGCTGTTATTAATAGAATATTCACTAGTACTAGAATAATCAGTGCTAGAATGTTGGCCAGATGTTAAACCCAACCCCTGTAAATGGCCTTCAAGACTATGATAACCATATGAGTACTTATTATGTCCACTCGAATAATTATCGCTAGAACTCAAATTAACCAACTGATACAAATGCCTACGTTGTTGCGAAATCTCCGCTCGGCCTCCATGATCTGTATCTTGTGTGGCATAATATTCTGAATTTCATGTCATAGCACCACCTCGTTAGCTTCCACTACACCATGAGCCTCTTCATCATTACCGCCATCACCGCCATAACCGCCGTCATCATCACCACCGTCCCCGCCATTACCGCTGTCATCATCACCGCCACCATTATTATCGTCGCCATCACCGCCATCACCGTCACTTTCGTCACTGCGACGAATACCTTCATCCAACCAACTTAAGTCATCTAGTCGTAACATTGATTGTTCTCCCTCCTAAATTCACTCATTCAATATATCATAATAATTATCTGTTAAATTAAGTTAAAACTAAAATAAAATTAACTAAATTAAAACTAAATTAAATTAAGCTAAACTAAACTAATTTATACTAAATTAAACTAAGTTAAATTAATTACCTAACTTCAATAAAATTATTAAGTTACCTAACTTAAATAAAATTACAAAATTATATTAAATTAAATTAAACTAAACTAATTTAAACTAAATTAAATAGAGAGACTGAGGGGGACAGAGAGGGGAGAAAGAAATAGAGGGGAGAGAGACGGAGAGAGGGAGAGAGAACAGATGGAGAGAGAGGACATAGAGACTGAGAGAGACAGAGAGAGGACAGAGGGAGAGGGACAGAGGGAGAGATCAACGGACTGAGGGAGAGAGAGAGGTCAGAGGGAGGGGGGGGGAGAGAGATCGAGAGAGTTGGGATAGGGACAGAGGGAGAGAGAGATGAAGAGGGAGAGAGATCAACGGAGAGAGCGGGGGAGAGAGAGAGAGAGAGGACAGAGAGACTGAGGGAGAGAGGGAGTACCGGCAGAGCCGGCGACGAGAGATCTGGAGACGGAGACGTAAGTTTTGCTGTTTTTTTTGCCATTTTTTCGTTTTATAGGCGGTCGTCACCGGCATCTTTAGCTGGATCGAGTCAAACCCGGATCGGGTTTGACTCGGAGCCAGCTCAATGACTCGGGCATCTGAGTCATCTCGGACTACTCCAAGTCGGATACGACTCAGCCGAGTCGTAGGCGAGACTGCGAACACTGGTTGAAACTCTGACCTGAAATAAACTCTAAAGTTGACATTAGCTTTTCAGTTTCTTTGACATTTTTTTCTTCCTGAGCTTCATATCTGTTTGCTTGTTCTTTTCAAAGTATAGTTTGTATGACGTGTTTCTTTAGAATCCTTTGTCTCTTGTTGAATATTATATCCTGCCTTTTCTATGACTTCTATAATTTAGCTTGGACTATCTAAATATGTGTTGTTCTCAACTTGTGTTTGCAGTGTTCAAATGGGCATACTCTGTGTTCTGGTTGCAAACAAGAGTCCACAATCGATGTCCCACATGCAGGCATGAACTGGGCAATATTAGATGTCTTGCTTTAGAGAAAGTGGCTGCTTCTCTTGAATTGCCTTGCAAATACCAGAGCTTTGGATGTATTGGTATTTATCCCTACTACTGCAAGTTGAAGCATGAAGCACAGTGCATGTATCGGCCGTATAATTGTCCCTACGCTGGATCCGAGTGCACTGTTGTAGGTGATGTTCCTTATTTGGTGTCTCACCTAAAAGATGATCACAAGGTTGACATGCATAATGGAAGCACTTTCAACCACAGATATGTCAAATCAAATCCACATGAAGTGGAGAATGCAACATGGATGCTGACGGTAGGTTTCTGAGCTTGACTGATGTCCTTGTTTTTATGACATTTTTTCATGTGAGGTTTGTTCTGTGTCTGTATCATCTATGAAAGAGTTGGGAAACCCAAACTGGACGAATAGGGTTTTGATACCGCTTAAGCCTATTCGATACATGTTCTGGATGGAGTCTACGGACACCCCTATATTGTATCAGCTATGGGTACAGTAGGTACCAAAAGTCCAAACCTAAACCTGAGCCATTGCCACCCACACCGGCCAAATATTCAGTCACATTGTTTGGACTTTATCCTGTAATAACTAATGTAGTAGTGAAGAAACATGGGAGCGGATATACTAGGCTAAGAATAGTCAATTTCCCTCATTTCCCTTCAATGCCTTCAGTGTGTGAGCTTTTTATGTTTAGTTATATTAAGAATGCTATTGCATTCACAAACTAAGACATTTGGGTTGTTTGGTCTTGCCAGGTATTTAGTTGTTTCGGACAGTATTTCTGCTTGCATTTTGAGGCGTTCCAGCTCGGCATGGCCCCTGTATACATAGCATTCTTGCGTTTCATGGGGGACGATAGCGAAGCTAAAAACTATGGTTACAGCCTGGAGGTTGGAGCCAACGGACGCAAGATGATCTGGCAAGGGGTTCCCAGAAGCATAAGGGACAGCCACAGGAAGGTTCGTGACAGTTACGATGGCCTTGTTATCCAACGCAACATTGCGCTCTTCTTCTCTGGTGGAGACCGAAAGGAGCTGAAGCTGAGGGTTACTGGTAGAATTTGGAGGGAACAATGAGAAGTAGTTTCTAATCTTATGAAGCATATCTTTGTTGCTCTCTACTTTTGTCTCTTTTGGTAGGCAGTTGGGTTTGCATCTCAGATTGGCAGTTAGGACTTATTAATCATGTATCCAATTAGATATTTTGAAGGCAATTCTCTCTTTGCTTGCAGTGATGAGTGATGCATGAAAGAAAAACCAGTAAAAGAAAACAAAATCTTTAGTATATGTATTAATATTTAATCATATGTATGTGCTGTATAATTTATCCTCCTATGTTTATCTCATTTATTGTTCCTGTGTTTCTTCAGACTTTATGCTGAAAGTTCATATGATGTTGGTCCAGGAAACGCTGCATATTATATTGTCTACATAATTGTGATTTCACCCCTTTATTTGTGTAACTTTCTTCGTAAGCATTGCATGCTATATATCAATTCAAAGAAACTCGTAAAGACTTCATTTTGCCTTTGATGTGTTTCATCTACTTTGATTCTTTCTGATTGGATATGCTCTTGCTTGGTGGAAACTCTGGTAGAATCTACTTTGGCCTTGGGATGTCCTGAAGCTGCTTGCAGTGACTTTCAAGCCTCATTGTCTGTTGCTAAATTCTATAGGATATTATCCTTCGTCTATAAATGGCCACTTAGTGTTGCACGGATACGACACACTAACACAACAAAATCTACAAACTACATTAAAAATAGAAGTTTTAACTGTGTCTGCAATGTCCGACATGTTTCTGACATGACACGGCTTCACATTCAAAGTGATTACGCTTGCTAGATGACCACTCATCCTCTTGTTAAGTTTTGTCACACTTAAGTGACCGTGTGCAACTAGACTATTTCACTGAGTGAAAACAGTAATGACTTGGGGCACCATTTCAAAAGACTACCTTTCTAGGTGGGGTTCTCCAAATCCCTTACATAACCAAGACCATTCCCATGTCTGGCCAATGTGGGACTATTTGTTCGAACCCAACTCAACAATCCCCCCTCGAACAAAGTCACACCTTGAAGATTATATGCTCTATTGAGATCATCTTCACTGCATTGTGGCACACGTCTTACATGAAGCACCACTGCAGCCTGATACTCCTCTTCACCGCTTCACCGCGTTGGAGGCATAAGCCTTACTTGACGTAGAAGCACTGCTGCCAAATTCTCGAGAGCCCAACTAGCTTTACAAGTGCGTCTTTTGCACCCTGGGGGGTTGAACACCATCCACACACACGACTAAGTTCGAGGCATGGCTCTTATACCATTTGTAAGAACTTGGAGCACCATCCCAAAAGATTAGCCGTCGAGGTGGAGTTGTCCAAATCCTTATATACTCAAGACTATCCCCATGTCTAATCAATGTGGGACTATTTGTTCGAACACAACTCAACATATATAGATTGACACAACGATATGTGAACGGAAACAATTTAAAAGAACCACATATTTATGTTTGTTTTTAAGAAAAGCTATGGAGCTATTAAGTTAATTTTAGGAAATTTTCTCTACAACCTCATCCACTTCAGCAAACTGTATTTGATCTGTTTTTAAATTCCTATTTTACCCTTCTTCATATTTAAACTCTTCTTCTCATTGATCTTCATCTTCATCTCTCCGCTGGCCCTCTTCTTTTTAATCTATTATTGTTCTTCATTTTCATCGTTTCGCTCTTCATCAACAGATCTGTCTGCCTCTTCCTTTGAGCTTGTCGTCTTCTTCTAACCAGGTGGAACTTTTCTTTTCTTTCCTTTTCTTTTTCTTTTCTTTTTTTCTTCTTGTTTGTGAAGATCTGTGATCATTTTTTTCCCTTCTTATTTGTAAAAAAATATTAACATGGCATTTTGTGAGAATTTTTTCGTGAGGATTGTGATCATGGTTGGAGTTCTCATAATGACTTAGAAATAGGTCATTTTTGGCCATCCGTATTTTCAAAGTGGTCCGCATTTTTTTATGTGGACTGCGACCTTGATCGCTGTAGCACCCCGTTCCCAGGATACGTACCCAGATACGTGTCCTGATTTTTTTGACCGTATTGTTCAATTTCCTTCTAGTATTTATTTTTAAGTTGCGATTGCTCATGTTACTTGGTATCGAATCTGGATTCTCAGACATAGAGTCAGCCCTGACCCGGACCGGGAACCCGATACTGGTATACCGCCCAATTTGACCTTTCAGGTAGTCCGATTTTACCGATTCTAGTTTCAAACACTGTTTTCTAATATTTTAAATTTTTCATGATTTTCTAGAATTTTTCTGAATTATTTTATAAAATCTCCAAAATCAGTGTCCGGTTGGCATCGCTGACCGATTCCCAATTTTTTAGTTTTCAAATGAAATTGAATTTTCAGAAATGGCTTTCATGTTACTTCTTAGAATTTCATTTTCTATTTAAATACATTTTTTGAGATTTTTCTAAATATATTAAAATTTGACCGATCCTGGTGTATACTAGTATCGCTAGAAAATTTCAAGATTTTTAATTTAAAAATAGATAGAATTTATCGAATCAGATTTCACCAAGTATTTTAAAATAATATTTACTATTTTTGAGAATTTTTCGGAACGTTTCTGAAACAGTCAAATTTTCGCCTATTAAAATAATAATATTATTTACCGACCTTTTCTTTTTTTACTTTTTCTTTCTCCACTCCCCTACTTTATACTCCCAAGATATTCTAATAAATTATTATTTAATAATAAAATTTTTATTTTATTTTATTTTTTCTTATTTTCTTCCTTTTCATTTATTTTTCTTTTTCTTCTTTTCTTTTCTTCCCCGCACTCCACCTCCGTACCCTGTGCGCCCCCTGAAAAACACCTAGAGGGGGGAGGGTGAATAGGTGTTAATGCTAATCTAATGCTCTTTTTAAATAAGTTAAGATGAATGATGCAAGCGGTCACTCAAAACAAGAAATTGAAGCCGAATTCCCAGTGAAGAGCTCTAGAACTCCTCCTCTTTGATTCCTCTAGATTATGAGTTGAGGTGCGCAGTTGCTTCCTTGTTGATATGAGTAAAGACTAAAAATTCAAGGAGATGAAATGAGTGCAATATTAAAAAACGAATAGTATCACAAGTAAGGATGTAAAACAATAAAGAGCAAGAAAAGATCAATCGAAAACACAAGAAATTTATTTTGAGGTTCGAGCCACTGCTCTACGTCCCCGCCTTCACCACTATGAAGGATTTTCACTAAATCCACAAAGAGAACTTCCACATAGGAACCTTACATCCAAGGGGATTACAATTGGTCTACACAAGACTGGAGTACCCAACTCTAATATCCTCACATAAGAGGAACCACAACTCAAAAAATATAAGTCACTTGGTGATTTAGAAAGACTACAAACTCTCTCTTATAATTTCTATAGAGTGGAGTATGATTTTTGGTTCAAGAAGTGAAGTGAGAGAAAAATTTCAGTAGTAGAAGTTAAGAAGACTTGAAAACCAACTGAAAAATTTTACAATTGAAAGAACTTTGAAAATGGAAAGCAATGAAACACTTCTTCTCTTGAAAACTTGAAAACCTTGATATTTTTCTTGTATGAAACCAAAGACCAATGACCTCTATTTATAGGGAATGAATAAATACCATTCATAAATGATAATATGTCATTAGAGGTGAGTTTAGCCACTTGAAAACAAGAAATAGCCGTTGGAATCCATAAAAGACAAAACAGATTCAAAATAGAGCCGTTAGAGCCAATCTGGCCAGTTACCAGTCGACCGGACTCCGGTCGACCACAGGTTATTTTTAAAACAGAAATTTGAACTGTCGGTCGACCGGCCCGGTCGACCGGCAAAACCCGAGAGTAAGGGTCATGTAGTCGGTTGACCGGTCGGTCGACCGCATGGTCTGATGGTCGACTGGTCCGGTCGACCGGCAGACATGAACAGACGTGAACAGACGTGCACGCCCACGGCCATAAGGCCCGGTCCACCGATCGGTCGACCGTCTTGGCCTGAAACAACTACGGTCGACCGCCCGGTCGACCGGAATGGCCTGAAATAGGATTTAAACAGATTTTTGGATTTTGAAGTATTTTAAAAAGATTTTGTATGGGTTTGAGGGTAAAGTAGCATAGTATAGGAGATAAAATACATGTTATAAACATGATATAAAAATTTGAAAAATCATGAAACATGTATAGATACCAAACATGCAACAAAGCCAATATTGCCTAAAACTTGTATTTTGAAAAGTGTATTTTTGTGTGCGTATCTTCTTGAACACTACTATCATATTCTTACTCTTTAACATACTAATTTCTTACAATGGTTCTAGATGACTACAAGATCTTCAACTCGGGCTTTTCCATTTGCATCGTTGGATAACTTGAATTCTTGATCCCGTATTTGAGTCATCACCACCTTCCTTTAGGGAAGAAAACAACTTGAATTCTTAGAACCCTGAAACAATCTTAAACACTTAAACTTAATTAGTACAAATAACTATAAATGGTTTGTCATCATCAAAACTCTAAAACGGGGTGATTGTAACCTTGGGTCAACAATCTCCCCCTTTTTGATGATGCCAAAACATATGAGTTATTTTAAAATAAAAATGTAAGGAGCTTGTAAAAGCTCCCCCTCAAATCATGCTATCTAACAAGTATAAGAAAAGAATATGTCCTTTCAAAAAAAATGAAATGATTTTAACAAACATGAATTGTAGCATAAGAAAGAAATAATAACTCGAATATACTTCTCCCCCTTTTTGTCATGCATCAAAAAAAGGGTTAAGCCAATAAAATATTTTTGAAGAGTATTTGGAAAACTCTCATGAGTTCATAACACAAACATTTAATTCACCACAAATAAATGAAAATCTATTATAATCTAGTGGTTTAGTAAAAATACCGGCAAGCTGAAAATTGGAGGAAACATAATCAATTTCAATATCACCTTTCTCATAATGATCTCTAAGAAAGTGATATCGAATGTCAATGTGCTTTGTCTTACTATGTTGATTTGCATTCTTAGTCATATGAATAGTACTAGTATTATCAAAAATATTTTAATATGGTCATAATGCAAATCATAGTCAAGGAGAGTATGTTTCATCCAAAGGATTTGAGCACAACAAGCCCCTGCCGCAACATACTCCGCCTCGACGGTTGAGAGAGCTACAGAATTTTACTTATTGGAAGACCATGAAACAAGGCAATTTCCTAGAAACTAACATGTTCCACTAGTACTCTTCCTATCCATTCTACAACTCGCATAGTCGGCATCCGAAAAAACTCATCATGAAAAATTGTCCGGTCTTTGGATACCACAAACCCCATTCCAATGGTGTCATTAAGATATTGAATGTTTTACCGCAATCAAATGAGACTCTTTAGGACACGATTGAAATCGAGCACAAAGACACACACTAAACATAATGTCCGGCCTACTAGCCGTTAAATACAATAAACTACCAATCATGTTACGATAGAGTTTAATGTCTACATTTATACCTTGTTCATCCTTGTCAAGTTTTATAGTGGTAGCCATGGGAGTCTTGCTTATCCCCTTCAAGCCCGAATTTCTTGATGAGTTCCTTCGTATACTTGGCTTGATTTATAAAAATCCCATCACTCCTTTACTTTATTTGGAGACCAAGGAAGTAGTTAAGCTCGCCCATCATAGACATCTCAAATTCCTCGTTCATACATGATTCAAAATCTTTGCAAAGTTTTTCATTAGTAGAACCAATATAATATCATCAACATATATTTGAATAATAAGAATATAATTTTCAACATGTTTAGTAAACAAAGTGGTATCTATTGTTCCTTTAGTAAAAGCATTAGAAATAAGAAATGATGAAAGTCTTTCATACCAAACTCTAAGAGCTTGTTTTAAACCATATAAAGTTTTATCTAGTTTGAAAATAAAATCCGGACGTGTAGGATCAACAAACCCGGGGGTTTGTTCAACATACGCCTCTTCTTCAATAAACCCATTTAAAAATGCACTTTTGACATCCATTTGAAAAAATTTGAAATCTTTATAGGAGGCAAAAGCAAGTGTTATCCGTATGGCTTCAAGCCGTGTTACGAGTGCAAAGGTTTCCTCAAAATCGATTCCTTTGATTTGGGTGTAACCTTGGGCCACTAACCTAGCTTTATTCCTAACAACATTGCTCGACTCATCCATCTTGTTTCTAAAAATCCATTTAGTATAAATTGTTGGTCTATCATGGGGTTGAGGAACAAGATGCCAAACTTGGTTGCGCTTAAATTGATTGAGTTTCTCTTACATGGCAAGAACTAATATGAGTCGTCCTCAGCTTCGAGGATGTTCTTTGGCTCAAAATGAGAAATAAAAGTATAATGGCCACAAAGATCATGGAGTTTAGAACGAGTAGTTACCCTTTTGATACTTCACCTAAAATTAGATCCTTGGGATGATGTGGAGTGAATCTCCAATCCTTTGGAAGTGATTGTGGTGGCTCCACTTCAACTTCTTAAACTTCACTTTGCACATCAACCTTTGGCTTGTCTTCTTATAGAGGCGAGTCTTTCAAAGTAATCCTCTCTATGTCTTCACCTAATGAATCTATTTCTACAATATTCTCAATAAAAACATTAGATTCCTCAAACTTTACATGTATAGATTCTTTAATAGTCATATTTAATTTATTGAAGACTCTATAGGCTTTACTAATGTTAGAATAACCAACAAAAATAACTTTATAGGATTTTGCATCAAACGTACTTTAATTATCTTTAGTATTTAAAACAAAACATTTACAACTAAAAACTTTAAAATAAGAAACATTTGGTTTTCTTGAATAGTAAATTTCGAAAGAAGTTTTAGAAATGTTTTGCAAAAGAAAACCCTATTCGATATGTAACAAGATGTATTTACGGCGTCGGCCCATAGATATTGATGGAGACCGTATTTATTTATCATAGTGCTAGCCATTTCTTGTAATGTTCGATTTTTCCTCTCAACTACTCCATTTTGTTATGGAGTTCTAGGACACAATAATTCATGTTTAATTTCATTTTCTTCGCAGTAAGTGATAAAGGTTTGGCTATTGAATGCACCACCTCTATCACTCCTTATTTGTAAAATTAAAGAATCATTTTCCTTTTCAACTCTTTTTCTAAATGTTTGAAAATGTGAAAAGGTTTGATTTTTGTGTTCTAAAAAGAAAACCCAAGTAAAACGAGAAAAATCATCAACCAAAACAAAAGTAAAACAATTTCCACTTAAACTTTTGGTTTTAGTAGGACCAAATAAATCCATATGAATTAACTCCAAAGGTCGTTGATGTCATGATATCCTCGATGGATTTGAAAAAGGACTTGGTTTGTTTCCCAAGTTGGCACGCATCGCAAATGCGGTCCTTTTTAAATTTCAAGTAAGGAACACCTTTCACCGCTTCCTTGTTGTTTATTCTAGATAGATGGTCAAAAGATATATGGCCTAGTCTCCTATATCACAACTAAGAGTCATCATTAAAGGCGTTCAAACAAGTGGCATTATATTGCATATTAGACATATCAATCATGTATACATTATTTTCACGAAAACCGTAAAGTATACATGCATTAGTTTGTCTATCAAAAATATTACAAGCTAAGTTATCAAAAATTATATTAAACCTTTATCACAAAGTTGACTAACACTCAAGAGATTATGCTTGAGGCCATCAACTAAAGCAACATTTTCAATCATAGGAGATGAACCAAGTTTAATGTTACGTATACCAACAATCTTTCCTTTGGAGTCATCTTCGAAGGTGACAGTGCCACCTTCATGGTATCTTGATAGGGTAACTTGATAGGGTTGCAAAGTTGTTGATATCTCATGTCATGTGCCTTGAGTAATCACTATCAAGATACTACCTCTCCTTACGCCTTAGAGCTTTGAGTGTACCTACATCATGTAACAAATTCGTTGACTTTGGTACCCAATTTTCTTGGGTCCTTGAATGTTAGCATTACGAACTCAAACATGATTATTAGATACATTTATTCTATCATAACAAAATTTAGCCAAATGACCCTTTCGGCCACAAAATGTGCATGCATAAATTTTACCGTACATGAATGCATAATGAGTGTGTGGAGTGTGAACATGTTTTTGGTGTTTAGCATGATGTGAGTGTGAATGCTGTGATTTATAAACATGGGTGTGTGTAGTATGTGATTGTTTCTTTGGGATATGTTTCTTAGTAAACATAGCCTCTAATATAGATTTATCAAATTCACATTTCTTTAAAACTTCTCCTAAAGAGTTAATTTTGTTCTTAAGCATGAAAATCTCATCTTCATCTATTTGAGGAAATTTTGCTTTACAAGTGATTTTATAAGCATCAAAATCCTTTTGAGTAGAGGTGAGAGTTGAAAATAATTTATCTTTTTCTTTTGTGAGAATGAAAACTTTGTGATTAAGAGTTTCATTTTCCTTTTTCATTTTTAATATTTTTTTTTAAGAAAATTATAATTTTGAGATAGTTCTTTAAAAGCTTCTCTTAATTCATCCATAGATAATTCACAATTGTCAATAGATGATTCGGGGGTTACCTTATTTGTATTCTCATTTGCCATGAAATACATGTGAGCCGTGTTAATTTCTTCATCGGATTCATTTTCCGAATCCCATGTAGCCTTTAAGGCCTTCTTCTTGTATGGCTTCTTGGAGGTGGAGGGTTTGCCCTTATTTTTTGCGCACTCCGCAATGATGTGCCCCGGCTTCCGGCAATTGAAGCAAATGATTTTCTTTTCTTCCTTTCCTTGCCATTTCCTTCTATTTTAAAATTTTATCTTGTTGTACATTCTCCAAACGTTCTTCACATGAAGAGAAAGATCTTCATCATCCTCTTCTTCATTATCTTCGTCGGAGTAGGCGGAAGAGCTTTTGAAAGTGATTGCTTTCTTCTTTGGAGAAGCCATCTCTTCCCTAGCCTTTCTTTCCATCTCATGGGTCTTGAGGTTCCCAATGAGACCAATGAGCTCGATTTACTCCTTGTCGTTGAGCTCCTTTAAGGTTTAGCTTTGACTTCCCAAGAAGGTGGGAGTGTACGAATGATCTTCCTCACCTTTTGATTGTTGTCGATGCCGTCACCTAGAGAAGCAAGACCATTAGTAATTTTTATAAATTTAGTTACCATATCATCAATAGATTCATTTTCCTGTATGGAGAAGTTTTCATATTGGGAATGTAAGAGGTCAACTTTAGCCCTCTTTACTTGTGATGTTCCCTCACGAGTGACTAAGAGGTGAGTCCAAATCTCATATGCGGATTTACAATGTATGACTCTAGCAATGTCATCATCATTAAGAGCTTGAAGTAAGGCATAGTGTACCCTAACATTTGCGTCAAACTCTTTCATGGCAATATTGGACCAAGTGTCCTCATCACCAAGGGGTGCGCTAAAAGGTTTAGTCACCGCCTTTGCAACCCGGCTTCCTAAAGATTGCAAAAACACTGCCATCTTAACCTTCCATATGGAAAAGTTGAGGCCATCAAACTTGGGTGGGATCTTAATACCTTTGGCCATCTTTACTAATGTGTATGAGGATGAAATATGAAAAATATGATTAGCAATTTAGGATCTCTCTAAGGATGTTAAGCCAAGAACCTAGAGACCAAAGCTCTGATACCAATTGAAAAACACCTAGAGGAGGTGAATAGGTGTTAATGCTAATCTAATGCTCTTTTTAAATAAGTTAAAATGAATGATGTAAGCGGTCACTCAAAATAAGAAATTGAAGCCGAATTTCCCTTGAAGGGCTCTAGAACTTTTCCTCTTTGATTCCTCTAGATTATGAGTTGAGGTGTGCAACTGCTTCCTTGTTGTATGAGTAAAGACCGAAAATGCAAGGAGATGAAATGAGTGCAATATTGAAAAACGAATAGTATCACGAATGTAAAACAATAAAGAGTAAGAAAAGATCAATCACAAGCACAAGAAATTTGTTTCGAGGTTCGAACCACTGCTCTACGTCTCCGGCTTCACCACTATGAATGATTTCCAACTAAATCCACAAAGGGAACTTCCACACAGGAACTTTACACCCAAGGGGATTACAATTGGTCTACACAAAATCGGAGTACCCAACTCCAACAATATAATCCTGACACAAGAGGAACCACAACTCAAAAGATATATGTCACTTGGTGATCTAGAAAGACCACAAACTCTCTCTTATAACTTCTATAGAGTGGAGTATGATTTTTGGCTCAAGAAGTGAAGTGAGAGAAAAATTTCAGTAGTAGCAGCTAAGAAGACTTGAAAACTAACTGAAAAATTTTGCAAATGAAAGAATTTTGAAAATGGAAAACAATAAAACACTTCTTCTCTTGAAAACTTGAAAACTTGGATATTTTTCTTGTATGAAACCAAAGACTAATGACCTCTCACGGGTATGGGGTACAGCGGATCGCACCCGCTTCGCTATCCGGATCCGAACCGAAATAGCGTAACAGCTGACAGGAAATCGCCGTGAACGGTTGGGTGGTTTCTATCTGAAACAAACCGTTGCAACGGTTCAGACCGAACTGTTGCAACCATTTGGGCAGGAACGGACGGATTTGCCCCGCCTGGAGCGCTATAAATAGCCCTGTTTTTCTCTCATTTAAAACACACAACACACAGACAGAAACAAAAAATTTCTTCTGCAACTCAGATTCAGAAGAGGAATTCTGTGACTCAGATTTCGAAGTGACTTCCAACAAGAAGTGAAAATTCTGCAATTTGGATTCCGAAATGACTTCCAACGGATTCTGAAAATTCATTCTGAAAGAAGGCTCAGAAATTTTGACAGATTCTTTAATAGAATAGTTGTCGATTATGTGACTTTCAAAGAAGAATATTCTTTTATCTCCCTCCTTTCTCTACAGTGGGTGTTCCTCCAATGTAAAGTTGCAACGGTTCAAACCGAACTGTTGCAGCCGTTCGGGCAGGAACGGACGGATTTGCCCCTCCTGGAGCGCTATCAATAGCCCTCTTTTTCTCTCATTTAAAACACACAACACACAGACAGAAACAGAAAATTTCTTCTGCAACTCAGATTCAGAAGAGGAATTCTGTGACTCAGATTCCGAAGTGACTTCCAACAAGAAGTGAAAATTCTGCAATTCGGATTTCGAAGTTACTTCCAACGGATTCTGAAAATTCATTTTGAAAGAAGGCTCAGAAATTTTGACAGATTTTTTAATAGAATAGTTGTCTGATTCTGTGACTTCCAAAGAAGAATATTCTATTATCTCCCTCCTTTCTCTACAGTGGGTGTTCCACCAAAGTAAAGACAAATATTCTTCCTGAAATTTATCTTGGTCCTGCTGCTTTGATAATCCTGTGAAGGTACTAGTTAATTACGGTTCGACCGTACGGTGATTTGGTAGTGCTATCCAAATACCGTAAGGAGTGTTATGTCTTGGGAGACCAGCGTCCAGTAACCCATTAGCACTGTAGCAGGGACGCAATTGTCTTAAGGAGATTCGCTATAAGCGTACCTCACTCCAATTATTATATAAGTGAATTAATTTCTTTATACAGGGGTTATACTGATATTCAGTATATTTAGACTGACTTATACCAGTCTAATTGGTGTTTAACCAAGGAAGGTAATTGAAAGGTGGTTTGTAATTAAGGAACGTTCTATTGAACAGAAAACCTCCCACCTGATATTCACTGACCTGGCCAATTAGATTGGTGATATTGATTAGTTGTCAGATTGATCCTAGAATCTAACAATCTTAAGACAATTAAAAATGAAGTTACTTACTTCTGTTCTGATTGAAATTACAGAAAATGTCTGAGACTAATCAAGACAGTTCAAGTAAGGCGCCAAACATGCAGATCCAAACTTCGATGCCTACTCCACTTCCTAACCCGAAGCCGGAGAAGGCAGGAAAATTTGATGGCCCGAAATTCAAGAGGTGGTAACAGAAGATCTCTTCTACTTGACCACTCTGCATATGGCCAAATTCCTACAAGAGGATCCACCAGAACCTGGAACTGATCGGGACTCAGTCCTTGCAGTCGATGCATAGACTCAAGGTGACTTCCTTTACCGAAACTATATTTGAATGGACTAGATGACTCTCTTTGCCATGTCTACGGTCCTATTACAATGGCAAAGAAGTTATAAACCAGTCTTGATAAGAAGTACAAGACTAAGAATGCGGGTACCAAGAAGTTCGTCGTAGGACAATTTCTGGAGTACAAAATGGTAGACAATAAGACTGTGATCAGTCAGGTGCAAGAGTTCCAACTTATCTTGCACGAGATAGAGGCTAAAGATATGAATCTACCTAAAACTTTTTAGGTTGCTACTATCGTGGAGAAACTACCACCTGCGTGGAGAGATTTCAAGAACTACCTAAAGCACAAGCGCAAGGAGCTGAAGCTGGAAGATCTCATTGTGAGCTTCGAATTGAGGGGGACAACCAAAAGTCTGAGAAAATGAGTAGTAAGAACTCTTATGAAGCCAAGACCAATGTAATCGAAGACTCAAAGGGGAAAGCGTCTACTTCTAAAGGCTTAAAGCGGAAGAAGACTGCCCAAGCGTACAAAGGCAAGGTCTAAAAAGGCAAGAACACGCGCTTCAAGGGAACTTGCTACATCTGCAACAAAGAGGGGCATAAGGCGAATGAATGCCGTAGCTTTCTCAAAAAGAAAAAGAAGAACCATCCACAAACCTGATCGATTATGCGTCACCAAGCCTTTCAGCTGTGGTGTCAGAAGTGAATCTGACAACCAACAATAAAGATTGGTGGGTAGACACTGAGGCTACTCGACACATCTGCTCTGAGAAATTATTATTCTCTGAATATCATAAACTAGAGTAAAATGAGCAACTCTTCATGGGAAACTCAGCCGTCTCTAAGGTTGAGAGAAAAGGAAAGGTCATCCTGAAGTGGACATCTGGGAAAGAGCTTACTCTGAACGATGTGCTACATGTTCCAGATATCCGCAAGAATCTGATCTCTGGATCAATACTTAGTAAGAAAGAATTTAGAATAGTTTTTGAATCAGATAAATTTGTGCTTACTAAGGGTGGGATGTATGTGGGAAAGGGTTATCTTGTTGATGGACTTTTTAAAGCCAATGTTGCAGTGGTGGACAAAAAGTCTGTGTATTTGTACCCTAAGCTTATAAATAAAGAAAAATATTCTGTTTATTTGCTTGAGTCTCCTATTTTATGGCATGCTAGATTAGGGCATGTAAATCACAAGTCTTTAAAAAAACTTGTCTAATTTAGGATATATTCTTAAACTCAACTTGGAAGAAATTCACAAGTGTGAGATTTGTGTTGAAGCCAAGTTCGCGAAAAATTCATTTCACTCAAGTGATCAAAATACAGAACCTTTAGGGTTAATTCATAGAGATCTGTGTGACTTGAAATCTATGCCAACTAGAGGTGGGAAAAAGTATTTTATTACTTTTATTGATGACTGTACAGCAGATCGCACCCGCTTCCCTATCCGGATCCGAACCGAAACAGCGCAACGGCTAACAGGAAACCGCCGAGAACGGTTGGGCGGTTTCTATCTGAAATGAACCATTGTAATGGTTCAGACAGAACCGTTGCAACCGTTCGGGCGGGAACGAACAGATTTGCCCCTCCCGGAGCACTATAAATAGCGCTCCTTTTCTCTGATTTAAAAAACACAACACACAGACAGAAACAGAAAATTTCTTCTGCAACTCAGAATCAGAAGAGGAATTCTGTGACTCGGATTCTGAAGTGACTTCCAACAGGAAGTAAAAATTCTGCAACTCAGATTCTGAAGTGACTTCCAACAGATTCTGAAAATTCGTTCTGAAAGAAGGCTCAAAAAATTCAACAGATTCTTCAATAGAATTGTTTTCTGATTCTGTGACTTCAAAGAAGAATATTATTCTATCTCCCTCCTTTCTCTACAGTGGGTATCCTCCAAAATAAAGACAAATATTCTCCCTGAAATTTGTCTTGGTCCTGCTGCTTTGATAATCCTGTGAAGGTATTGGTTAACTATGGTGAAGGAGTTTTATATCTTGAGAGACCAGCGTCCAGTAACCCGTTAGCACCATAGCGGTGTACGTAATTATCTTAAGGAGAATCGCTATAAGCGTACCTCACTCCAAGTACTGTATAAGTGAATTAATTTCTTTATACAGGGGTTATATTGATATTCAGTATATTAAGACTGACTTACACCAGTCTAATTGGTGTTTAATCAAGGAAAGTAATTGAAAGGTGGTGTTGTAATTAAGGAACGTTCTATTGAATAGAAAACCTCCCACCTGATATTCACCGACCTGGCCAATTAGATCGGTGATATTGATTAGTTGTCAGATTGATCCTAGAATCTAACACATATATTATATATATATTTTTAAACTTACCTTATTACGTTTCGCGTAAATACCAAGGCTTTCTTAGATCGAAGTATCTAATTAATTAATAATTAGGTTTGTTTATTTTATATATACTTTTTCTGAGACACAAGAGTTTTTATTTTGAATCCCAAATGTGTAAGTGTATAAAGCATGTATATCTCATCAAGATAAATATATCAAGACTAAGTTACTTTTTTAATTTTTCCTCCTAAACCTAAAATTCAAACAAATACTCTTATTTTTATCAAGTAGTAAGAAATCCTAATTATAATTTTTCTATTACTTAAAATTAACTTAATTACTTACAAAAGAATAGTCAAAATATTATTTACTTTTTCAAAAGTTTTTTAAAAAAATTATTTTGATTTTTTTATGTTACATGTTTTAGTTGTTTTATTATATTTTTTTTATTATGTTAGTTGGTTACCCCCTCTCCCAAACACCTATCTCATGCATTGTCCTCAATGTATGAATATAATGCATGCATGAACGCATGAAGTAAAGTGTGAAAAGAGGTAAAATAATAATAATAATAATATACAAATATATGTACAAATGTTTCTCCCACACCTAGATCTTTTTAGGTTTCATTCCTCTAGCGCGCTTCCTATCATTCCAATGGGTTTTCTTTATAGCCATAATGAGAGGCCAATCTTTTTTTATTTTAGCTCTCTTCCTCTCCCGTCTCACCTTCCTTGAGCTCTTCTTCCTCACCTGTCTACATCAACTGTTCAAAAATTGATTACCATCAACCTCTCAGTTGGAACTTCCTTACTATGAATACTTAAGAATTCTAAATCAGTTCCATTTATCTCCTCAAAACTTAGATCAACACTCCCTTGGAGGTGTGTAATTAACTAAAATATTCCTAGTCGGTTCATTAAAACACAGAAGTTCTTCAAAGAGGTTTTCAAAGATTAAGTCAATCAAAGGTTCTTGAATTATATTCTCATGGGATATATCATTGATTGGTTCATCGACAGTGAAGACACTCAAATTAAATTTTCTTTTTTTAAAGGGGACTCTAAAATTAGGATCTCCAACATGTGTCTTCTCATTAATATAATCACACTTATTTTCAAATAATTCATCAAGAAATAGAGACTCATTCTCTATACCTTCACTTTCTTCTTCATAATTGTTCTTAATGAAGTTTACCTCAAACTTTTGATCTTTTATCCTACAAGGTTGTTTTTCTAGGTTGAAGACGTGACCTCTTTAGTCATGTCTCCAAAGGTCAACCTTTGATCCATTCCTATAATTTATGATCACATTTGCAGTTGCAATGAACGAACGTCCTAAGATAATGGGAGTTTGAGACTTGGGAGTGGATACAGGTTGGATCTCAAGAATAATAAAATCTACTGGGTAGATAAACTCCTCAACCCAGATAAGAACATTAGTAATTTCTCCTTTGAAAATTTTTACAGACTGATCAACTAATTAGATTGTACGTTTAGTCGGACTAAGCTCGCCCAACTCAAGTTGTTGGTAGACTGAGAAGGGAGCAAGTTGATACTTTCTCTCAAATCAAAAAGTGCATGATTAATTATAGTTTGACCTATTATGCAAGAAATGGTAGAACAACCGGGATCCTTGTACTTGACAGGAATTTAATTGGACAATAGCTCACTAATGTTAGTGGCTAGAAAAAACTTCTTGGGCACATTAGCCTTTCTCTCCTTTGTGCACATGTCCTTAAAGAATTTAGCATAGCTAGAGACTTGTTAGATTGCATCAAGAAGAGGTACATTGATCTTGACTTAATTAAAAATCTCACGTACCGTATCCATTTGTGCACTTTGTTTATTTTAAAGCCTATTTGAGTAGGGTGCTATAGGCTTATGCACATTTTCATCAGACTTGTCTTTTTTAGTGTTGTCGGAGTCAAGTTGAGATGGAGTGGGACTAGGAGAGGTGGATGCTTGTTTTGAACTTGATGGTGTTGATACTTGGTTATCAACTTGTTTTCCCGACCACAATGTATGAATCAAATTACATTGGTACATGTGATCCTCTTGAGCCAAATGAGCTTGACTAAAGTTCCTAGGGTTTGCTACCGGTTGATTTAGTAAAGTTCCTTTGGGTCTTTCACTCAGGATACCGGCTAACAGACTCATTTGGACCTCTAACCTCGATATTATGGCTTGTCATGTGTTTTGCATGAAAGATGCAAGAATCTTCTCAAAATCTATTGAGTTCTTTTCAAAGTGGGCACCTTGGGGAACTTGGTTGGGAAATGTTTGTTGATAATTGAAAAAATTGGACTGATGGTTGGAAGGTGGGAATTGTTTATTTTGGCTCTATGAGAAATACAGGTGATTCCTCCAGGCAGGATTGTAAGTTAGAGCGTAGAGATTGGTGGCGGGCCTTGTGAAGGTTGCATTCATATTTTCGAAAAATATTTGATGAGTTAAAAAGACAGGACATTCCTCGAACATGTGGTTCATGGCCTGACAGTAAGTACAACCTGCCGAAGGTGTTGGGCTGACTTGGTTCACCGAGGCTGGCTCCTTAGCTTTTAGAGCTTCTAGTCTTCGCATTACAACAGCTACTTTAGCTTCAGTAGCTATGTTTACCTCAATGAAATGGGCACCTCCTTTAGAAGAGCTACGGTCGTCAGTCCTAAATTTTTCCGGAGTTGGTTCCCATTGGATGGTCTTATTAGCTAAGTCTTCATATAATAACCATCCTTCTTCTTCGTTCTTTTGTAAAAATTCTCCTTGACACATGAATTCTAATAGGGTTTTCGTTTGATATTCTAATTCATCATAAAGAGACTGGCAAAGTCACCATTTCTCTATCTCATGATGAGGGCATTGGGCAACGAGGTCCTTAAAGAGTTCGAAGTACTTTCAAAAAAGTTCATTAACTGTTTGCTTAAACTGTAAGATGTTTTTCCTAATTTGCGTAGCCTTGTGAATGAGATAGAACTTCTTCAAGAAGGTCTTGACGAAATTATCCCATGATGACATGGAACCAGTTTCTAGACTGTAAAGTCATTTCTTTGCTAAGTCTTTCAAAGAGAATGGGACAAAACATAACTTAACGGCATCTACTCCTAGGTTGGCTATTTTCATCATAAGACATACTTTCTCAAATTCCCTTATAAAAAAGTATGCATCCTCAGATTGAAATTCTTGAAACTTGGAAAGAGTGTTATGCATTATGGTTTCAGCTCAAATTGGTTGTTTCCTACATCGGGGTGCTGAATGCAAGATGGAAGAGAGGTCCTAATAGGAAAGAACCTATCCTGTAGTGATGGTGGTTATGCCATGTGTGGATCGGGTTTGAGTTCAGGTGGTGAACTATTCCTAGTTAGTTTAGATGTGACTGGGTCTCTCGACCAAGCTGACATGCATAGTTAAACAAGCAAGTTCACCCAATATCAAAAGTCCAAAATCAAAAATCCTAATCTAGGGTAAGCCTGGACCTAGATGATCCTAACTTTAGACTGTCTTTAGAGGTATATTACCGACTTTAACCACAACTTAATCGGCCAGATAGGTGGCAAGATTGGTGGGAGGTATCTTTCAAAGATGGGCTAAATTATGCCAAACCACCAACCTTTGGGTTTTCACCCCTCAATCCCCAATCTAGTCACCGATTTGGCAAGAGTTAATTTCAAACAGCTTCCTCCCTCGGCCAATCTCTTAATGAGCCCGAGTTAACCTAAGATCAACATCTAGTCAATTTTTATTTTAGGGTTAGGATTGTGAGTGAAACAAAAATGGTTTGTGGGCCAAGAAAGGGTAATGATGTCCCCACCTTATGTTATTTATGGGTTTTTCCCTTAAGATGTATTAGTGCACGTGAACAAACAAATAGAAAAGAATTCACTCAAAGGCAGTAAATCAGCCAAAAGTGCTTCCTACTCTATATGCAATGTAGACGTACCTTATCGCCAGCACTCTTCAACAAAAATTTAAAAAATTTAAATAGACATATGCTTATGATGCAAGAGCCTAAATTTTTTTATATTAATCAACTAATAGGTTACTGTTAATTAAATTATCAGTATGCAAGGTGATTACAGAGAAAACTATCAAAGCAATAAACAGAACTTGTAATTTGCAGCAGACTTGCAAAAGATTAATTAGCAGTGATCTACTAATGCCGCGGAAACGCGGCTGTTGTCGCGTTAGCGCGGCTTTTTAGTAGGCTTTGTTGCTCTGCCTCCTAGGGCAGAGACTGGGCGTGTTTGTTTCGCCGCAAAACGCCGCAAAACGCAAGTCGTAAAACTTCTTTTCCATTTTCCGTTGTTTGTTTCGCTGAAAAACAAGTTGCAAAATGCAACTCTTCTTTTCCCACTTGCAGTTGCTACAGTTAAATTTGTGGTCATGTAAATCTCACTTTTACACTCATATTTTCCCACTTGCAGTTGCTACAGTTAATTTTGTGGTCATGTAACTCTCACTTGTAATACACTTACAGTTTAAAACAGTTACTTGATAATCAATATATAATTTAATATTATTAAATATTTAATATTTTAAATAGTGTTCAATTTATTATTTAATTATTTAATTATTTTATATTTTTAATCTTTATTTTTAATATTTTTTAATATTTAATATTTTACTATTTTAATTTGAGAGAAATGTAAATCAGCTGACGCAGGAGGCAACTTCCTCCTATGTCGCACTCAAAAACCATATTTCTCGAATGAATTTTCAAGATCCGACCGCACATTATCATCTTCATGTTCTAAGATATACACATATAAAAAAAATTAAGTGATTTGAAGTTAATTTACTCCATTTTCTTTGGGTTCAAACATTAACGGTTTTTTAACAGTGGAACAAAATGGAACGATTAGATCAATGAGTAAACGAACTTCAAATCACTTGATTTTTTGTATGTGTATATCTTAGAACATGAAGATGATAATGTGCGGTCGGATCTTAAAAATCATTCAGGAAATATGATTTTTGAGTGCGACATAGGAGGAAGTTGCCTCATGTGTCAGCTGATTTACATTTCTCTCTTTTAATTTAATATTTTAATTTAATATTTTACTTAATTCTTTATTATTTTATTAATACTTATTCCATTTTTTATTATTTTATTTAGAGTTAATATTTTATTAATATAACAATATTATACTTTACTATATATTTAATTATTTATTTTTTAATATAAAAATTACTTTATTAATATCATAATATATTTTATTATGTTAATATGTAATAATAATTCAGTATAATAATACTATAATGATAATTTATTATTAAATTATAATTATATTTTACTTGTTAATTTTATATTTCTATAATATTACAATAATATTATAATAAAATTTATATTATAATAATTTTCAAGTATTTTTAATATTATAATATTATAACTATATTTTATTATTTTTGTAAGATTTTTTAATATTTATATTTTATTAGTATTCTTAAAATTTTATAATGTTCTTTAGATTTTTTTAAAATTTTATATTATTTATTTAGTTAATATTTTAGTAATATTTTACTATTTATACTAATATTTTATTAATATTATTGTTATAAATAAAATATTAAGAATATTAATTTTTTATCTCAAATTTATTAATACAATTTAATTTGCAATAGTAGATTTAATAATAGTATTTATAATATTTAAATCACTGCTACAGTTAATTTTGTGGTCAACTTTTCCACTTACATTTTTACATTACCAACCAAACACCGTAAAACACAATATATTTTACCATTTACACTTTCACTTTATCAACCAAACACCGTAAAACACAACATACTTTTCCATTTACACTTCACTTTATCAACCAAACACCGTAAAACACAATATATTTTCTCTGCTACAGTTCACTTTTTCCATTCTCATTTTACGACTTACGACTTGCGACGTTTTGCAACGAAACAAACAGGCCCACAGAGTAACTATATATCCTTAGCTCCTACTAGTTTTTCTGTTATAAGATCCTACAAACAGAAATAAAAAAATAATTAGTTTTAGAGAATATCGTAC
Source organism: Agave tequilana (assembly GCA_038442645.1). NCBI lineage: Eukaryota > Viridiplantae > Streptophyta > Magnoliopsida > Asparagales > Asparagaceae > Agave > Agave tequilana. Next base: position 65,521 of record JAVJIF010004547.1, read on the forward strand.
CATTTACTTTCCGGCAACAGCGTCAACTTTTGATTAAGAAAGAGAAAATGTATTAGAAATAAAGTCAAGAGTTAAGTTATTAGTCTCTTCTCAATTTATCCGCGTATCAAGGCTAGACGGATCGATCCACAGGGAAGGATGCGATGGAAGCTTTTCGGAACAAATTCTCTAACAAATAGCTTGAAAAAAGAATATCGATTGTAAGAAACTGAATTTAATTAAACAAAGGAGATTACAGTCTACTAATCATCTACTACAACTAAGTATTAGTCTAAGAGGGAAGAACATCATATTGAAGTCATAAAAATCTACCCTAGGGATTTGATTGAGAATCAAGTAAGATGAGTAAAAATATTATAAACCCTAATTAGAGTACACTAATTATAATTAAACTTTAGTTCATCCTAGTTTCTAAGTATAGCATAAGAAAAGTCTTTTAAACCTAACAAGATGCTATCAAAGCTTCTAAATATGAACTAAGAATAATCATTAAAAAGTGCAACCCTAATTTAATTCAACTTAATTAATTATTCATTTTCAATCAATTTAATCCTAGGGTTTCTAATAAAAATGGATTTCAATCCGTTCATCTTTTAGACTAAAATTAGCTGATGGAGAGATTAGCAAACTACAAGTTAATTTAATTTTTCATATTTTTATTATTTTCAGGATTTATTATGAAGAAAAAAGTTGCGTAAAAAGAAAAAAATAAAAATAAATAAATAACTAAAGCAATAAAATAATTAAATTAAAAAACAAGAGAGATGAAAAGAATAATGATCCTTTATTAATGGATGTCACCGGCTAATTACAATTTTTTTTCTTCAAAAATCTTTTTCTTCAAATAGAAAGTAAAATAATACAAAGAAATTCAGAAAATAAAAATGGCTAACAAAAATTCTATACTCAATCTCTGAGATGCCTATGCTCTATTACTCTTCAGGGGTATTTATAGGGGATTTGAGAAGTAGAGACCCAGTACAACATCTCCACCAAACTCGACGCACGCGGCCCCAGGATGGACACGTTTCTGCGGCAAAAAAGGGGAGGCCGTGGCTCTTTTGTGGAGTCTGGTCATGTGCTTTGGCGCGTGGCTTCATCTCATCCCTTTATATGGAGATCTATCCTTAGAATCTCTGTTTGATCCCTAAATTTTGAAATATCTTTTATCTATAGGTAACTTGGGATGCAAGTTACATCCAAATTCAAATTTAGTTTGGATTCTCATTCTCTCTCCAAATAGATTTTGTTTTGTCCCCTTCATCTTCTAGGATTTGTAGTGCAAGCAACCAGAATTTGAATAGGAGTTCAACTTTATCTTTAATTGGGATGAGGATTCATCTTATTCTATCTTTTTCCTCCTATAAATATTAAATTAAATTACTTAAAACCCTAAATTTAAATGAGATAGAATAGAGGCTTCCTTTATCTTCCAATTAATCTTTATTTTCATAAAAACTGTGAAATTTTGGGCTTCTTTTGGGCTTTCTCTTAGATTATGGAGGCATGTACATCACTAAATAATAAATGAATTAAATAGTAATGTTTTAACAAAAATCAAGCATGAAAATGTGAATAATAATATGCATTATTGATGACCAATCAGTGGGTCATCGTATCGAGTCAACAGACAAGATCTATTGAGGGATTAGGGTACTCCTACAAGGATTACGACTAGGGTTGGCCTCCTATAATGAGGACAGTCTGTCTTTCAATCAACATGCAACTACAGACAATTATGTGAAACTACTTGCTACTCTCCATCTTCTTCAACCCTCCAACAACGGCTGTCTATTCTTTTTGAATCGTCAATTGTAATGAAGGATTCTCACGAGGATTCGTTATACATCCTTCCATTGTCACGAAGAACAACATTCTTTTGAGAAGAAACCATTCGCTCCAAAGAGGTACACTTCCGCTATGATATCTATATGATTTATGTGTTCGTGTATATACCTGAAATTATTACATTCACACTTCATTTTCTTCAACTAATTAAGCATATCTCATAAAATCTCTACTTTATTAACTAGAGAGAGGTAGCGTTTAAATGTTTCATGTTCTAATTTTACCATTATCTTTTTCATTACCAATTAATGACACTATTGATTTCTCTAATGTAATACAAAAGCAAGATACAAAAGAATGATATAACTAATTGTATACACAGGTATCAAAATTAAAATAAGGAAAATTCTGCTACAACCACCTACTTTCCTTCATAATTCAGCAAAAACTCACCCCCAATTTTTATTTACTATACCCTCATCCACGTCAACATAAATTAATTTCTCCTAACTATCGCTTCTTTATATATTTTTATTTCCTTTTTTACTCTTCGCCATCGCTCCCCAACGTTGCTCTCCCATCAACCCTGACCCTGACGCAAAGTAATTCACAGATCAACCTACATAGTCAGATCACCGTGGGGTTGGTAGGGGGTGACGAGCCCCCTCCCAGGGATCTCAGGGGCCATAACCCCTGGATCAATTTTTTTTAAACCAACCTTTTGCTGATCTTATATGTTCGTCATCGCGATGAGTTTTGTTTGTATTTGTGATCGATGTGGTTTTTAAATACGGAAAGCATTAGGTATTATTCGATGTCAGTGGACAGAGGTCTGCTGATAATGTCAAAGCTGATATGAGGTCGCATTCTTCTATTAAAACTACGACTATGGTCGCAGTTCTTTATTAGAAGACTGTGACTACGGCCGCACTCTTTTTATTAATTGAAAATTAGGACATTTTGTAAGGGCTGTGATCATTGTCACGGTCCCAATATAGGCTGAGACATTGTTTTTTTGTAAGGACATGATCGCAATCTTAATAAAGACACAAAATAAGGTATTTTTGTGAGAAACGTGATCAGATCGTAGTGCTAATAATCAGTCCTAATAAAGAGGACTGTGATCATGGTTTTAGTCCTATGAAGGCTCAGAAACATGGCATTTTTGTGAGGACGCGATCAGTCCTAATAAAGAGGTGTTGGATATAAGACAATATTTCCTTAATTATTTTAAAACATGCAACAATTGAATTTGTAAATCTGAAACCAATTTGAATAATTATCCTAAGCATGCAACGAACATAAAGCAATTAAATAGCTGGCCTGGGGTGACAGTCGTGCAGAAGCACTGCCCTAAAAGATAGATGGTTGGCCCCTCGTCCGGACCTTAAATGACATCCTCTTCTAATGGCAAAAGCCCCCGGTAGATCACCAGCACCTAGCTCAGGATGATGAGTTAGGCCTCCGCTCAAATAGAAATTCACTGCCCGTATGTAAAAGAAATGCTCCGAAAATTACCAAGAATACTGAACCAGAATTAGCAGCAAAGAAATATAGAGGAGGGAGACAGAGAATGTTGTAATATTTTTGCAGGTATTAGACTGAACAACGAGAAGCTATTTATAAATTCTCAGAGCTCATCTGTTATAACAGTCCCGCTCCAAATCTGTACACGATCGTGCAATTCGCGAGTAGATCCAGAGAGTGGGTCAAAAATCAAACAGAAAATTCCAAAAAATCAAAGAAGAATTGAACTACATTCGTGTCCGCAGGTCATAGGCGCACGCCACTCGAACCTGAACCCTGCTCGGCCCGGTTCGGTTCGGCGTGTGTGCACGCGTGTAGGGATGTGGCCCATAGCCCAATACTTATAACAATAGACATTGAAGGAGTTGGTATATGTACTACCTAACCTCCATCTCCTATCCAGTGTGAAACTAAAATCATGGCAAAATAAGAGAGAAACTCAAGTTTTTCCTCCAACTCAAAACACATCCAACAGTTCCCCTCAAAACTTGAGTTTTAGGGAGGATAAAGCAAATCAACAATAAATAACAATCAAATCATCAGATCATAAAATACGAGTGAAATCAGGCATCATCATACTGTGAATTCGGGACAGGTGGACTACGCTTGGAACCTTCCTAAGTGAATTCATCGCCATTTGAGAGACATAGTGGACTACACCTGAAACTAGGCTCTTTTACCAGATATTAATAGAATACACACACAGTAAGTCTCTATCTATTGAGCGAGCAGGTAGAGCATTAAAGGCCATGTTTTATAACCGACTCATGAGAGTTTTTAGGGTCAGCCCTGCCGCCTAACCGCGGGCATCACGGCTCCTCTCACGTAGGTAAGTCCTCCAAGGGTACTACAACTGGATAGTATATCCTCCACACTACATGCGTTGGACTTATTAAGAGTTAAACTCATCCTTACCTAGTATCACAAGAGCATCATCACCATAGAGAATTGGTAATAGCTACAATACTACATACATGATATAAACATATTCGGGTTGATGCTCCACATGAGTATCACCAGTCCAGCTTGTTCCTACCACATTAAACCTCTTTCATGGAATCAACTCCCAATCAAGCAGATTGGGTTCCTGCTATCGGTGAACTCTACTATGGGCTTAACCCCATCTCCCTCGATGATTCTACGATCACACTCCTAGAAAGACCCTTAGTCAATGGGTCAGCAATATTCTTCTCAGACTTTACAAAGTCCGAAAGCACAATTTTTCCCAATGGGCGCTTAACAGACTTAAGTTTAATTAGAATATATCTGTTCATCTTCTTATTGGCATTATCTTGCATTAAAATCTCAGTGGTGGATCTTGAATCAGTATGAACTAAGGTTGAAAGTATGAGTTTAGGCACGATAGAGAATTTAGACAAACGATCCTTTAACCATTCAGCTTCAGATCAAGTTGTGTCCAAAGCAATAAGCTCGAACTCCATGGTGCTTCTGCCAATCACTGTTTGTTTGCAGGATTTTCAGAACACAGCAGCACCACCAAACATGAATATTTATCCGGTAGTAGACTTAACATTATTGGAATCAGTGACCCAGTTGGCATCACTATAACCTTGTATAACATCAGGATATCCAGTATAAGTCAGACAATAGCCAATTATGTCTCTAAGATATATGAACTCCCTCTAGTGTAGTCCAGTATTCTCTGCTAGAGTTACTAGTATATCTACTCAGTCTACCTACTGCATAAGAGATGTTAGGCCTAGTCCTGTTGGAAATGTAGAGAAGTAAACCTATTAATTGAAAGTATTTCATTGAGACACCGGCTCACCCATATTTTTTTTAAAGCAATTGAAGAATCATAGGGTGTAGAAATAGGTTTAGAGTTATAGAAATCAAATTTATGAAGCATTCTTTCAATGCTATGAGCTAGACTCAAAGAAATTCCATAAGAGGTTTTGGATATTTTCATTCCCAATATCATATTAGCAGGACCTAAATCCTTCATATCAAAATTTTAGGAAAGATAATCCTTTACTCTTTGGATTGCATTAAGAGAAGTTCTAAGGATAAGAATATCATCTACATATAGACAAAGGATAATATACTCATTGTCAAAGTTCTTAGAATATATACACTTGTCATGTTCATGGACAGTGAATCCAAATTGTACAATAACTTTGTGAAACTTTTGATGCCATTATTTGGGTGCTTGTTTAAGTCCATACAATAATTTCACAAGTTTGCACACTTTGTTTTCTTGTCCCTTGGCAATGTATCCTTCTGGTTGGTCCATATAGATCTCTTCTTCAAGATCATCATTCAGGGAGCAGTCTTGACATCCATTTGGTGAATGAACATGTTATGAATTGATGCAAGTGCTAGAAGGATTCTGATAGAGGAGATCCTGGCAACAGGAGAATAGATGTCAAAGAGGCCAATATCTTTTTGTTGGGTGAAACCCTTGGCAACTAATCTGGCTTTGCATTTATCGATAGTGCCATCAGGTCAGAGTTTCTTCTTGAAGATCCACTTATAACCTACAGGTTTGCATCCTGGAGGAAGGTTAGTGAGAATCTAAGTATTATTCTCCATTATGGACTTGATCTCACTATCAATGGCTTCTTTCCAGAAAGGAGATTCAGAAGAGTTCATTGCCTCTTTGAAAGAGTTAGGATCACCTTTCACAAGATATGTAAAGAAATCTCCACCGAAAGATTTAAGAGTTCTTTTTCTTTTGCTCCTTCTAGGTTCAAAATCAGTTACAGGAGAAGAATTAGAAGAAGGGATGTCAGAGGTAGAAGGAGTGCTAGAATGATCATTAGGGATTCTAGATTTGAAAGGAAAGATGTTTTTAAAGTAAATAGCATCCCTAATTTCAATGATGGTGTTGTTGGATATTTCACTGATCTTAGAGTTAACTACTAGAAATCAGTTAACATTGCAATTTAATGCATACCCGATGAAGATAGCATCAATAGTCTTGGGGCCAATTTTTCTTTTCTTTTGTTTTGGTATTGAAACCTTAGCCAGGCAACCCCAAACTTTGAAGAATTGAATGTTAAGAGTTCACTCTTTTCAACGTTCATATGGAGTAACGTCGGAATCTCTTTGGGAAACCCTATTGAGTATAAAACAGGCAAAAAGGAGAGTTTCACCCCAAAGGTTGTCAGATGCACCTGAGCTGAGTAAATGCAATTCACCATGTCCATCAGTATTTTGTTCTTCTTTCAGCTACGTCGTTGAATTGAGGTGTGTAGGGAGCAGTTACCTCATGAATAATGTCGTGTTCTTGGCAGAATTCTATCATATCATTTGAGGTATACTCCCCCCGATCAGATCTTAGAATTATGATCTTCTTTTCATGTTGGTTCTCACTTTGGCTTTATATACCTTAAACCAATTGAGGACTTCATCTTTGAATTTGAGAAGATAGATGTAACAGAATTTGGAGTAGTCATCAATGAATATCACAAAGTATCTTCTATCGTCTCGTGTGAGAACTTTGTTCGAGTCACACACATCACTATAAATAAGTTCGTGGTGTTCAGATGTCCTTGTGACAAAAAGAAATAACTTTCGTGTATTCTTACCCTGATCACAGATTTCACATCTAGAAGATGTGTCAAAAGGAGATTTAGGAATGAGATTCAAGTTAATCATTTTCTTGATAGAATTGAAGTTGTCATATCCCAGTCTTCCATATCATATATTACAAGACTCAATATTCAAAGCAACAGGAATAGAAAGTTTATTATCAGAAGAATTTATTACATTGAGACGAAAAAGACCATGACAAACAAGCATTTTCCAATGAAGATATTAGAGTTGGAGATAACAAATTTATTAGATTCTTTGACAATCCTATAGCCAACTCTAAGAAGTGAAGACTCCCTGATCAGATTTCTCCGAAGTGTGGGTACATACAGAACACCTTGAAGAGTCAGAATTTTCCTAAGGTCATTCTGAGATCAATACATCCAGTTTCCTTTATCTCTCTAGTGAAGTCATCTGCCAGGCTCACGCTTCCTCCACATTGTTCCTGATAGATTTAAAGAAGGAGCGATTAGTACAGATGTGAATATTTTCTCCTGAGTCAACCACCAGTCCAAGAAGAAGGTGATAGAGTTGATAATAGAAAGAGAAGAATATAACCTAAAGGAGTTGGAGTTTAGTTCTACCATGTTGACTTTGTACCCGCCATTTCCTCCATTTCCTCTTGGTTGAGCTTTGACAGGGTCTAACTTCTAGTTGAAACATTGAGGTGCCATGTGATTTGTTCATCCGCAGACGTAGCAGATTCTTTCATCAGTCTTCTGGCCAAAGGTTTTGGCTTTAAAGGAGGAGACTGAGAAGGTTTGAAAGAAAAAGAGTTTGCATGGGGAGAATAATAAAAATGATTGGGTTTTTTGAACTCTTACCCTTGAGATTCATAAATTTACCCTTAAGCTTATCCTCCACCAAGTTCACTTTAGATTTCATTTTTGACTTAGTTTTAGAGTTTTGCCTATGCTGATCTTCTATGTAAATTGCTTTTAGGGCTTGAATAAGAGTTAGGTCACCTTACTTGTGACAGAGATATCCAGTAAAGGTTGACCAGGAAGGAGGAGTTTGTCAATACAATAAGACATCTTGTAATCGTCGGAGAATTGATTTCCTTTCGATTGAAGGTGTCAGATATAATCTTGAAATTCATGAAGTTGATCATTGATAGGTTTACTATCAGTCATCATGAATTTATTGAAGGAGGAGGAGGTGAATCTTTCGATTCCAGCATCGTCGAGATCATATTCATTCTCGAGAGCTATCCAATTCTTTAGCATTCTTATAGTCGTAATAAATGTCATATAGACTATCAGTGAGTACACTAAGAATCCTATGGAGACAATGATAGTTAATTTCCTCATGTTTCAAATAGATGAAAGATGAGGGAGTTATAGGAGGAGTTTCAACAGGAGAAGATCCAACAAATGAAGATTTAGGAGAAAGTACAGGAATGGTGTCATCTATGACTGATATGAGACCTAAAGTGGTTAACCAGTATTTCATCTGGTTTGCCCATCTCTTAAAGTATGTGCTGGAGAATTTTTCTGGTTTGACACCCTTTGAGTGATCAGGATTGGCCATAGTGACGGGATGGTGCTACCTAAATTTTGTATTTCAAAATTATTTGATAATGTCAGAATTTAATTTATATTGATAAATTTTAAATTAGGGTTGCAGAATAAAATAGTGTATAGTCCTTATTTAATTATGTGTCAAATAACTCAAACAAGATATAAAACGATATTGACTCACTCTTTTAATTTCCTAATTCAAAATTATAATAATAATAATTTCTAAAAGGTTATTCTAATTTTTTAAACTAATTTACTTCTAAATTTTTAATCAATAAATCCAATTAAATTTTAAAAATAAACTAGCAGAAATTAATTAACAATGGACTGTAGAACATTGAACAATTAAACAATGCAATTATAAACTACGAAGGATTAGAAATTGTAAGGATTTAGAAAGTTCTATTTTAGTTAACTAATGTGGTAGTAATAAACAATTAATTAACTAATGAAAATATGTAAAATCTCGTAATATGAGTTTATAAATAAGACAAGATTTAAATAATTTAAAATATCTCGTAAAGAGTTTCCTTTCGTAACAGAATAATTAAAATATTGTTAATGAAAATAATTTGAATAAAATTTTTAATGAAAAAGATTTGGGCTCATATTAATTAATAAATATAGATTTGTAATGAATAAAATTTATTAAGATTTTCTAGGATCTTATATTAAAAGATTTGGCCTTGTAATAATTGGAACAAATAGGTTTTCAAGAAATTAAAAAAGATTAGAAATAATAAGATATTTTAAATAAAGTTTGTAATGAAAAGAATTTAAATCAGATTTTAAGAAATATTACAATTAATTTTGTAATGAATTAGTTTAATGAAATCTTTTAGCTACTTATTACAGTATGATATGATAAGATCTAAGTAGTTTAGAAATATCTATTATAACATTTTGTAATGTAGTAATCTAATGCGGATCTTTATGGATAAATGAAATTTGAAAGGACAATTTTAAACTGTAAGATTTAAATGTTAAACTGTAAGAAAGCAATTTTTTCTTTAAGATTTTTAAATAATTATTTTTATTTGCAAGGATTATTTTCTATTTGCATAAAAATTATCAATTGCATGAAACAGATTTTTAATTATATTAAATGAATTAATTTCTGATTCAGTTGCATGAAATTTATCAGATAAATGATCTATTTTCTAGATTGTTGGATATAAGACAATACTTCTTTATTTATTTTAAAACATGCAACAATTGAATTTGTAAATCTAAAACCAATTTGAATAATTGTCCTAAGCATGCAACTAACATAAAGCAATTAAAAGAAAATTAAATTTGCTAGCTTTGGGTGACAGTCGTGCAAAAGCTCTGTCCTAAAAGATAGATGGTCAGCCCCTCGTCTGGACCTTAGAATGACCTCCTCTCCTAACGGCAAAAACTCTCGATATAGATCACCAACACCCAACTCAGAACGATGAGTTAGGCCTCTGCTCAGATGAAAATTCGTTGCCCAAATGTAAAAGAAAGCTTTGAAAATTATCAAGAAAACCGAACTAGAATTTGCAGCAAAGAAATATGGCGGGAGATAGAGAATGCTGTAGTATTTTTATAGGTAACAGACTGAACTGCGAGAAGCTATTTATAGATTCACAGCCACACTCTAAATCTACACACGATCGTGTAGGTCAAAGCCGAACAGAAAAATTGAAAAATCAAAATAGAATTTAAATAACAAATAAAATAGAAAAATCAAAAAAAAAGTTTCAGGTTCAAAAACACCCTGAATTGAATTGCATTTGTATCCGCAGGTCGAGGGCGCGCGCCACCCGTACCCGGCTCGGCCTGGCCCGGTTTGGCGTGTGCACACGCGTATGGGGATGTGGCCCATGGCCCAACACTCATAATAATAGGCATGGGAGGAGTTGGCATATATACTACCCAACCTCCATCTCCTATCCAATGTGGGACTAAAATCAAAGCCAAATAAGAGGAAAACTCAAGTTTTCCCTCCAACTCAAAATACATCCAACAAGCGGAATGCGATCATGGTCTCAGTCCTAATAAAAATTCAGAAATAGATCATTTTTTGTGAGGACTGCAATCATGTTTGCAGTCTTCTATAAATCAGTAGTCCGCATTTTCAGAGCGGTTTGCTTTTTTTGAAGCGATTACTACGAGAAATTTATATCTTTCGTCGCTGAGCACTTCTGCACTTGATACGCGGGCGCACGTGGTTGATTTAAGAAAGATGATGGCTGTAGCGAAATTAAATTGTGACGCTAAGTTTGTTTCCTAATTAGAGTTGACATAGGGGGATGTAGCGATATCTCCCTTAAAATAAAATGAAAAACATGTGAAGTTGCTTGTACATCCTTAAAAAACACAAAAATTATACATTTTTATTTTGAGTGCATTACATGCCAACAAGCTAGTCAATCATGAAAGACATAGGCCACTCATTTTTCTTTTTCCTTTGTTTCTCCTACATCATGGATCATGCATGAGAACTTTTCAAAATTTTCATTATTAGTGAACTTTTTTGAAAAAGAAAAAGGAAAGGAAAAAAATAATTTGTGCCCTAACACCCAAAAGGCTTTAGCTTCTGTAATTTGTGCCCCACCTGATTTTCTCTCTCTGTCATCTCTCATCCCTCTCGGCCTCTCTCTCATCCGCCTGATTTTCTCTCTCTATTATCTCTCATCCCTCTCGACCTCTCTCTCATCTCTGATTTATGATCTCGGCCTCTCTTTCTCTCATCGTTCTTGGCCTCTCTCTCTCTCATCTCTGATCTCTGATCTCGGACTCTCTCTAATCTCTAATCTCGACTCCCCTCTCTCCCATCCCTCTTGACCTCTCTCTCTCTCTCATCTCTGATCTCTGATCATGACCCCTTTTTTCATCGCTCTTGGCCCCCTCTCTCATCTTTGGTCTCTGATCTCTGCCTTTCTCTCATCTTTGATCTTGACCTCTCTCTCTCCCCCCGCTCTCGGCCTCTCTATGTCTCTGATCTCTATCTATTTCTCTTGAATCCCTAAATCTATAAATTCATCCTTTTTCTCTTCTCAAATCTTAACTCACACTCAAATCCCTCTAGATCCCCAAATCTCCTCTCTCTCTCTCTTTCTCTCTCTCTCTCTCTCTCTCGATCTCACTCTCAAATCCCTTTCTATAACATCAGAGCACTCAAGTAAGGAGATAAGGACTTGGCGGCTTCCATCGCAGGCAGCGAGCAGGACTAAGCGGTTTCCATGAAATCACGGCTCACGAGTTACGCCCACCTCGTCACTGCTTCTACACTAAAAATTTTTTAATTTGAAGTACTCATTAATTTTGTTTATCTTGCCATTGTGATAAATTTCTAAAATTTTATTGTTCATATGGCATAATTTATTTAATTAGTGATAATATTCAAAAAGAACAAAAAAATTACTATAATAAAATTAGTTAATTAGTGTTTTATGTTTTGTACTTTTGTTATATCTTATAGAAGTTTCATGTTGAATGTGTTAGGTGCAAGAATCGATCTGACACTAATCAATATCACTAATCTAATTGGCCAGGTTGGTTAATATCTGGTGGGAGGTTTTCTGTTCAGTAGAACGTTCTTTAATTATAGAACCACCTTTCAATTAACTTCCTTGGTTAAACACCAATTAGACTAGTATTAGCCAGTCTCAATATACTGTAATATTTACGAGTATAAACATTTCAATATAACCCCTGTATAAAGAACGTTAGTTCACTTATACATCAATTGGAGTGAGGTACGCATGTAACGAATCTCCTTAAGATAATTACGTCCCCCGCTTCGATGCTAATGAGTTACTAGACGCTGGCCTCCCAAAATATAACACTCCTTCACGGTATTTGGATAGCACTACCAAATTATCGTACGGTCGAACCGTAATAATCAGTACCTTCATAGGATTTCAATGCAGCAAGACGAAGACAAATTTCAGGGAGAATATTTGCCTTAAACTTTGGAGGATTATCCACTGTAGAGAAAAGAGAGAGAAGAATTAATTTTTTAGGAAGACAGAGATTCAGACAATAATTTTGTTAAATTTTCTAAGCCTTCTTTCAGACGAATCTTTTCTTCAGATTTTTCCACAAAAATTTGACTTTCAGATTGAAACTCTTTTCAGTTCTGATTTCTGTAAGAGGAAGAGAGAGAACTTTTGTTTGCTGTGTATATAATCCACGGAGAGGAGCGCTATATCTGGGAACTCGTTGGAGGGCAGAACTGTCCAGGAACAGTTGCGATGGTTTCTATCTGAAACGTTGCAACTGTTCCAGATATGAACCGCTGCAGCGGTTCATTCCAACCGTTGCAGCGCAGTGGGCGGGTAGCGGAGCGGGTTGAGACCCTCTTGTAAACCAAACACGTGTGGCCCAGTTCAAAAAAAACCGCGCCGGGTTGGATCCCACGCCCACACCCGGACCTGGACCCGAGCCCGAGCCCTGGTCTGGCGTCCGAGCCTTGTCCCTGGTGCCGGCGCTGGGCCGGGCAGACGACAACAGCGGCGCACGCGTGTGGGCATGATTTTTTTTCAATCGCGCGTGAAAACTCAAAGTACCCAATGGGCACGCCCTTTGTTCCCTTTTTCCTCTATTTATACACTTTAATTTTTCACTCCATATCCAATGTGGGACTAAATACTTTTAGTTACCTTTAGTCCCTTTTATCTTTTGAATTAGACAAACTTTAGACTTGAATATCTCATTCATTCTAAAACGGAATTAAACATGTAAATATACCATGTTCATCCCTAATGGAAGGAGAACACATCCCAGCCATTATCTGGTTGATTCTATTAACAGATCATGCCTTAATTCAGCTCAAAGATTCATGATTTAATTCTTTATTTTCCCAACAATCCCCCACAATAAATGAAGAATCAAGAAATTGACACACAAAGAGGCTAACTCTATAGTAAAAAGTATTTTAGAAAAGAGACTGCATCTGAATAGGTGAAGTAGGCCTTGAACCTTTCATAGCGAAAGTTTTATCGGACTTACTGGCTAATCAATGAACAAGTCTTGAACTGTCAGCAGTTATTGTAAGTCAAGTCAACAAGCTTCACACAGTAACTTTTCAAAATCAACTTTGGTTCTCGGTTGTGTCCATTTTGGCTCTAGACATTCTTAGTTTTAGAGAGTATCTTTAGGGAATAACAACCTCCATAGATATTCCCAAAGAGCCGACCCAGCTTTATACTCACATATACTCTACCCTGCTTGTTATAATAACAAGATATATGCATCATTAAAAGCGTTAAGTTTATCCTTAATCTACTTGTAGAAAGCATTTGGGTGCACCACAGAAATGGGTTGGAGTCAAGCTCCTAAGTGCTTACTCGCAGAGTCAATCATAGTTTTTCCTCTTGAACTTAGTCTGTGGGATCTCCAGTCGCTAAGTGAGGTTTCCATTAAGCTGACTCGATAAGTTTAGGCTTTTAGACCCATTCCCCTCGATGCGTAGTTTATACACTCTCAACTTAAACCTTTCGTAAACTGATCCGCTAAATTATCTTCTGACGATACAAAGTCAATAGAGATAATTACATATGAGAGCAAATGCTTAACGGTATTATGTCTACGACGAATATGTCTAGACTTACCATTATATATAAAATTTTGTGCCCTATATATTGCTGCTTGATTATCGTAGTGAATGCATATGGAGGGCACTGACTTAGGCCATAATGGTATATCTTCTAAAAATTATCGAAGTTATTCTGCTTCTTTTCTAGCCTTATCTAAGGCTATAATTCCAATTCCATTGTAGATCTGGCAATATATGTTTGTTTGAAAGATTTTAAAGATATTGCTCCTCCTCCAAGAGTAAATATGTATCAATATGTATCCGTTAGTTGATTTTGATTCTTCAGAATCTGCAATCCAATTAGCATCGTTATGTCCTTCAAGTACAGGTGGATATTGTCTATATCTCAAGGCATATTTCTTGGTATGGGATACGTAACCTAATACTCATAAGTAAAGCAGTCCAATGATCATCACTAGGGTTACTAGTGTATCTGCTTAATTTGCTTATAGTGTAAGCAATATCGGGTCTAGTATAATTCATTAATACATTAGACTTCCGATAATCTGAGAATACTCCAACTGTCGTACTCCAGTTCCTGTATTCTTGCGAAGGTGGATGTGTGAGAAAAAAGATATGTATTTTCTTTTATCACATGCTCCTTGAATCTTTTGATCATCTTTTCCACATAGGAAAATTGAGATAGACTGATTTCATCTGGTATTTTTGTGATTTTAATTCTTAAAATTATATCAGCAACCCCCAGATCCTTCATATCAAAATTGTTGGATAACATTCTTTTAGTGGACTTAATAACTTCTATATTAGTCCCAAGTATCAGCATGTCATCTACATATAGACAAATAATGATACACGCATCTCCAACTGTTTAGTGTATACACACTTATCACATTCATTAATAGTGAATCCATCTTTGATCACAGCACTATCAAATTTCTCATAACATTTTTTTGGAGCCTGCTTTAGACCATATAAGGATTTAACCAATTTACATACTTTATATTCTTGGCCCTTGACTATAAATCCTTCATGTTGCTCCATATATATTTCTTCATTTAATTCACCATTTAAGAATGCAGTCTTGACATCCATTTGATGAATATCTAAGTTGTGCAATACAGCAATCGTAATTAATATCCGAATGGAAGGTATTCTTGTTACTGGTGAATAAGTATTGAAGTAGTCAAGTCCTTCCTTTTATCGATAACCCTTGGCTACTAATATAGCATTGTACTTATCGATAGATCCATCGGGTTTTAATTTTCTTTTGAAAATTTACTTACTCTCAATTAGTTTACTGCTAGGAGGCAAGTTGGCCAATTTTAAAGTATGATTGCTTAGGATGGATTCTGTTTCACTATTTATAGCTTCTTTACATTTGTGCTTCTAGGGTTGACATAGCCTCTTTAAATGTTTGAGGCTTACTTTCAATAGCATATGCTATGAAATGCGGACTAAAAGATTTTGAGATTCTTGATCTCTGACTTTTTTTCTTGTTCAACTTTCATATTATCAATTAGTTCATTGGGGCTTTCGTCCCTGAATGCCATCTCCTGTGTTCTTTTCTCAGATGACTTATCTTCTTCCCGTTTATATGGAAAGATGTCTCTAAAGAACACAACATCTCTCGATTCGATAATCATGTTTACATGAATATCTGATATTTCTGATTTATCTACCAGAATTTATAAGCACTGTTATTCAAGACATAGTTTATGAATATGCAATATATTATTTGTTCTCCTAACTTAGCCTTTTTAGACAGTGGTGCTAGTACCTTTGCAAGGCACCCCCACATTTTGAGGTAATGGTAAGAAGGTGCATTTCCATGCCATAATTAAAATGGTATAAGACCAAGTTTCTTGTGGGGGTACTGTGGTTCGAATATAATTTGCAGTTAATAGAGCTTCTCCCACAAGTTCTGTGGAGCTCCAGAACTTACGAGCATAGAATTGACCATCTCCTTTAAAGTTTTGTTCTTCCGTTCAACAATCCCATTTTGTTGAGAAGTATATGGTACTGTAGTTTGATGAATTATACTAAAATTAGCACATAACTTACTAAATTCATTTGATTCATATTCTCCACCTCGATCGAATTTTAGAATCTTTATATTCTTGTTGAGTTGATTCTTAACTTCGGCTTTATATGTTAGAAATATATTCATTGCCTCATCCTTACTGTTTAGAGAATACATATGACAATATCTTATACAGTTATCAATAAAGTAATAAAATACTTTTTTCAGTCTCTTATTGGCGCAAATTTCAAGTCACACAAGTTGCTATGAATTAACCCTGAAAGTTCTATATTTCGATCAATTGAGTGTAATGAACTTTTTCTGAACTTGGTTTTAATACAAATCATACACTTGCGAATTTCTTTCAAGTTGAGTTTAGGAATATATCCTTAGTTTAGACAAATTTTGTAAGGACTTATAATTTACATGTCCTAATCTAGTATGCCATAAAATAGGAGACTCAAGCAAATAAATAAAAGATTTTTCCTTTATTTATGAGCTTTGGGTACAGATTTATAGATTTTTTGTCCACTACAGCAACATTAGCTTTAAATAGGCCATCAACAAGAAAACCCTTACCCGCATACATTCCACTTTTAGTAAATACAAATTTATCTGATTCGAAGACCATTCTAAAACCTTTCTTACCAAGGATTGATCCAGAGATCAAGTTCTTGCGGATATCTAGAACATGTAGTATATCGTTCAGAATGAGCTCCTTCCCAGATGTATACATTAGGATGACCTTTCATTTTTCCTCAACTTGGAGACAGCTGAATTGCCCATGAAGTGTTACTCATCTTGCTCTAGTTTTTGATATTCAGAGAATAATAATTTCTCAGATCAGATTTGTCGAGTAGTCCCAGTGTCTACCCACTAATCCTTATTGTTGGTTGTTAGATTCAGTTTTAACACCACAGCTGATAGACTTGGTGACACATGGTCGGTCAGGTTTCCCTGTGGATTGACCTTCTTGTAAATGATTGCAACATTTATTCGCCCTGTATCCCTCTTTATTGCAGATGTAGCAAGTTCTTTTGAAGCGCTTATTTTTGCCTTCTTGGTCCTTACCTTTGTACCCCTGGGCAGTCTTCTTTTGCTTCAAGCCTTTGGAAGTAGACAATTTTCTCTTTTGAGTCTTCGATCACATTGGCCTTAGATTCATAGGAGTTCCTGTTGCTCCTTTTCTCGGACTTACGGTTGTCCTCGTCAATCTGTAGCCTCATAATGAGATCTTCCAACTTCAACTCCTTGTGTTTGTACTTCAGGTAGTTCTTGAAATCTCTCCACGCAGGTGGGAGTTTCTCTACGATAGTAGCAACCTGAAAAGTTTCAGGTAGAATCATACCTTCAGCGTCTATCTCGTGCAAGATAAGTTTAGAATTCTTTCACTTGACTGATCACAGTCTTGCTGTCCACCATTTTGTACTCTAAAAATCGTCCTACGATGAACTTCTTAGTACAGGCATCTTCAGTCTTGTACTTCTTATCAAGGCTCGCCCATAACTTCTTTGTCGTTGTGATAGGACTGTAGACATTATAAAGAGAGTCATTTAGTTTGTTTAAGATATAGTTACGACAAAGAAAGTCACCTTGCGTCCATGCATCAACTGCAACGACTGAGTCCCAATCAGTTCCGGGTTCCCATGGATCCTCTTCTAGGAATTTGGCCAAATGCAGAGTGGTCAAGTAGAAGAGCATCTTGTGTTTCCACCTCTTGAATTCAGTGCCATCAAAATTTTCTGGCTTCTCCAGCTTCGGGTTAGGAAGTGGAGCAGGCACCAATGTCTGAATTTGCATGTTTGGTGCCTTACTGGTACTGTCTTGATTAGTCTCAAGCATCTTCTGTAATTCAAACAGAACAGAAGTAAGTAACTTCAAGAACGATAATTGTCTTAAGATTGTTAGGTGCAGGAATCGATATGACACTAATCATTTTGATCTAATTGGCCAGGTCGGTGAATATGAGGTGAGAAGTTTTTTGTCCAGTAGAACGTTCCTTAATTACAAAACCACCTTTCAATTACCTTCCTTAGTTAAATACCAATTAGACTAGTATTAGTCAGTCTCAATATACTGTAATATTTATGAGCATAAATATTTTAGTATAACCACTGTATAAAGAATGTTAGTTCACTTATACAGCAATTAGAGTGAGGTACGCATGTAGCGAATCTCCTTAAGACAATTACGTCCCCCGCTTCAGTGCTGTTGCTGGTCTCCCAAGATACAACACTCCTTCACGGTATTTGGATAGTACTATCAAATCACCGTACGATCGAACCGTAGTTAATGTAGAGAAAGGAGGTCTGACTTTCAGACTGAAACTCTTTTTAGCTCTGATTTCTGTAAGAGGATGAGAAAGAACTTTTGTTCGTTGTGTAACTGCAGCAGTTCATTTCAACCGTTGCAGCGCAATAGGCGAGTAGCGGAGCAGGTTAGATCCCACGCCCACGCCCGGACCCGAGCCTCGGCCTCGGCGGGAGGCGGCGGAGCGCGTGTGGGCATGATTTCCCCCAGTCACGCGCGAAAACTCCAAGTACTCAAAGGGCGCACCCTTTGTTCTCATTCCTCTATTTATGCACTTCAATTGTTCATCGCATATCCAATGTGAGATTAAATGCTTTTAGATGCCTTTAGTCCCCTTTAGCTTTTGAATTAGGCAAACTTTAAAGTTGAATATCTCATTCATTCTAAAACGAAATTAAGCATGCAAATATACCACGTTCATCCCCAATGGAAGGAGAACACATTACAGCTATTATCTGGTTGATTCTGTCAACGAATCATACCTTAATTCAGCTCAAAGATTCATGATTTAATTCTTCGTTTTCCCAACAGGATGGGGCTGTTTGGATTCAAGGAAGTGGGCGAAAGTAAGGAAATGAGGAAGTGTTATTTCTCACTTCCCTATCTATCCAAACACCAGAAAAGAAAAATGATAAAACCCCTTTTCCTTTTCTCTTTTACACAACCATTTTCTCACTTTCAGGGTGCTACAGTTAATTCTGTGGTCATGTAAATCTCATTTATAATAAGCTGTAGCTCAAAGCTGTCAATTTTTTGATCATGTAAATTTCACTTGCATTCTAATTACAGTCTAATTTTTATTTTTCTTAATTAATTTATATTTTAATATTATTTTACGATCAATTTTGTGGTTAACTTTTTCACTTCCGCTTCTACATTACTATCCAAACATTGAAAAGACATAACATTTTTCAAACCATACTTTCTAACAACATCCAAATACCGGAAAACTTACTAATCAATTCTCAAGATCCAAAAGAAATTGTTATTACTTTCTTACCTCCTCACTTCCACCCCTAACCAAACAGCCTCATTGTGAATCTGTTAAAATTAGTTAATTAATGATTAGTACGTTGAATTTTATTTTGTGCCTCCATCTTTGAAATCCTGACCATACCACTGTTATTAATTATGATCATAGTCCCCACACGTTAGAATTATTTCTACACAAATAGAATCTAAAAGACGGGTCATGAATGTCAGTCATCTTCCAATTTATCTCTCACGAGAACGCCTTCTATTTGAATAAAAAGAAATGTCTGGTGAGTCTCATATTTAACAATCGACCTGACTCACAGGTCAAGAGAAGGACTAGATTACATTACAAAGCTCTTATGTTAATAATTCTGATTTTCAGAACAGAATGTGAGAGCCTCGTTCCTTGAAAGAAGAATGATGTGAGAACCTCAACGTAACACTACAAAATATATTTAGAGAAAACAGAAAGATTCATAGATTTAAAAAGAATATAAAGAAAATTACATAACGCTTTGATTTTCTTTGTTGTTGTGGTTTTTTAGATCAATTTCAACATGGTTAGGTTCATGGAACTGTAATAACCTAAAACATTAAAAAGAAAAGAACGCCCACCGTGGGGCTCGAACCCACGACCACAAGGTTAAGAGCCTTGCGCTCTACCTACTGAGCTAGACGGGCTGTTGATCTAGATAGATATAAAATATATATATTACTATCAGCAAGTTCCTAACCACAAATGTATGAATGCTCACCGTTGCTAGACCCTCGCATGAAGACTGAATGCCTTTTGGTCTCTTTATAGAATAGTTTTGATCGTACATCTTCTCGATGAGTATCTTGCAGATAATTCAAACTGAAGTGATTTGATGTCTGACTTGAGCCTATATGACAATGACCGACCAATAGAAATACTTCCAACACTCCATCTATCTTTGTCGTAAATTCCATATATCATATCATATTCATGAGATACAATTCACCTTTCATTATGCCCTGTTGATGAAATGGCAGACACATTCCAGACTCAAAATCTCACAACAAAATCATCCCATCATGAATCTCAAGCCGTTTTCGTTTTTTTGTTTACCCACCCAAAAAAAAAATAAAAATCCAGCTACACCTGCAGGATTGGCTGCCTTTATAATCCCATGACCGTTACCTGCAACAAAGTAGAGATTTTCCATTAATGTCTAGAGACCACATGAAGAAGGAACTTGATTGTCTTGAGAATTCTGAAAACATAAACCTAGAGACTTGAAAAAGTTAAAATTAAAGCGCATAGTCATGCACTTTCTCATATAAAATTGGACATCCTAACTACGAGCAACAAGATCTGCTGGCTATTTAGCAGATCATCAATTACAGTTCTAACCTCATGGTATCCATGATGGGAGGATACTAAAAGCTATTATTTGTAAACCTATTGGAATTCTATGTGATGCATCCCTCAGTTTATCTGGCTAAGAGAAATCATGAACAAAGAAACGAAAAGCAGTATAGTAAGTAGTGAGTTAGCAAAAAAAAACACCATCTTGTATACAATCTTGTATCAGCATAAGGCCACTTTTCGTTCACAAGACTTAAATCAAGGAACACCAATATAAAAAATAATAATAATAAAGGAAACGAAAAAACACATCTTCGCAGGAGCCAAACGGCTGCTAATACAGTGAATCTATGCTCATTCTGAGACACAGCAAGTACAGACACCTGAGAGCCGAAGATGCGCTAGGAAATTTATTACTGACAAATTAAAGTCAAACCTATTCGCAGAATCATCACATATTTCAAATCTCCCACAAAAAAGAATAAGATAGACAAAGACCCACTATATACAGCTAACTAGGAATGTCCAGGATTAACACCTCACAAAACCGAATCAAGAACCTAAGACTATCCCTATGGTCATTGCGGCTCAATTAGACTAGCAGATCCATGATTCTGACGAAAAGCAATTGCGCCCAGTCTATATGCATTGTTTGGGTGAGTAAACTTGCAGGATAATGTTCAAGCGCATTGAAGCCAGAGAAAAAGTTACAACAGCTAAAGCGCGCTTTGGGTAGAAGGATGATAGCGTATTTGATCCAACCACCACTCAGTCCCTTGGCTACCATGTGAGGAAGGTAGCTCTTGCCCTTGGATAGTGTGAGGCAATCAATCCATTTATAGGCAGCACAGATGTTGGGTGACATGTGATGCAGTGTGGGAACCATGAATTACCATATCATGACGTTATCCTCGATAAATTTAATGGAGAATATGGCATGACTTCTAGACAATAAACTGTGAACATGGAAAGCATGACTTCAACATCAACGCTCAATATAGGTTTCAATTAACCATATCCAACTGCACTAGGTCACGAAATCCCATGATCCATATTGATAGGAGAAACAAACGGTTTAGATTTAGTAGATATGAGCTTTTTATTTAAATTTGATTTAGATAGATTTGATTGAGATTTATGAGTTATTTGAATTTAATTTGGTTAGATTTGATGAAATTTGATGTTATCAATAATTGCATGTATAGTGCATGTTGTAGGCTATATATAGTCATGCAGTGATCTTTGAAAATTATTGAATGATTTTGATAAAAGAAAATGAGTCATTTGCTTTGGATATTGATTCTAATCCCATGGACTGAATCATAAGCGGTGAAGCCAAGATCCGGGTTGCGATTCGTGATCATATCTTTCCTTTCTTTTCTTGTTCTTTCCCAATTCTACAAAATCCCCTCACAAACCCTAAATCCCCCTCCGTCCTACATCACATATACCTAGTAATGTGAACTGGCATCATCTCATTGCCCATAACAACATCTCAATGAATCAGCCTTGTTTGTGGAAGATACTTCGCTCCCCTCTCTATTGGAGAATAAAACAAAGTTTAAGTTGGGTTGGTCCCATAACATAAAATCCACATGAAATTACGTCTTGTTATGATGAACTCCCTTCACACACCCCCCCCCCCCCCCCCCCCCCCCGGTCCCCCCGGCGCGGGGGGAGGGGGAGTTTGACCTTTGATAAACTTACACCGTGCTGCCCATAACAATCCACTAATTTCAACTTCTCTAATTTCAAAAGCATAAGCACTAGGCAGAAATCTAAATTGTGTACTAAAAAACTCTTTCTTTAGCCACATGCCACTATACAAGAATTCAAAATACTACATCATGACAAAGTAACATGTCCAGGTCGTCCCTCGTCTAACATGTTCCTGAATATGTTATCAAGGAAACTGCTAAAATTGCACGCGGGGTTTGGGGGGGGAGGGGTGGGTTGTCATTGGGGGAGGGGGGGGGGGGGGGGGGGGGGGGGGGGGGGATGGTTTTGGTTCACGATGATTTGAAATACTACGTCACGAAAATAAAATGCAAAACCCTAACCCTAGGAGTTTTTTTTTAAAAAAAAAAAATATCAACTTACGCAATAAGGAGTGTTGTATTGCTGGTCAAAGGAGCCCCTCCTTTAACCATTTGAACACCTGGTGTTGCATGATTAAATCTTGGGTTTCCAAATCCCCTTGCCACGATGCAGGGTTAACTGATATAAACCCAATGACAAAATCTGAATGTTGTTCGGCAATTTTTACTGCAGCATGTGTAATCTCCTGTGGCAAAGTTACCCGCAGAACTCATTTTTGCAAGCAATAGTAGTCCCCCACCACACCCCC
Organism: Agave tequilana; assembly: GCA_038442645.1. NCBI lineage: Eukaryota > Viridiplantae > Streptophyta > Magnoliopsida > Asparagales > Asparagaceae > Agave > Agave tequilana. The sequence continues at coordinate 88,420 of JAVJIF010004547.1, forward strand.
CCCCCCCCCCCCCCCCCCCCCACCCCCCCCCCCCCCCCCCCCCCCCCCCCCACACACACCACAAACACACAAAGGCAACCCCTGTAAATATCAATTTAAATAAATATAGAAAAGTACATTCTATAGTACAATTGATTATCTGCAGAAGTTTTAGAAACTTTAACTTGAGAACATCCAGAATTCCAGGTCCAGAAATTATGTGTGCATTAACAATATCTGCCCAGTCAAAATGCGGAAGATACCTCTGTAACAATACAAGAGAAAACATACTGACATTGTTAACATACAAAAAGAGATGTGGATGATTACTTCCAAATACAAACTACAAAACATTATGGCAACCGCATCTCACCCTTCATACTGCAAAGTTACTGTATTCCAATGTCAGCAAACTTATGGTCTCCAAAGATTAAAAAGTTGAGCTTACCTGCAATATTCAGTAACATACAGTCGACACCAACGATAACTAAAATGCTGTATGTACATGTAGCATTAAAGTTGAAGAAGATAGACATGATTAAATAGCATTAAAATGAAGTGGTAAACATTCTTCCAGCTATGAAAAGAAGCAAGTTGGCACTAGTCCGAGACAACAAAGCAAATGATCAGACATAGGTTTCAACTTTCTAGGTTTCACGTCTGATATAAACTAATCTCTGATATAAAGTTAACTCAAAGATACCAAGATTTCAGAAACATTTATTATACGGAAATACCATAAATAGGAGAACAAGCAGTTCATAACAAAGAAGATGATCAGATACAGACTTTATCTCAGATAGAAATTTAACTCAAAGATACCTAGATTTCATAAACATTTGTGATGTTGCAGTACCATAAATAACCTTTTGGGAATCCGATTGGCTCTTTGGATTCATTTATACCTTAAAGTATTGAACGATGTTCCCTTTCGAAAACCTTACGTTGCTCTTCCCCTAACAGTACAAATGTAATTCTCTTTAGCAAATATTACATCATTTCCATTCTGCTAGACTCCTTTCTTAATCAAAAAGAATTTGGAGAGGTGGTCCTACGTTATGCAATTACAACTACAATAAGGTAAGTTTCCTACTCAGAAACTGGCCTTCTAAATCTATGGAAAATCCCCCTCGTCCACAACTTCTTGATAGCTGGTCTTGAAAAGTTGAAATTTTGCCAAATCATTGCATGGAGCCTTGTGTTCCATTCATTAACTCCGTTTCGATGGAAAAAAAGGCTTGGACAACCCCTTTTGATAGGATGGTGAGTCGGTGACAGACAAAAACCAATGACCTACAACAATTTAAAGGGTACAGCCAGGCCAGAAGGAAAACCACAGATAAGGAATATGTTAAACTTTTTGACAAGATTAGTAATAACAGAGGATGTTAACCTCTAACTAATGGCAGAGATCGCTGCATGAATAGTAGCTCATTTAATATACTGTGAGCAAAATGTTAATGTATATGTACTGCTTTCATCATTTCACACTATATGGAACTGCATTGACGTATTTGGCCAATTTTTGTTATGCAATGTGCACCAAAGAAAAGGTGAAAGTCAAAAAGAAGCCAGTCTTCATCTATAAATACTACAAGGATACCTTGAAAGCCAACATAGTTGCAGTATATAGGTATAAAGAGATTACTAAGCACAGCTGAGAGCCAACATCTGGTGTAAAATCATGGAATATATCCACATGGGTCTTTAATACGCAAATCTCTGGTCCAACCTGCACAATGTAACAAGCACATAGAATACACAGAATAAGGCATCGCCACTAGAGAAGTACATTTATCAACGAGAACCATGTCACTACATAATTTAGTTGCAAGATTCACGTGGTACGAAAAAAAAAAAAATGAAATATCATGCTGATAAGTGATAACAAGAACATTTCATGCAAATGGACAAGTAAGAATCAATGGCAAATCCATATATATTATTAGAAACACTTCTTCCTGAATCCTTTTGGAACTCTATCATACCTTTTACATTTATCTCAGTGTTGAATATTTACCACATACAATGTTATTCCAAAATGTGGAATCTCATAATATGACTAAATGTTAGTTACTAGGATCAATCTGACAACTAATCAATACACCGATCTAATTGGCCAGGTCGGTGAATATCAGGTGGGAGGTTTTCCGTTCAATAGAACGTTCCTTAATTACAGAACCACTTTTCAATTACCTTCATTGATTAAATACCAATTAGACTGGTATAAGTCAGTCTCAATATACTGAATATCAGTATAACCCCTGTATAAAAAAATTAATTCACTTATACAGCACTTGGAATGAGGTACGCTTATAACGAATCTCCTTAAGACAATTACGTCCCCCGTTACGGTGCTAACGGGTTACTGGACGCTGGTCTCCCAAGATACAACACTCTTTTACGGTATTTGGATAACACTACCAAATCACCGTACGGTCGAACCGTAATAAACCAGTACCTTCACAGGATTATGAAAGCAACAGGACCAAGATAAATTTCAGGAAGAATATTTTTTTTCTTTGGAGGAACACCTACTGCAGAGAAAGGAGGGGATAGAAGAATATTCTTCTTTGAAAGTCACAGATTCAGACAAACAATTCTCTTAAAGAATATGTTGAATTTTCTGAGCCTTCTTTCAGAACGAATCTTCAGAATCTGTGGAAGTCACTTCGAAATCCGAGTTGCAGAATCCCACTTCCTGTTGGAAGTCACTTCTGAATCTGAGTTGCAGAAGTCCCACTTCGGAATGCAGAGGAAGGAACTTGTTTTTTTTTTCTGTACTATTTTGTGTTTCTATCTGTGTCTGAAATGAGAGAAAAGTAGCAATATTTATAGCGCTCCGGGAGGGATAAAACCGTCCGAACCCAACCAAATGGTTGCAACGGTTCGGTCTGAACCGTTGCAACGATTCGTTTCAAACAGAAACTGCCCAAACTGTTCGCGGCGATTTTCTGTCAACCGTAGCGCTGAGTCGGTTCGGATCCGGATGGCGGAGCAGTACGATCTGCTGTAATCCATACCGTAAGACCCGCTCCAAAAAGAAACTAGACCGAGTAGGGAACCCGAGCCCAAGCCAGGCTCCGGCTCCGGCACCGGCGCCATCGCCGCGCGCGTGAGGGCATGTTTCCCCCTAATCGTACACGAAAACTCCAAGTACCAAAAGGGCACACCCTTTGCTCTTATTTTCTCTATTTAAACACTTCAAACTTCCATCCCATGGCCAATGTGGGACTAAATGCTTTTAGCTACCTTTAGTCCCTCTTGGCTTTTGAATTAAGCAAACTTTAGACTTGAATATCTCATTCATTCGAAGTCAGAATTGAACATGTAAATATACCACGTTCATCCCCAATGAAATGAGAACACACTCCAACCATATCCAATTGATTCTATCAACAGATCTCGCCATAATTCAACTCAAAGATTCACATTTAATTCTTCATATTTCCCAACAATCCCCCACAATGAATGGAGATTCAAGGAATTGACACACAAAGAGACTGACTCTATAGTGAAAGGTACTTTAGAAAAGAAACTGCATCAGGATAAGTGAACTAGGTCTTTAAACCTTCCATAGCGAAAACTTTATCGGACTTACTGGCTAATCAGTGAACTAGGTCTTAAACTATTAGCCGTTAGTGTAAGCCAAGTCAACAAGTTTCACATAGTAACTTTTCAAATTAACTTTGGCTCTCAGCTGTGTCCATTTTGGCTCTGGACATTCTTAGTTTCAGAGAGTATCTTTAGAGAATAACAGCCTCCATAGAAATTCCCAAAGAGCGACCCAGCTCTATACTCACATAGGTGATCGTCCTATTAAGAGTAGTTTACTCTACTCCACTTGTTTAATAATAAGATATATGCATCATTAAAAGCGTTAAGTTTATCCTTAATTCACTTGTAGAAAGCACTTGTGTGCACCTTAGGAATGGATTGGAGTCAAGCTCCTAAGTGCTTACTTGCTGAGTCAATCATAACTAGTTTTTCTCTTGAACTTAGTCGGCAGGATCTCCAGTCGCTAAGTGAGGTTTCCATAAACTGACTCGGTAAGATTAGACTTTTAGATTCATTCCCCTCAATGCACAGTTTATACACTCCACTTAAATCTTTGGTAAGCGGATCCGCTAAATTATCTTTTGATGAGACAAAGTCAATAGAGATAATTCATTTGAGAGCAACTGCTTAACGGTATTATGTCTTCGACGAATATGTCTAAACTTACCGTTATATATAAACTTTTATGCCCTAAATATAGCTGCTTGATTATCGCAGTGTATGCATATAGCAGGCACTGGCTTTTGCCATAATGGTATACTTTCAAAAATTGTCGAAGCCATTCCGCTTCATCTCCGGCCTTGTCTAAGGCTATGAATTCCGATTCCATAGTGGAACGGGCAATGCATGTTTGTTTGGAAGATTTTCAAGATATTGTTGCTCCTCCTAGAGTTACCGCTAATTGATTTTAATTTCTCAGAATCTACAATCCAATTAGCATCACTGTATCCTTCAAGTACAGGTGGATACTGTCCATATCTCAAGGCATATTCCTTGGTATGTGATACATAACCTAATACTCGTGTAGAGCAGTCCAATGATCATCACTATGGTTATTAGTGTATCTGCTTAACTTGCTTACAGCGTAAGCAATATCGGGTCTAGTGCAATTCATTAAATACATTAGACTTTCGATAATTTGAGAATACTCCAACTGGCGTACTCTAGTTCTTGTATTCTTACGAAGGTGGATGTGTGGGAGAAAAGAATTTGTATTTAAAAGGAACACCTAGAGGGGGGGTAAATAGGTGTTTGTGCTAATCTAAAACTAAATGCAAAACTAAGTGCGCTAAATGCGGAAGCTAATGCAAATTTTGCAACACACTTAGTACAATCAACAAGTGTAGCCGAATTCCCGTGAAGGCTCTGGACTAACTCCTCTTGATTCCCCTTGAATGGGTTGAGCTGCTATATGAAGCTCTTGTTGATTAGGTACAAGTGAGGCACACACAAACAACCAAGCATATACAAGATATAGCAATGTGAATTATGCAAGGCACAACACAAGCAAATAGATATGATATGACAATATGAATTATGCTCAACACAAGCAAATATGATATGAATGAAGTATGATGCTTTGCACAAATGTAAAGAGAGAGAGTTTAGAGACAAGTGGATCAAACGCAAACACAATGATATGTTTCGAGATTCAAGCACCCTTTCTCTACATCCCCGCCTACACCACCGTATAGGATTTCCAATCCACTATAACGTCCACCGAGGACTCCCACCGAGGAAACCTTCACCGAGAAGGATTTTTACAACAATGGAGTACCGAACTCCTCTCTCAAACAACCACCTTACAACCGAGGGGTAGGCCCGTAGCCAATACAACCAACAACCAACACCTCTACCGAAGAGGATTTACAACCAAACTCCACCTCTCTCTAGAGGGAGCAAACCAACAACCCAATTACACAACCTCAGCCTCTACCAAAGAGGAGCAACCAAGAAATCAAGGGTTACAATAGGTGGTCTCTTTCAACCACAAATCTCTTTCTTTTTCTTTTTCCATAAAACAAAGATCCTAAATAATTAGGATAGAAGATAGCTCAAGTGTGGAAAATTAGGTGTTTGGAAAACAAGCAACAAAGAAAAACACTTGGGAAAATTCTTGCAAAAGATATAGATTGAAAACCAAGACAAATCTCCCAAAATCCTCTTTTCTTTGATTTTTCCAAAACCTAAAACAATAAAGATTAAAAGATTAAAGCCCCAAATACTTTTGAAAACTCTTTAAAAACACTTAAGAAGGTCTGAAATTTTGCTCTTAAAAACTTCTCCAAAAACTATGAAGAGATGGGGTATATATAGCCCCAATACAAAACTAGCTGTTAGAGCTGAGCTGGCAGCTCTAACAGGCAGCGGTCGACCGGCCCGGTCAACCGCCAACGGTCAGAAAAGTGACCGTTGGGGAAACCACGGTCGACCGGCCCGGTCGACCCAAACAAACAGAGAGCTCTGCTCTCAGACTGGTCGACCGTCCCGGTGTCTCCAAACGTGCACAGATTTGTGCACGTCGGTCGACCGACTTCAGCCTAGTCGACTAGGTCAGTTGACTTAGTCAACTAATAGAAGCCTGGAACAGAAACTGGGTCAGAAAAAACTGGGAAAATTATTTTATAAAAATCTTTTATCTTTTCTGAAAATCCCATAAAACTTGTTTTAACATTTTGTATTGAAACACAAACTTGTGATAAAAATTTCAAGACATATATCAATCATATCAATTCATTTTCGAGTCTTGCAAATTTTATCAAAAACAAAACTTGTATTTTTATCAAACTTGATTTTCCAATGGAAATCTGATTTTCCTAAAAACTCATGAATAGACATATCAAAATAAGTTTGTATAAGATATGAAGCATGTATGTATATTGAACACATCTAATATACATAAAAACCATGTAAACTTGTTTTGATCTACTATTCATGAAAACCAAATCCAAAACATAAAACTTTTGTGTGTTGTGCACTTGAGCATATCAACTATACTAAACTTTACAAATGGATCTAAAACACACTATCTAAACTATGGATAACTAAGTCTTCTTGATGATCTTCATCTTCAAGTTGACTTGCTCTAAAACTCCATCCATGGCTAGGCAATGTGTGATCTTGAAGCTTTGGCCTGGAATCATAATGAAAAGCTTCTAAACACCTTTGTTGAAGCTAATCACCAACTAATATCTTACTAATGATCTGAAACTTAAAATCACAAGAATATTAGTAAACATAACGACATGAGTTAATCATCATCAAAACTAGGGTGGAAGGCCTATGTGCCAACAATCTCCCCTTTTTGATGATGACAAAACTCATGGAGTTATATATGCATGGATTAAAGTTAAGCTTCAAAGAAGCTCCCCCTTAACTCATGCATAAACAAATAAAAAATATATGACAATGAAGCTCATAAATATGTATGCAAATGTATGGAGATAAAACATATCAAATTCTTCAAATTTTTTCTCCTATTTGCAAAACAAAACATATATGCATATCTATTGTTTATTTGTTAAGCATGAGAAAACTAAACACAAGTATGCATATAAACATGTATGCATCAACATGCATAAAACATATTCTAGAAGCTCTAGATACCAATTAAATTAATAAAATATTAACAAAACACTAGATGCTCTAGATACCAATAAAAACTTAATATATGCAAAAACATAAGTATGCATATATAAACTCAAATCATTCTCCCCCTTTTGTCACTCATCACAAAGGGGTAAACAATCAAAACAATAAATGAGGGGTAAAAATCTTTCTCCCCTTTATGTCAATCAAAACAATAAAACAATGTTCTCCCCTTTTTTTTCTAAAACAAAAAACAAAGTCAATAAGGGGTGACTATAAACAACATGATATCAATAGATAAATATGTCAATGAAGCATCTTGATATCAATAGAAAATAAATAAAGATTAATAAAATGTTATATGCTATATACATTCATGAAGAGGAAGACGCTAAGTTAGCTTCCCTACACATATGCATTACATGAAGGAAGGATGTTAAGCCCTAATTCACATAACACACATTATGTAATGAATAAGAGGAGATGTGAAGCTCCCCCTACACACGTGTACCACATAAAGAAGAGATGTTAAGCTCTTCAATACAAGATACACTCATCATGAATCTATATGTAGAAGAGATGTTAAGCTCTCCTTGCATATAGTTAATACAAATCAAAACTTTTGAATATTTTTCTTTAAACAAAATTTTTAGATACCAATTTAAAACACAAAACATCTTGATATCAAAAGATAGTAATTTTTCTTTAAGCCAAATAAACAATTGAAATGACTATTTTCTATCATAAAGTAAAGGAGTGAAAAAACAAGTACCAATTGAAATATGAAAATGAATTTTCTCCCCCTTTATGAAATACCAACAAAAATTATGCTTAGGCTTGAAATAAGATACCAATTGAAAACTAAATCAATTGAAATAAAGTTGAAGCTCAAGCTTTAGCATAAACAACATTTGTGCTCAAAATATAGAAATATAATAGCACAATAAAACAAGTATATGTGTATGAAATAGAATGAGTACCAATCACCAATAGATGATACCAATTGAAAGTATATATACACAATAAACATAGAGTATACAAAAGATCAAAATGATACCAATTGAAAGAGTTCAATGATACCAATTGACATAACAACAATAGCATGTGTATACATCATATTACTATACCTCCCAATCATGGTTCAAGTTTTAAATGATTTTCATTTTAAGGCATACATGAACATGATCTCCCATCCAACCTCCCATTGATGGTAGGGGTTCAAAAATAGATTTGAAAATACGCTTTGTTTGAAAATCACTACCAAAATGAAAAATACCGTAACTAGTTAAATGGAAAAACTTTAAAACTAGTACGAAATCCTTCAAGTAAGGAATAAAACAAAATTATTTTTTATGAAATACATGTAAATCACATGATCACTAAACACTCAAAATTCATAAAGCTCATTCAATTCTCATGAAAACAAATCATGAGTAAACTAATAAAGTGAGTGAACACGTGGTATGTGACACACATCAACATGAAAATATTCAATTAAGCTCATATGAAATCCCTTGAAGACATGAAAAGCTAGATTTTCATTTCCAATAGAAATTACCTAAAAACATGAAACTCATCAAAACTTATTTAACCTTCATGGCATATGTATGTCTAATACAAACTAAAGTATACATACATATCCAAAACACAACGAGTCCACAAAATATATGCATTAAGGCACGTGGCTCAAAAAGGATAAACATGTATATCTAATAGTTTGGACAAGATAGACATATACATGAAGTTAAACAATTAAACACAAAATCAAGAAAAAACTAAATATACATCAAAACAAATTTCATTCAAAGTATATGTATGAATTGTCAACATAATAAGTATACATACATATCCCTAAACACAATTGAGTCCATATATAGATTTGCATGAAAGGCAAATGACTCAAGGGGTATACATGTATATCTTAAAGTTGGCAATACAAAACATATACATGAAGTGAAAAACTCATAAAACAAATTCAAAATGAGAATACAAGTTAAAATGTATGAAATCATCAAAACTAGACTATACTAGCACATCTAATGGGTTTAAATAAGCATTCAAGCTCAAACATATATAGATTTATTTGTGGCCCACTATATGCACGAATATATACCTAGTCTAATGAAAACTAACATCTAAACATGTAATCTACACATGAAGCATTAAAAACATATAAAAGAATCATCATGATAAAACGAAAACATGATTACTATGTAATCCACATGTTATTAAACTTATGATAAACATGATAGCTAAAACAAACGGTGAGAACACAAAGTATGGGTCCATATAAACATGGGTGTCTCAAAATGCTATACATGCATGTCAAGGATCTAATAAACATGGCATTATCATAATAATCACCAAATAATGAAACATGCTATAAACATCAAAGATATGAAATACAAATCATATATGATCAATATGTACATGCATGTGTATTAGATATAGGTCATACAAATTAGTTTAACCAAGGTGAAAACACAAAAATATAAGTCCATATAGAACATGGATGTTTCAACCAACTAATAAGTATAACACTAATCTAATTAACATGGCATATTCATGATGATCACTAAACATCAAATCATGCTATGAAAGATAAACATGGAAAGCATGTAAACATAAGGAGTTAGAGATTCGATACCAAAACCAATGAGGGCACCGCTCTAGTTCTCCAAAACATGGTAGTCCTCTCCACCAAACCTTCCCTTGAAAGTGATGCATCCAATTGATTTCCTTTAAGCACGGAACGCATCCACCAAGGTGTCATCACTCTCACGTCATGTGAGAGCCCACACCTACATCAAAAATAATAAGAGGGGTGGTCTTTGGTACCCATATCTTTATTGGGTTCATGGGGGTTAGTACCTTCTCTAACCCAAACAAACTTCTTTACTAAATTCTCAACATGTAAACGATCATAGCAAAATTTAGCAAGATGGCCTTTTCGGCCACAATGTGTACATGTGTACACATGAGCATACATGTGTTGATGGTGTCCGTGTGGAGCATGTGTATGCCGTGGAGGGTGTGCATGCATAAAAGATGGAACTTGTTTCTTTCGAACCAAGGTTTCCAAGCGTGTATGGTTCTTAGCACATTGGCTCATAGTGGAGCCCAACAATCCATTTTCTTCTTCAACATGTTTATATCATTTTTAATCATAGAAGAAGTGGAGCATGCAAGGGGTGATCTAGGTGAAACTATCCTAGCATGGCAAACATGTTCATCAAATCTTATTTTTCAAAAACTTCATTTTTCTTTAAACAAACATTCAAATCATTTGAAATAGAAATTATTTTATTTTTCAAAGCAACATTCTCCTTAAAACAAAATCAATTTTTGAAGACAAGTTTTCATTTTCTTCAAAATAACATGGCAATCATTTTTAGATTTTAAAAATTCATTTTCTTTTAGTGCAAGTTCCAATTGAGATCTCAATGCATCCCTTTCATTATAGACCTCAACCTTCTCTGCAAAAACATTGTTAAGTCTAGCATGCAAACTCTATTTTCTTGTTCAATCTTAAACTTTTCTTTTCAACAAATTATATTTTTCAATTAATTGTCACATACAATGATAGTTCTTCATTCAAGGCATGGGGATAACATAATCATTTGAAGAACTAGCACAATCATCATTATCTAAGTGGGGTTCCGAATGTACCTCAAGGGAGTCATTCCCTGGACCATCAAGCAATGTGAGTCGGACTCTCCACTAGATTCCTCTTCTAGAATTGCACTTGAAGCTCGGAGGTGGTGGTTGTTGTCAACAAATTCCACACTGCAAAGGCGGAATCAATGTTAGAAACACGTAAAAGATAATCTTTAGACAATGTGCTTCTAATGGCCTCTAGGGCTTGTGCATTGGCCCCTATATGATTGCTATCACTAAGGAAGGATTCCTTGGTAATGGCAAGATAAACTTTATGACCTAGGGTTTGTAAATAAACAGTCATCCTAATCTTCCAAACATGAATGTTGGAAGGGTCAAACATAGGTGGGTCATGAAAGCCATGGTAAACTAAATGTGTGCAAACAAGCAAATGCAAAAGATTAGCAACAAAAGGATCTCACTCCTAGGATGTTAAGCCTAAGTATCAGGAGCACTAGCTCTGATACCAATTGAAAAGAAAACACCTAGAGGGGGGGTGAATAGGTGTTTGTGCTAATCTAAAACTAAATGCAAAACTAAGTGCGCTAAATGCGGAAGCTAATGCAAATTTTGCAACACACTTAGTACAATCAACAAGTGTAGCCGAATTCCCCGTGAAGGGCTCTGGACTAACTCCTCTTGATTCCCCTTGAATGAGTTGAGGTGCTATATGAAGCTCTTGTTGATAGGTACAAGTGAGGCACACACAAACAACCAAGCATATACAAGATATAGCAATGTGAATTATGCAAGGCACAACACAAGCAAATAGATATGATATGACAATATGAATTATGCTCAACACAAGCAAATATGATATGAATGAAGTATGATGCTTTGCACAAATGTAAAGAGAGAGAGTTTAGAGACAAGTGGATCAAACGCAAACACAATGATATGTTTCGAGGTTCGAGCACCCTTGCTCTACATCCCGCCTACACCACCGTGTAGGATTTCCAATCCACTATAACGTCCACCGAGGACTCCCACCGAGGGAACCTTCACCGAGAATTTTTTTTACAACAATGGAGTACCGAACTCCTCTCTCAAAACAACCACCTCACAACCGAGGGTAGGCCCGTAGCCAATACAAACCAAAACCACACCTCTACCGAAGAGGGTTACAACAAACTCCACCTCTCTCTAGAGGGAGCAAACCAACAACCCAATTACACAACCTCAACCTCTACCAAAGAGGGAGCAACCAAGAAATCAAGGGTTACAATAGGTGGTCTCTTTCAACCACAAACCTCTTTCCTTTTTTTTTTCCACAAAACAAAGATCCTAAATAAATTAGGATAGAAGATAGCTCAAGTGTGAAAAACTAGGTGTTTGAAAAATAAGCAACAAAGAAAAACACTTGGGAAACTTCTTGCAAAAGATATAGATTGAAAACAAGGACAAATCTCCCAAAATCCTCTTTTCTTTGATTTTTCCAAAAACCTAAAACAATAAAGATTGAAAGATTAAAGCCCCAAATACTTTTGAAAACTCTTTAAAAACACTTAAGAAGGTCTGAAATTTTTGCTCTTAAAAACTTCTCCAAAAACTATGAAGAGATGGGGTATATATAGCCCCAATACAAAACTAGCCGTTAGAGCTGAGCTGGCAGCTCTAACAGGCAGCGGTCGACCGGCCCGGGTCGACGGCCAACGGTCAGAAAAGTGACCGTTGGGCAACCACGGTCGACCGGCCCTGTCGACCCAAACAAACAGAGAGCTCTGCTCTCAGACCGGTCGACCGTCCCAGTGTCTCCAAACGTGCACAGATTGTGCACGTCGGTCGACCGGCCCGGTCGACCGACTTCAGCCTAGTCGACTAGGTCAGTTGACTTAGTCGACTAATAGAAGCCTGGAACAGAAACGGGTCAGAAAAACTGGAAATTATTTTATAAAAATCTTTTATCTTTTCTGAAAATCCCAAAACTTGTTTAACATTTTGTATTGAAACACAAACTTGTGATAAAAATTTCAAGACATATATCAATCATATCAATTCATTTTCGAGTCTTGCAAATTTTATTCAAAAACAAAACTTGTATTTTTATCAAACTTGATTTTTTCAATAGAAATCTGATTTCCTAAAAACTCATGAATAGACATATCAAAATAAGTTTGTATAAGATATGAAGCATGTATGTATATTGAACACATCTAATATACATAAAACCATGTAAACTTGTTGATCTACTATTCATGAAAACCAAATCCAAAACATAAAACTTTTGTGTGTGTGCACTTGAGCATATCAACTATACTAAACTTTACAAATGGATCTAAAATACACTATCTAAACTATGGATACCTAAGTCTTCTGATGATCTTCATCTTCAAGTTGACTTGCTCCCAAACTCTATCCATGGGCTAGGCATGTGTGATCTTGAAGCTTTGGCCCTGGAATCATAATGAAAGCTTCTAAACACTTTGTTGAAGCTAATCACCAACTAATATCTTGTTAATGATCTGAAACTTAAAATCACAAGAATATTAGTAAACATAACTACATGAGTTATCATCATCAAAACTAGGGTGGAAGGCCTATGGGCCAACAGTATTCTCCTTTATCCCATGATCCTTGAATCTTTCTATCATCTTATCCACGTAGTGAGATTGAGATAGACTGATTCCATCTAGTGTTCTTGTGATTTTAATTCCTAAAATTACATCAGCAACCCTCAGATCCTTCATGTCAAAACTGTTGGATAGCATTCTTTTAGTGGACTTAATAATTTCAATATGTCCAAGTATCAACATTGTCGTCTACATAAAGGCAAACAATGATACATGCATTTTTAACTATTTTAGTGTAAATACACTTATCGCATCATTGATAGTGAATCCATCTTGATCATGGCACTATCAAATTTCTCATACCATTATTTTGGAGTCTGCTTCAGACCGTATAAGAATTTTATCAATTTACACACTTTGTGTTATTGGTCCTTGACTATAAATCTTTCAGGTTGCTCCATATATATTTCTTCATTTAATTCACCATTAGAATGTAGTCTTGAATCCATTTGATGGATATCTAAGTTATGCAATACTGCAATTGTAATTAACATCCGAATGGAGGTTATTCTTATTACTGGTGAATAAGTATCGAAGTAGTCAAGTCCTTCCTTTTGTCGATAGCCCTTGTCTACTAATCTAGCGTGTATTTATCGATAGATCCATCGGGTTTAATTTTCTTTTGAAAATTCACTTTCACACCAATTGGTTACTGCCAGAAGGCAAGTTTGCAATTCCCAAGTATGATTACTTAGTATGGATTTCTATTATCTATTTATAACTTCTTTTCACATTTGTGCTTCTGGGGTAGACATAGCCTCTTAAAATGTTTGAGGCTCGCTTTCAATAGCGTATGCTATGAAATCTGGACCAAAAGATTTTGAGATTCTAAATCTCTGAATTTTTTCTTGGTTTAATTTCCGCATTAACAATCGGTTCCTCGAGATTTTCATCCCTGAATGCCATCTCATGTTATTTTTTCCAGAAGTCTTATCTTTCCCGTTTGTATGGAAAGATGTCTTCAAAGATCACAATATCTCTAGATTCGATAATTATGTTTACATGAATATTGGTATTTCTAATTATGAACTAAAAATTTGTAGGCACTACTATTCAAGCATAGCTTATGAATATGCAATTCACAGTTCTTTCTCCCAACTTAATCTTTTAGGTAATGGTGCTAGTCCCTTTGCAAAGCACCCCCACATTTTAAGGTAATGGTAGGAAGGTTCCTTCCATGCCATAACTCAAATAGTATAAGACTAAGTTTCTTGTGAAATACTCTATTTAGAATATAATTGCAGTTAACAGAGCTTCCCCCCCAAGTTCTGCGGAGCTCCAGAACTTACGAGCATGAAATTGATTATCTCCTTCAAAATTCTATTCTTCCGTTCAGCAATTCTATTTTGCTGAGGAATATACGGTGCTTGTAGTTGATAGATTATACCAAATTTAGTACATAATTCACTAAAATCATTTGATTCATATTCTCTGCCTCGATCGAATTTTAAAATCTTGATATTCTTGTTGAGTTGATTCTCAACTTCGACTTTATATGTTATAAACATATTCATTGTCTCATCCTTACTGTTTAGAAGATACACATAACAGTATCTTGTACAGTCATCAATAAAAATATAAAATACTTTTTCCCATCTCTAGTTGCATAAATTTCAAGTCACACAGATCGCTATGAATTAACCTAAAGTTATGTATTTGGATCAATGAGTGAAATGAATTTTCACGAACTTGGCCTCAACACAAATCTCACACTTGCGAATTTCTTCCAAATTGAGTTTAGGAATATATCCTAATTAGACAAGTTTTTTTTAAAGACTTATAATTTACATGCCCTAATCTAGCATGCATTAAAATAGGAGACTCAAGCAAATAAACAGAAGACTTTTCTTTATTTATAAGCTTAGGGTACAAATACACAGACTTTTTGTTCACCACTGCAACACTGGCTTTAAAAGTCAATCAATAAGAGAACCCTTTCCCACATACATCCCACCCTTAGTAAGTAAAATTATCTGATTAAAAATCATTCTAATCTTTTCTTACTAAGTATTGATCCAGAGATCAGATTCTTGCAGATATCTGAAACATGCAGCACATCGTTTAGAGTAAGCTCTTTCCCAGATGTCCACTTCAGGATGACCTTCCTTTTCCCTTAACCTTGGAGACGGCTGAGTTCTCATGAAGAGTGCACTTGCTCTAGTTTATGATATTTAGAGAATAATAATTTCTCAGAGCAGATGTGTGCGAGTAGCCCCAGTGTCTACCCGCCATCCTTATTGTTGGTCGTCAGATTTCTCTGACACCACAGCTGAAAGGCTTGGCGACGCATGGTCGGTCAGGTTTGCATGTGGATGGTCTCTTTTCTTTTTGAGACGGCTGCGACATTCTTTCGCCTTATGCCCCTCTTTATAGCAGATATAGCAAATTCCCTTGAAGCGCATGTTCTTACCTTCTTGGACCTTATGTTTGTACCTTTGGGCAGTCTTCCGCTTTAAGCATGGTTCACAGTCGCGGTCTCGGCCGTCGACTCGGCGGGCACTGAGACGGATCGGTCTCGGCGAATCGGATCGGTCTCGGCGACTCGGATCGGTATCGGGCGATACGCGCAAACGCTACATAGAAAGCTCAAAAAATCTGAAAAATTACGACAAATCTTTAAAAATGTAGATATCCACATTTATGTATTACATGTCCAAAAATATCACCTAGCACGCTAAACATAAAGCGAAATCATAAATACACGCGTCGTCAGTAGAAGCATATCAAAATACATGCACCATATAGTAAATTGCACAAACTATATTCATAAATATATGCTAATGTAGTGTTATTCCACATTGAATTGCGATGAGGCACAAAATCATCATCATAATGCGAGTCGATCGAGTCAACCCCAATTCTCGGCTGAGTCGGTCTCCTCTTAGGTGAGTCGACCGACTCGTGGACTCGGACTCGTCTCGGGGTGGGCCGAGACGGATACGACTCGGCCGACTCGTCTCCGACTCGGCCGAGTCTTTGAACCATGGCTTTAAGCTTTTGGAAGTACACGCTTTCCCCTCTGAGTCTTCAATAACATTGGCCTTGGCTTCATAGGAGTTCTTACTGCTCCTTTTCTCGGACTTTCGTTGTCCTAATTTGAAGCCTCACAATGAGATTTTTCAACTTCAGCTTTTTGCGCTTGTGCTTCAGGTAGTCTAAAAATCTCTCCACGCAGGTGAGAGTTTCTCCACAATAGTAGCAACCTGAAAAGTTTCAGGTAGATCATACCTTCAGCCTCTATCTCGTGCAAGATAAGTTGGAACTCTTGCACCTGACTGATCACAGTCTTGTTGTCCCACATCTGTACTTCAAAAAATCGTCCTACGATGAACTTCTGGTACGGCATCCTTAGTCCTGTATTTTTTATCAAGACTGGCCTTAAATTCTTTGCCGTTGTGATAGGACTATAGACATTGTAAAGAGAGTCATCCAGTCCTTCAAAATATAGTTTCGGTAAAGGAAGTCACCTTGAGCCCATGCATCGACTGCAAGGACCGAGTCCCGATCAGTTCAGGTTCTGGTGGATCCTCTTGCAGGAATTTGGCTAGATGCAGAGTGGTCAAGTAGAAGAGCATTTCTATTGCCACCTTTGAATTCTGTGCCATCAAATTTTTCTAGCTTCTCGGCTTCGGGTTAGGAAGTAAGAGCAGACATTCCAGTTGAATCTACATATTTGATGCCTACTTGAGCTGTCTTGATTAGTCTCAGATATTTCTGCAAGTTCAAGCAGAACAGAAGTAAGTAAATTCAAAAGATAATTGTCTTAAGATTGTTAGTTACTAGGATCAATCTGACAACTAATCAATATCACCGATCTAATGGCCAGGTCGGTGAACATCAGGTGGGAGGTTTTCCGTTCAATAGAACGTTCCTTAATTACAGAACCACCTTTCAATTACCTTCCTTGGTTAAACACCAATTAGACTGGTATAAGTCAG
>JAVJIF010004548.1:0-206072 GCA_038442645.1 Agave tequilana
AAGTTTAACACGGCATTTCATTCTCAGACTGATGGCGAATCAGAAAGAACCATCTAGATTTTAGAGGATATGCTAAGAGCCTGTATACTGAACTTTAAGGGATCATGGGATAACCATTGTATTTAGTGGAGTTCTCCTACAACAAAAACAACTATCAGGCTAGTATCCAGATGGCTCCATATGAGGCACTGTATGGGAGAAAGTACAGATCTCCTGTGTGCTGGGATGACATTGGCGAAAGAAAGCTGCTCAGACCAGATCTGATTTTGCAAACAGTAGAGAAAGTGGTCAAGATCAAGAAATATATGAAAACCGCTCAAGATCATCAGAAGAAGTTGGCCGATGTCAAGAGAAGACACTTAGAGTTTGCAGTAGGTGACCATGTATTTCTTAAGATCTCACCAACTCGAGGGGTCATTTGGTTTGGTTGTAGTCGGAAGCAGAGTCTCAGATACATTGGACCTTTTGACATCATAGAGCGAGTCGGAGTTGTAGCATACCAAGTAACCTTACCTCCAGCACTAGATGGTATTCATGACGTATTTCATATCTCTTAATTAAGGAAAATACGTCAGGATGACCAACATATTTTGGACTATTCAGACCTGAGACTGAACTGCGATCTATCCTATGAGACAGCCAATCCGCATCATCGACAAGAAGGAGAAGGTTCTGAAGAACAAGACCATTCCCCTGGTATTGGTATCTTGGGATCCAAACTCTCCTGGGGATTCTACCTGGGAGCGGGAAGATGAGATCAGGGCTAAATATTCTCATCTCTTCTTAGGTAACTTATCTCACTTTTAGCTATCTATTCATCATCTTATAGTTAGAATACTCTTCTCCTTGTTTACTTTTAAATTTCGAGGACGAAATTCTTTTTATTAGGTGGGTTGGATTGTACCCTCGGTTCCAGTCACCGATATTTTCTACTGGTGGTATAAAAACCTGTTCTGCTAGTCTAAACTAAGTCTACTTTAACTCTATTAAAATTTCCTAGTATTTGAGATTTTTCTTGATTTTTTTCAAAAATTTTCGAAAATAATTGAGGATTCTCGAATTCGTGACCCATCTGTGTCGCTATACGAATTATGGATTTTAATTTTCAATCGGGAATGAATTTCATGAATCCAATTTCTCAATAATGCTTAAAATATATTTGCTATTTTAAAGAATTTTTAGAAAATTTTTCGAATTAAATAGGAATTTAATTGAGTTAAGAAAGCAAAAATGAAAATAAAAAAAAAATTAGAAAAATAAACCCCTATAATAATTCTTCCAAGTTTCAACCCCTAACCTCCTCATTCGAACCCGCAAGCTCCCACCACTATGCCACATTGGCGTGTGGTCTAGAGGCCCAAGCCTATTTATTTATAGCTCCATTTTACTCCCTTCATCCTTTCCAACTTCCCTCATTCTCTCTAACTTCTCCCTCACTTTCTCCCCCTCATTCTCACTCACCCAAACTGAACCCACTACTCCTTCCACGTAGCCTAACTCTCAGGGGTGGCTTAGGGGTGTGTGGTGCCAATAAAAGGGGTATCTCACCATCTCAAGTCACTTGCAAAACCTATACTTCTCTCTCTTTTTCACTACACTCTCTCTTTCTCTCCCGAATCTTTGAAGTGCTGGATGAGGGGAAGAAGATTCAGACTGAAGCGAAGCATTTTAGGTATTTTACTTTGTATTTTCGTAAAATTTAGTTCGTTGTGGCATTTCATCGAACACGTAGTACACATTAAATTCTAGCTATAATTTCACCTTGAAAAACTTATGCTAAAATCTCAATAAAATTAAGTAGAACACCTAAGGGATGCCTCCTAATTATCATAATTTTTAGTTTTTTTAGAAATTTATTTTCAATAAAAAAAAGAAAACTGTGTTGTGCACTGTGCAGACCAGCGCCAGGCCTGGTCTGAGCCAGGCCCGGCCTGGGTCTGGTCGAGCCAGGCCAGTCGGACTAGGTCTGTGCCCACAGACCCAGCTTGGGTCTATGTTATACAGACACACGGGTTCAGACCCGAACCCGGCCCCAATATAAAAAAAAGGAAAAGAAAGAAAGAAAGAAAAAGAAAAATAAATAAATAACATATAAATAAAAATATGTAGAAAATTATTGTAGCATTTACTGTAGCAAAACTCAGATTCAAACCCATTACTGTAGCAAACATACCCATTATTTTATTTTTATTGATTTTAAGTTTATTTTAATTCAGAAAATTTCAGAAAATTCACAGAAAATCACAAACTAAATTTGGGACTCTGTAAAATTATTTTTAATGTAATATACTTAAAATAACATGAAATTAAATATTCTTTATAATTATTATTTATTATTATTTATTTAAAAATAGCCAATAAATTTCTAAATATCACAAAAAAATAAAATTCATAATTCAGTAAAATATAAATATTATACATCAATTTATTAGTTTATGCATGTATTTTATCATGAAATTATATTTTAAATGGTTGCTAAAATTCAGAAATTGAATTAGAAAATATTAACCAACCAAAATTATAATAAATAGTAAAAATTATATGCTCATTCAACTTATCACTGAATAAATAACATGTCAAGTCTCTAATTAATTCACGTAATATTTAGGCTGCGAATTTTAGCCAGAATCAGTTGCAATTACAGGAATTCAGATTCCAACGATATCAGAGAAGTACACATACTCTCTCTCCTATGTATTCCTTTATTAGTTTATAAATTCCTTTCCAATCTCGATTCCTATATCCTTCCCTAATCATGTGTATTGTAAGACATGCATGTATAGAATGTTGTTACATAAATAATCATTCAAGTATAACCATAAATTAGTAAATATTGTACAAATAAGTTGACGTCACCCCATGTTATGATTACTGTTTTGTGATTATATTTACATCCTAATACACTGGCATCACTTATACTATTATGTATTTGTCATTTGATATATCACTGTCTATATTGTCCCGTGATCTTGATACACATTGTTTTTACTATGTGACACTGATATCTATGACATGTTTTTGGATCATATACGTGAGTCACACATTATCTTGCATTTACATTGATTAATAAAATTAACCAAGTCGGGGTTACTGGGGGAGACTGTAGTAGGGAAAATCTAGGGAGGTGTGCTTGGAAGGGCGACCCTTGTGAGTTTGGATGCCACACATGATCTTGTTATTTATGCGCGCTCCTGTTATTACATGTTACATGATACCTAAGTACAGTAAACTGTTTTTTCTGCTATCAGGATCCATTAATGCATCACTTGTTTGATATGTAGTTGTCCTGTGGGATGGGGCACATGATGACTGCATTAGTTAGGATAATAAAACATATAGATTTAGAATTATCATTTGTGACATGGATAATCTTGCTATATTATTCTTAACTTGTGATCTGATGATAATAATATATGACATTACTCATCCAGGGTACTTCATGCTCATTATATACATGTCATAGTATACATACATGACCTTATTTCACATGATCTAGTGTTCTGTTACTCTCGCTAGTATTTTACCTGTAGTTTATATTACCGTCAGATTTATTATTCATTCATTCCATTGCTCTACTTATATTGCCCTTACTTTCACATTTTCATATTATTGTTTCCTCTTCTCGTGTGTGCACTTCCTCGTCTGCTTCTGACAGACCTTACTTTTTAACATCAAAGCTTGAGGAGACTGACGAGCCATTATTCAAAGAAACCCAGGAAGACTACCAGGCATGAGTCTGACATTTCTTGTCTTATGTATTTTGACATTTTGTCTTATTGATGTCCCGATGTCAAAATTATATCTTCTTTTATTTCTGCTTTGTTATATTTCAAATCTTGTATTTAGACAAAGACTACTGTAGATGTATATCTTTTATATGAAAATAAAACTTCTGCTTATTTTTTTGTATATGTGTGCGAGAATTTGGCTCTTTTACTACAACATAAGGTATTCATGGAAGAGATTTTCCTCTTCGTGAGTATCTGATGGCCATCTTCACGTACCCGTACTCTGTATTTTGAGAATTATGGCGTGACACATGGATCAGCTTTCTCCACTCATTCCTATCGAGCAATATGCCTTCATTAGGACCTTTTAGCCTCTATTTCTTGTTGTATCACTTCCATCCATATTTTTTAGTCTCCCCTGCGCTCTTTTAACTTACCCTAATTTAATACGCTCTACTCACCTGACTGGCGCATCTGTAGGTTTATGTCGCACGTGATCAAACCATCGTAGGCAGTTTTTTCTTATCTTCTCTTCTTTCGAGGCTACGCCTACCTTAGTACGAATATCCTCATTTCTCACCTTGTCTCTCCTCGTATTACCACACATCCAATGAAGCATGCGCATCTCTACTGCACTCATCTTCTGGGCATAATATCTCTTTATATCCCAACATTCTGTGTCATATAGCAAAGTTGGCCTAATAGCAGTCCGATAAAACTTACCCTTCAGCCATAACGGAATGTTATAGTCGCATATAACTCCTGTTACATTCTCTATTTCAACCAGTCGGCTTGGATCCTATGGTTGACATCATTATTGATCTCCTCATCGGTATTCCATGTCAGTTTAGTGTCACAATATTATAATCTCGGATTCTCTGTTTACTGAGTTTGCACTCCATATACTCTGTTTTGGCCTTACTTAATCTAAAACCTCGAGATTCTAGAGTTTGCCTCTATAGCTCCAATTTGGCATTTATCCCAGCTTTGGTCTCATCGACTAGGACAATATCATCAGCAAATAGCATATACCACGGTATCTCATCCTGAATAGCTCTAGTATGCTCATCCATCACTATGCCAAATAAGTGGACTCAATGCAGATCCTTGATGCAATCCAATTGTGATAGAAAAATTACTTATTTTACCTCCACAAGGTCTGACATTTGCCACTACTCTATCGTATATGTCCTTGATTATGTCAATATATTTGATGAGAACTCTTTTTTCATCAATGTCCACCATAATACCTTCTTGTCATCTTATCATAAGTTTTTTTAAATCAATAAAGACCATATGCAAATTTCTCCTCCTATCTCGAAATCACTCTATAAGTTGACGAAGCAAATGAATAGCCTCTGTCGTCGATCATCCTGACATGAACCCAAACTGATTCTTTGATATTTTAACATTCTACCTTAACCTGTATTCAATTACCTTTTTCCAAAGCTTTATGGTGTGACACATGAGTTTTATTTCACGATAGTTTGAACAACTCTGGATATCACTCTTATCTTATAGAGGAGTACTAGGGTACTCTTCCTCCACTCATTATATACCCTGATGATAATATTACTATCTGAAGGTGTTACTATGTAAGTGATATCTGAGACTATTTTCTCCCTGTCATCTTCTTTCTCATTTGAAGTGAGAAAACAAGGCAGGCCCTTCTCTCTCCCAGTCTCTCTCTCTCCCTCCCTTTTTGCTGGAGAACACTGAGCTTCACTTTTTCTTTTTTTGCCAGGACACTAAGCTTCACTTATAGCCTGAGGGAGTTTTTTTTTTTTTTCTGATTGACAGAGACTTACCTTTCAATATTACCCGGTTGAGTCCTGCTGGAGTCAAACGCGGAACCTATGCACACCCTTGGAGGGGTGATGCCACTGGGCCATAGGCCAGTCCTGGGTGGGTCAGTTGTGTGAGGGATTTGGGCCAGAAAAAAGAGTCATTGGGCCTAATTGTAAAGCCGAGTCAGTCCAGGGATAGACGTTTAATTTGCAGAATTGGTATTTATATTTGAGAAAAATAGCAGAACATTGGGAGCTCTTTTTCCTTTTTGGTTCAAATGCAACCGGTAAGGATTTTGAATCTGAATTTTGATGTAATCGTTGGATCTAGAAATTGCAAATGTTGATTTTGTTAAACCTGAATTTACTAGGAGAGATGCGAGGATAAATTTCTTTGATTCCTATTCTCGTGCTATAACAATCTACAGGACCACCACCGTCGAGGTATGTTGCAGAGACACGAACACGCCAACACAGTAAATTCTAAAACACATAAAGTATCGTGTCTGGTATCCGTGCTTGACGCATGTGTCCAGTAAGTGTTTGACACGATACAATTTCACATTTGAAGTGTCTCTACTTTCTGACAATCAAGTCAGAAAATTTATTGCAATATTTTTTAATAAGTAAACTAAGACTGAACTGACTTGCAAAGTTTAGGGGTCTAAAGTTTAAAACACAACCAGCCTTAATTTAGTTCAACCTTTTTCAGTTTCTTTGTATCTATAAGAAAAGAAAAGGCCTGGAGTAATTTAGAAGCTCTTTCTTCCTTTGTTATAGCCCTCTATCAACCTAAGCATTATAAGTTAAGTTTCATAGGCCGCTTCACGATGGGCTTGGGTTGGGCCTATGAGTATTGTTTGAGCCTAAGTAATGATTTGACCTTTATGGAAGAATTTATTTTACTCTTGAGTTGGATCAAATAATAAAAGGTGTTCGTTTGGAGAATGATTTGCCCTTAGAAAGTGAGTGTATTTTAAGCTTGGAATGCGTGCACATCATCTAAAGGTTTTTCACTCGGAGGACAGAGAATTGGAATTCAATATTACTATTATTATTATTATTTTAGCGAAAGGCGAGGCCTTGGCACCGGAGAATATATTTATTAAAAAATAATAAAAATGTGAGCTTACGACAAGCAATGCCAAGAATTCAAGACCATTAAAGTAATAAACTATGATGGCGGCTCCGCCAAATAGCCACCAATGATCAGATCCGACTCCCAAGCTCCATGATGAAAGAAGATCTTTCTTTGAAGACCCTTTGATTCTCTCGAGTCAAACTATCCACATGATTGCATTAACGACACAATCTCATTGATTGACTACATTATGTGAGATATTAGAAAGCCTCCAGTTGCCCCAAAGTGATGCGATGAAAGATGGCCAAGAGGAAAGAGCCAAGCAACTGCTTACGGTACCCAAAGCTCTAAAGTGAAGGAACAATGAAGGGAAATATGTTTGGTTGTTTCAGGATCAACCCCACAAAGTAACCACAGAGATGTGATACGATTACCATTTTTGACAAGGTTGTCTACCGTAAAGAGACATTCATGCAAAGAGAGCCACATGTGCACCTGGACTCCTAATTGGGTTTGTGTAGTCCAAATTCATCGAAATAATTAGCTTCTTCTGGGTTAGCTGGTGAGGCTTCTATAGAGGGAGTGAAAGCCACTTTACTTGAACTTTCGTTATCGAACATCCGGAGTAGAAGAGAGGCTTTTGTGGTTGGAGAAGGAAGGAGGGCGTGAGGTCATTGAAGAAGGGTTGTGCAGTCATCTTCTAAATTGGGGAGCACATATCATTCTTCCGTTGAATAGACAAATATGAGTGTTTACCGTTGTGAAATGGTCCATAGCTAGCACAAATAAATTGGGGAACAAGAAAGCAAAGTATCATTCCCCCCCCAATGATCAAGTCAAATCATGTTGAGCAACCATCTCCAACTTCAATTTTAATACCGAAAGCAAAAACCCTAGTAGCCTTAAGAACTCCTTTTCAAAAAAGAGAAACATGTCTGGATAAGGAATCATGCAAATCATGGGGCCTTCGCCTTCTATAATAGTTGTAGATAATGAGAGCCACTCACGGAGATTGTGTATCATGAAAAAATCTCCACCACCGCTTAGACAATAGGATAAGGTTGAAGGCCCAGAGATTGTAAACACCAAGGCCACCTTGAGTTTCATGAGAACAGACAAGTTTCAAATTAATCAAGCAAAGCTCTCCGTTGATATTTCTAGTGCCTTTCCAAAAGAAGGCACAACGGATACAGTCAATGGACACTAATCACCCATTCCAAGAGGTGGTAGAATGACATGAAATAAAGAGGCATGGATGACAGGATGAAATTCACGAGGACAAGCCTACCACCTCTAGAAAGAGCACTTAGTCTCCAAGTAGCAAGGGTTTTCTCAACCTTTTCGATAAGGGGCCGCCAATCATCAAAATAGTCAAATTCATTATTATTACTTTCTTTTTTGAATATTTCCATTATTTGAGCACCAACAAGAAAGATTCTATCAAAGGGAATGAGAGAATTGATTGATTAGATAACCCAAAAAAAAAAAAAATATTGCAAGGCATCATTGACAATTTCCAGTAGTTGTATATTATTGGGGTGTATTCTAATTCTCCAAAAATGAAAAATGAGTCATTGCATTCGTATATACAATGTATATTCATCGTATACGCTAGAGTCTCCTATATTCAAGATTCTTTTCGACGCGCCTTTTATCATTCCAAAGAGCAGCCAAACCACCACTTTGAAAAGAAATTGGACAGAAAGTCCATTCAAAGTGATGCAGACTCTTTGATACCAATGTATCTTAAATTCCTTTAAATTAGGCCAATAATGCTGCATAGAATCCTAGTCATCATCAATCAAGCCTTCACACACTAGATTAGGTCATGGAGCATGGACAACATATTAATGACAATAATCAACATAAAGCAATTAGCAGATCTTTTACAATCAGCTGCCATCATCAATCAAAACAAAACCCTAATTGACTACACAAAAGTGTTTGATTCCTGCTCCAGCCAAAAACTTGCTTCTGAGAATCTGCTGCTACATGTACAAGTATCGTTGGCAAGCACAGAGTATTTAAAATACAAGTTATTAAAAAATGACA
The DNA here is from genome assembly GCA_038442645.1 of Agave tequilana. NCBI lineage: Eukaryota > Viridiplantae > Streptophyta > Magnoliopsida > Asparagales > Asparagaceae > Agave > Agave tequilana. The sequence continues at coordinate 8,649 of JAVJIF010004548.1, forward strand.
TACTAACAATTCTTCTTCAACGGCGTATCTTCTTCCAGCTACTATGATGAAGGCTGCCTGTCATCGTCCCAAACAATGGCCTTAACAAATGAAATTAACAGCGTTTTTATTCTCGTAGCAGTTGTGAACTCGTGATTCATGTGTGAACTGTCCCCTCGAGTGGTCCTGCTCCTGATCGTCGTTTTTATCAAGTCAAACTCTAAATAACCCAAAAAAAACAAGAATACTGCATAAGATGTGTTATAATAAGACATTAGTTGAAGAAATTTTAATAAGTATTATATCAATTTGATGCTTCAGATTCCAACTGGCAACCTAACATCAGGTTTCAGATATGTAACAAATAGCATGCGAATAAATTTATAAGAAAGAGAGAAACTAAACATCAAGTTAAAAAGATAAAGCGCAGTGAAAACACAAGCCAAGCAACAGACTAGAGATTCATTGAGATCAGGTTATCAGAAAGAGCAGAAAGGAAAACATTGAAAGTATTCTCTCCGACAAACCACTAATACGACATCTAAGTCCACTCATTTGCTTTTAGATCTGTTGCCAGTAGGTTTCTATATGCTGAAACTGTGGAGTTGTAGATGCAACAGGTGAGACAATCATGTTCCCATACCAAGGGGTGCGAGGATTTGTTTTTGCTCCCTAGTATTAAAACATGCAGCTGTCCCATGCTTTGGACAGCAGGTTCCTTGTGTTTTCCCTTTCTGGGGACTAGCAAGCATTCTCACATGGGTAAGAAATGAAGAAACCAGGCATAAGACCTCCGAGTATCATATGCCCCATGTGAGAAGGACATGCCGATTAGGACACAGGAGTTAGCTCAGCTAACTCCAGCTAACTCTGCCGGATACATGATAACACCCGTGTAACATCTAATTTGCTGTGAAGGGTACAATTCCCAGCAGGAAGAATAAAAAAAAAAAAAAAAAACCTGCTTTTTGGTTAAGGTGGGAATTATAACTCTAGATTGGTTTGTGGTTAGCAAATCCAGCAAAGACCTTGAATTCACTCCAGTAAATGATTTATGGAGAATATATTACGAGACACTAAAATTACTTGTCTAAACTGCTTCCTACATGTTTTAACTATTTTGTATGATTTATTTTCATATTTTCTCTCCTCAATTCTCATCAAGGATTTCTGCCCCAGGCTAGATACAACAACAACAACAACTAAGTCATTTGTCCCGAGTATTTGGGGTAGGCTACATGAACCAAAAGAGAATTACGCCGGAACCAGCTTTCTCTACTCATTCCTATATGCCTTCATTAGAAATTTAGCCTCTATATCTTGTCGAATCACCTCCATCCACGTTTACTTCGGTCTCCTCTGCGCTCTTTTATTTGTCCTAATTTGATACGTTTTACTTGTCAGACTGGCGCATCTGTAGGTCTACGTCGCACATGATCAAATCATCGTAGACGGTTTTCTCTCATCTTCTCTTCTATAGGGATTACGTCTATCTTAGCGAATATCCTCATTTTTCACCTTATCTCTCATCGTGTCACCACACATCTAAAGAATTATGCGCATCTTGCTACACTAATTTTCTGAGCATGATGCCTCAGGCTAGATGAGCCTAAATAATTACATAAACAACCAATTAGCTGGGTAATTACAATTTCAAGATTAGTGTGAAGCTAACCTTTAGTTTAGTTTAATTTTAAAACAATAACATTCTAAAATCTCTCACTAATTTTGCAAATTACAGAACATTCTAATTATTATTTCTTTCAAAAAACATGAGCTCAGATAAGATACTGCAATATGGATATAAGCTATACATTTCATATAAACTGATAATGTTAGTCCAAGTAGAAATTTCCAGTATCACATTTCAGATGTTTCAGGGTTTCTCCAAAACTACAAAAATACCTATCTTGTATAATTATGGTTCCAGCTACAAGTTTCAGTAAAAAATCCAAGAAGATAAAAATTGTTCACTTGTACATTCGAACACAGACAAAGTATCAAGGTTTGAATAAGATCGGTATTTTCTCAATCTAGAATTTCAAGATACTCAATCCGGAAAAACACAACTAATCTAAAAAGTAAAAGATAATTTACCATTCTCCACTGACGTTTGTACCTCTCCTTTCTAAACATTCAAGAAAGAATTAGATCATAGATTAAGGTAAAGCTAGAAGCCTTCAGCATCACAACTGACAGAAGGGTGAACAATCGATAGTGGAACTCCTATACTATGTGAGAAGGAAATGATGGTGACATTGAAAAAACAACAACACTACAAATGATAATAATGGTCTAAAGAAAGATAAGGTGGTGACCATGATGATAGGCCGTTTGATTGCATAAAACTCCACCACCCAATACTGTGTAGTTTGTTCCTATCAATGTGGACAGTAGCCCATGACTACTAACTCATGTGCCCTAGCCGGTTACCAGTCATCAGTGACTCCATAAAAACCACCTCATTTCGGAGCGGGAGGGAGATGGGTTAAGGGTTTGTGTTTCTGTGTGCATGTGTGTGAGGGTGGGGTTGGGGCCCTTTTCTCCACCTATGGGTTAAGCAAAAGTGCAGACCAGGGAACACTAGACAAGCCCACCAATAACTGCTGATGTGAAGAGGACACATACAGAGCTCTAGACAAGCCCCAAAGCTCCTAGAACAAAACCTGAACTACAGTACTGCCCCTTACAGAATCCCATGTGAAGTCCGTTGAAAAGTGGCAAACTCTCACCAACAAGTGGCAAAAGTTCCGATATAATTGAGAATGGTATATCCGCCAGCAACAAGTGTAGATTGAATTGAAAATGGAAGGCAGTTGAAGATTCAAGAAAGCAAGCTTAGATGCCACTCCGATAGAAAGACGGAGATACTAGGAACTTTTTTTGGCCCTTTGAATCTGTATTTCAGTCCAAGGTTTTGAATCCTGCAAAATGTCAGGAGCCAAGAAAATTTAATAATGATAGGGCTGCCATTCAATGTCCGTTGTAGTTCAAACATACTAACTAGGCCAAATATCTAATATAATTTTAGATATGCTGTCAAATTAGAGATAGCTTGAATTTTCTATGTTTAGGACTTCCGAACATTTGTCATTCATGCCTATGGTGAAGCCAAATGGTTGGTGGGAGTATGTGATAAGGTAATAAGTGGATGTTGAAAATTTATGCAACACAGAAAGATTTTCACAACCTGGCACAACTGACAAAGGATAAATGATACAGACCTTCAGGGAAATGGGAGATGTTTACGAAGCTATCAGGCACTTCTCATCCTCCTGGACATGACACCTAATGTGAGGTTGGAGAAGAAAGAAGTCTAAAAATATTAGATTCCATGGGCTCTTTCACTATTCCCATGGAATCCCTACAGAGGAATGAGGTGGGGTCTTTTCATGGAACCTGATGTGATAGGCTTCCTTACCAAGGAACAAGGTAGGGGTCATGGGGTCTCTTCTATGTTAGGACCTACCTTCTTCGATGAGATGCGTAAAGAGGAACTCCTAGGTTTACCACACAATGTGACCTTTCCGGAGTCCAGACGTAATTGAAGGTCAGAGAGCATTTGGAATCTGTATGGTTAGGTGCTTTGACGCATTCCTTGTGATAGAGGAATTGCCAACCCACCATTTTCAAGCACTTTGGATGGTTAATGTTCCTTCAAAGGTCAGGCCCTCAGAGCACCCTACGGCAACCCATCAATAATGCTGGACAAGTATCTGTAAGATGGCAACTGGCCCTTAGGTTATTTGAGCAATGATGCTGATATCTGACTTTTCCTATGAGGTCCTCTCACCAGGATCGCTAGTCTTTTACTCCAAATGTTTGGTAGTGTGCTACCCAACGGCATGTATTATTCCTATGGTCTAGGACATTGTTAGGGCAGGAGCAGGGGGACATACTGGGTTTCCGAATTGAAAGGAGGTAATGGTGCTTCTAAGAAAAGAAGAACATGCTTCAGCTATTACAACAAATTTGTCCTAATTTCCATCAGATACAACAAAAGGCAGTTTGTTCAAATGGAGTTAAATCAATACCTGATCAAGTTGGATCCTAAAGATATGAATGCTATTGCACAGAGTGCGAAATTTGATCCCTGTATTCCCATTCACTGCTTCATTTCAGTCTTGGAGAGTCATCAAACTCCATTTACTTTTAAGGATTTCATTCTAGATCTTGGGGAATGTTTTTGTAATGGAATGTGGTCTCCTATGATGGTCTCTGCTTGAAATCCACTTAAGGGATCACCTATTTTACTGTTATTTTCCTTTTATTTTGTTAAATTATGAAGCATATGCATATCTGGATATATTACTATTTCTTATCTGGGACTTATAGACTACAATTAAAAATAAACCGAGTAGTGACTTATATGTGATAAGTAAACTTGAGTGGAGTCTTTGATTGATATGCAATTATAAAACGCCAACACTTACAGATGCAAAACAATAAAATCAACATGTTAAAGTCTTAAATATTGTTTTTCTACTTGTACACTGATACATGAGATCATTTCTAACACAAATTGATACTTAACAATACATATAACATTTTTTATTCATAAATATGACATTCACGATTACTTTCAAAATGTCTAAAGAACACACTGTCTTCTCCTTCCTTTTGTCCTTCCTCATGCTTTTTCCTGACATTTTGTCACCAAATGTAAAATTGAGAAAAATGTTTAATACCCATTAAAATCCTTTAAAGCATGGATGGTTTTATTAAACTTTCAATTGGAAGGAGAAAACACATAGGATGGCCAATTATGCCCATTTGCATGGATTCTCACATACAAATTGCTCAGAAAGAATCACATCAAAATGGAATGGGTGGTTAGATGAACCGGGCCTCAATGTGGAGTTGGCGGTGTTGAGTAGCCTAAGTGTGCTATCTCCCAGCTTGTGCGAGGAGCAACTTCTTCATGGTGTGGAGTATATTGCTGCCAGTAGAATGAAAGCACAAAGATTATCAAGTTGTGTCAAAGAAGTCCAGACTCATCTATGACATCATATTAGAGCTTTGAGAAAGAATTAAGAAGAAATAGACTAATCATTATTAACAGACCAAAATGTTTAGATAAAAAACTAAAGCTGAAATATTTAGCTACCTCCATTTTCACCAATAGTTCTTTAGCATTTGGAGCAGAAAGAACTATATGTCTCGCAGTTGGCTTAATGAAGCCTTCCTCCACACCATTATCAAATAATGCAAGCAAAGAATTGTAGTAACCATCAACATTTAAGAGTCCCACCTGAGAAAGTAGGAGATACAAAATCATTTATTCTGCTGTTGTAAGAGGAAAGTGATTAGTACGAAAAGATGAGGTCTCACGGGTTTATTATGAATTCCAAGTTGTGACCATGTTATCATCTCCAAAAGCTCCTCCATTGTTCCATATCCTCCTAGATGATCCAAAATAATTCAAGCCTCAAAGAGCTTATAAAATTTATGTGTTTGTGCATCAAGATAGAACTTTGTCTCTTGACATAAAGAGTTTATAAGATGTGTACCGGGAAGTGCAATAAAAGCATCGGATTGTCGAGCCATTTCAGCTTTTCGTTCATGCATGTCAGCAACTATTTTTACTTCCCCGACAGTTTGGCCAGATATCTGTGAGAGCAGCACAGGCAAAATCAGTAGAAATTGGCATGTGTGTTAAAGGGAAAATGTGGGTAAGTGGTACTGAAGTGTTTTACATTGCTTAAGTGTAAGAAATGCAATATCTGCTTGTTGCTCCCATAATCCATATATACATCTCTAGACACTCCCTAACATTAAAACCAGAAAGAAATAAAGAAATAAAGCAAAGGAGGGAAAAGATCTCCAGTCACAGACATCTATGTAGTTGATAAGGAAATGGAGCAACTAGACATTACATCTTTACAAGTACCTATCATATACTTTATTATACACAGCAATTTCTATCAGTTTTTTTTTTTCTCTTTTCAGATTCTTGACCAGAAGAAGACACCAGCATACCGCTGTCAAATAACCATGCAGTGAAAAGATGAATTTCAACACTGCAAACCTAAAATCATAAGTTTATATAGCGAAAATTAGACGCAACAATTGCATAATCTATAATAGGTGATTAATTTAACTTCAACTCTAAATTAGAAATGCATATTGGCAGCAACAACCAAAATCAAAATACTTCAATTTTCTTTTTCTAGATATTTAGAGCCACTATTCCACATTACCTTCGAGTTAACCCATCAAAATAAAGGATATCCTGATTATCCGTTTGCAAGAATGCATCGGATATAGTTGTTACTATTAATTCAGTAACTAGTTCACCCATCCTCAAACTATTATTGAAACAGGGGGAAAAAACAAAAAAAAGGGAAAAGTAGTAATAAGCCATCATATTTGAAATTAACCAAAGTTAACCATAAAAGATCCAAACATGAAAGCAATAAACAGTCAGCATTACAGGACATTTCAAGCAGAGAAAGAAAATGAAAAGAAGAAAAGCCAATAACAGAAAAACTCATATACCTCAAGAGGCATGAGAGCTGTAGGAATGACCCTGCATGCAGTCATCAATCAAAATCACAACTCAGATTGAAATTGTAAACCAAAAATATAAAAGAACATAACAATATCAAATCAAAAAGAGAAAAATCCAACAGGTCACTGTAACTACCCAAGAACATCACAGCCTCCATCATAAACTGTCTGAGAGATCAAACCCATCAGCCCCACACTCCCCCCACCATAAACCAAATCAATCCTTCTCTTCACCTGCAAAAAAAACAGGAAAAAAAATAAATCATCAATGCAAGACCCACAAAACTCAATCCCAAGCACTCCAAAATCAAAATTTGAAGATTACCCATCAATCCAAATTCATGTCCCAACAATACCCAGATGAGGAAAAAGAGAACAAAAAGCATACCAGCTCGTTGCCCAGATCAAGGGCAGCATCACTAAACACAGTCCTGTTGCCAGAGTTGCTGCCGCAAAAGACACAGATTCTCTTGAACTTGCTTTGCGGCTCCTGGCCATGATCCATTGGCACTATTTCTCTATTGCTCCCCTCTTTCTTTTTTCCTTTCAAGATAAAAAGGCAAGCATTAGTATTACTTCTTGTTTCTGTTGTTGCTCTCCATGTGAGAGATTTCTTTGTTTTGTTTAATGGAGAGATCAGGGCAGGCCCCAGTTTAATATATTTTGCCATACCCACTCTCTCTCTCTCTGTGGAATCCTGTTGAATCGAAAGGCTCACAAAGAACTTGTCTTTGGTGTAATCTCTCTCAAAAAGATTTGATCTTTTAGAGCTTTTCAACTATTCTTTCCTGTCATTTTCCGACTCTCTGAACAAAACCCAAGTCTTCCCACGAGAGGAAGAGACGCCAAGTTGCCCTCTCAAGACAATGCTCTCTATATATTAATCAAGGGGGCTGTTATGTCGAAAATTACATGATTGCCATCATAGGCGCAGTTCAGTTTACGTTTGTGAGCCCCTCAAGCAAATGTTACAAGAGATCAATCTCGTATTCACACATGAATAAGATATCGTGTTTTAAAATTACAAAATTTTAAAAATTTTAAACCTTCAACTATCATATAATACATGTGTGTGTGCACACATAAGCCAAAGTTACATTTTGAAGCACATAAACGTGAATCTCAGAGTTGAAGGCCCCTTTGATTGGGTTGGTTGAAGTTTTGAAAGGCCACCCCAACTTTTGGGAAGTTGAGTGAGTGGTCAACTGATTCTGTCTATGGACAGAGGGATAAACTGGACCAGTTTGGGGGGATAAGGATTGGTGTTGGATGAGTGGAGCTAGGGATAAGACAGTTCAGTTTGGGAAAAATTTATTGAGGCTCTGCAAGATAAAGGCATGTTCGACTTTGAGTTTAAGGTTTTTTTAAATTTTACACTTAAATCTCTTGACAAAAAGATCAACCTAAGATCCGTCGTTAGAGTATCATTAATAGTTTAAACGATGTTATTGGTTCGGGATTCTAGAGTTGACCGTTGTTAGGGTTTCATTCATAGTATAAATGTTGTTATTGGTTCAGGATTTTAGGGATGGACTTGAATTTTGAAATCTAGTGTAATTGGTTAAATTTGAGATTTGAATCTCAAAATATAGTGTTGTTAGTTTCTGGGACTTAGACTTAGATTAGACTTATGAAATCCTATATTTTTTTCATTTAATGATATTCATTTAAATTATGGGTAAATTACACGAAACATGTTCATTTAGATCCTAATTTTGGATGAGGGAGTTAATTTAAAAACAAAGTAGTGACGAAAGGGGTTTCTTGTAATTACTCCTAAACCAAGTCAACTCCAAGAAACATCCATGCGAGAACTTGTGGACTTTTATTTAGACTTGATTCTCCATGCTCTCTCTCTCGATCTCCCTCCCCTCCATCCAGTTAATCCTACCCAAATTGTTATTGTAATTAGAAATATTTACTAATGTTGATAATACTTAATAATAACTTATTAATAATTGAAAGTACACGTAGAGGGATGATGAATAGGTGTACTGCTAATGTAGGACAAATAATGCGGAATATAAAAACTAAAAACTAACACACAAAGTGTAATCAAGAGTGGGTCCGAATTCCTCTAAATTAAGAGTTGGGTGCTTCAATAGCTCTCTTAATTGAATACAAGTGTGAGCACACAAACAATATCAAGCACGTATATATGTATGAGTAATAATAACAATGCAAAATATAAAGAGAGTTTAACACAAACATATGTTTTGAGGTTCGAGTCACTGCTCTACGTCCCCCTTCACACAGAAGGATTTCAACTATCCACTATAGTATCTTTCACAATGGGACCTCCATCGAGAAATTACAACTTATAAAACAAGGAGTATATAACTCCAACACTCACACATCTCTGTACAAAAGGGTAGGCACAAAGCAAAGAGAAATATTACAACTTGGTGATCCAATGATCACAAATAAGAACTTAGTGATCTCAGAAGAGCACAAATAAAAATTTCTCACAAACAAGATCCTAGATGATAGATTTGTAATGAAAAGCTCAAGTATGTGAGAAAACAAAGTATTTGAAAAAGAAACAATAAAGAAAACACTTGAGAGAAACTTCTTGATAGATAGAAAAATGAAGAATAAATAGAATTCTCAAAGGATTGTTTTTCTTTCGATTTTTAAAACTTTGAAATAATAAAAGATAAGAGTTTTGGTACAAAAACTTCTTTTGAAAACTTGTTAAAAATGCTAGAGAAGATGGAAAAATTGCTCTTGAAAAACTTGTGAAAAATTGGCCAAGAGGACCCATATTTATAGGGTTTAAAATATAGTCATTGGGGTCCAGAACAGGTCAAAATTGACCTGTCGTTCGACCGCCCGGTCGACTGCCCAACGGTCAATTTTTTGACAGTTCGGGCTATCGGTTGACCAGTAGGTCGATCGCCCCCAAGGCAATGCCGTGTCAGTCGAACGCTCGGTCGACCGGGACCAACCTGAGAGATGGGTTAATCCAGTTCGGTCGACTGACCTTAAGACAATGGGCTTGTGTACGTCCTTATGCACATCAGTTGAGAACGGTCGACCGAGCCTTGGTACTGGTCGACTGCTAGCAGCCCAAAAACTGGGTTTATAGGATGAACAATGTAGTCTTTTAAATGCCTATAAATTCTCATAAAATCTCATAAATTTCACAAAATAAGTTCATATAAATATTTGAAATACAAATATATTTGATCAAAGATCAAGTCATATTTTTGAGACATAGAAATAACGTAAACCAAAAATCATATTTTTCAAAAACTTAAATTTTGAAATGGAAATCTGATTTTCCCTCAAACTTGTTAGATTCAAAAATAAGATATTTGAAACACATTTGAAGCATGATGTGCATGGATAGAATCCAATATACATAGTAAATGATATATTCTTTTTTTTGATAATAAATCCCAAAATAAGTTTTGATAAAAATAAAATTTAAACACATGACTAAATACATTAAAATAAGTTTTTCTAAACATATATGAACCATCAATGTATATGAATGAAATCTAATATACATAGAAATCATGTAAAACTTCTTTTGATGAAATTTATTCATGAAACAAAGGATGTATATTTGAAAAGCCAAAACACAAAACTTGAAACTTGATTCTATGAGTTTTGTGTAAACCAAGTAAACATAAACTTTGAAACTAAAATGGTTAAACTGAAAACCAAAACTATAAACTTTGCGTGCGTGTGTGTGTATACTTGAATAATTCAAGACTAAACTATCCTTACACAAGATCTAAACAAACCTAGATACAAGTCCTATGGTCGATCTTCTTCTCCAAAACGACTCAATCCAAACACGATCCAAAGAGATAAACTCCATCTTGAGTACTTGATGTGATCTTTAAGCATGAGCCTTTGAATCAACATGTGATAGTTTCAAAACTCGACTTTGAATCGTTTGTTGAAACTAAACACCTACTAAGATCTTGATCAATAACTGAAACTTCATAAACACAAGATCATTATACATGAGTTACTCATCATCAAAACTAGAGTTACGGGCCTTTGGGCTAATAATCTCCCGCTTTTAATGATGACAAAACTCATGGAGTTATATATGTATGGATTAAAGATAAGCTTCATAAAAGTACCCCCTTAACTCATACATAGCATAGACCTTGAAAAAGTACAATAAATCTTAGATACCATAAAACATGTGTAGATTCAGATACCAATGAAATGAATATGCAATAAGAATACATGTATATCAAAATCATAAACATATGCATATGAATATGCATAAAACATATATATGCATAAACACAAATAAACATGAATATATAAACCCAAATCCTTCTCTCCCTTTTTGTCACTCATCAACAAAGGGGTGAAGAAAACATGATAAATGTATATGCGATATGAATCCATGAAAAGGAGAAACTATTAAGAACTCCCACTGCATACATGCATTACGGGGCTGTTTGGTTGCAAGGAAGTAGGCAGAAGTAAGGAAATAGGGAAGTATAATTGCTCACTTCCCTATCTATCCAAACACCGGAAAAAGAAAATAAGAAAACCACTTTTCCTTTTCCCTTGTCTCTTTTTGCACAATCATTTTCTCACTTCCAGAGTGCTACAGTTAATTTTATGGTCATATAAATCTCATTTATAATAAGTTGCAGCATAAGACAATTAATTTTTTGATCATGTAAATCTCACTTGCGTTCTAATTACAGTCCATTTTTTATTTTTCATAATTAATTTTTATTTTAGTATTATTTTACGGTCAACTTTGTGGTCAACTTTTTCACTTCTACTTTCACATTACCATCCAAACACCGGAAAAAACAAAACATTTTTCAAACCACACTTCCCAATAATATCCAAACACCGAAAAACTTACTAACCAATTCCCAAGTTCCAAAGGAATTATTACCACTTCCTCAATTCCTCACTTCCACCCTTAACTAAACAGGAAAGAGATAACTAAACCCTAACCCATATAAGTAAAGTATACAATGTATAGTTGGAGATGTTAAGACCCCCCTACACACGTGTACCATATAAAGAAAAGATGTAAGCTTTTCTTTATACACTACACTTAACATAAATCTTTACATAGAGTATATGTTAAGCTCCCCTTATATATAAGCAATATATTTCAAAACAAAATTTTGATATCAATAGAAATAAATTTTGATACCGAAAAAATATTGAAAAACAACATGGATATAAAAATCATATCAACTGAAAGTAAATGATCCATGAATTTTTTTTTTTTAAAACCAATAGAAAGTAATCTTTTTATCAATTGATACCAATTGAAAGAAATCTTTTTAAATTCAAAGATACCAATTGAAGGTAAACTCTAAACCATTTTATAATATAGATACCAATTGCAGATAATGCCAATTGAATGTTATTGATACCAATATTTAAAATGTAAATATTTTCTAAAATAAAATCTTTTTCTCAAAAAGATGGGAGTAAGATACCAATTGAAAGTATATGAAATACCAATTGAATATAAAATCAAGAATTTTTCTCCCCATTTTTGAAATACCAACAAAAATAATGCATAAGTTTGTAAAAGATATCAATTAGCATTTAAAACTAAATCAAACTTAGCATAAAATAGTTTGTGCTATAAAACATGCATGTATAATCATTTTTGATTTAGCACAAAAAAAATCATATATATATATATATTATATATATATATATATATATATACATAGATATATATGTGTGTGTGTGTGTGTATGTATAATCAGAGCAACTAAAATATGATACCAATTGAGATATAATACATACATATATAAGAAAATATGAGTATAAAAATGAAATATCATTAGAATCATGTATAACTCATAACATCCACCTTTTCATGCACATGTTTGAAAGATATTCATTAAAAGCATACAAGGCATGATCGCCCATCCATCCTCCCTTTTAAAGCAGAAGTTTTCAAAAACAATATTTTGAAAATAATTTTAACATAGGCTGAAAACTCTACCAATTGAAGAGTAATGAAACAGTTTTATGGTATATTTAATAACTAGTAAGAAATCTTTCAAGTAAGGAATAAAACATAAATATATCCATGAAAACATGAAAATTATACAAAATTGACACTCAAATGCTATGAAGCACATTAATTCTCATGAATCCAAAATCATGAGTAAATAAGATATAGAGTGTACAAATATCATGTAAGAAACATATACACGGAGATAAAACAATGAAGCTCATTCAAAACAAACAAATTTCTTTTATGAAATCATCAAACATTAAAAAATTCAATTTTTTATCAAAAATTAAACACACTTCAAGGCACATGTATGTTTTGTCAAAACTAAAACATACATATTTATCCTAAAGAATTGAGTCTTTAAAAAAATACATAGCATATAAAACAAGTGACTCAAGGATAGAACATGTATATCATATAGTTTAAAACAAAATTTACATATACATAAAGCTAAACCATTCTTATGAAAAACATGTACAAAATAGGAAATACAAGTGTAAATGCAAGAATCATCAAAACTAGGTTATACAAATACGTATAATGAGTACACATGAGTAATAAAGCACTCAAACATAATAATCAAATGTACCTCACTAATTGTACAAGTATAAATATAAATTTTAATAAAAATTACATCTAAACATGTAATCAAAACATAATATGCAAAAAAAAACCCCTAAACATGATTAAAAAATAAATGTAATCATTAGTGTAAATACAAGTGTTATAACAATAAGGATATACATAATAGGTAAAGAATAGTAGAGAACACAAAAATATGATCTATGTAAACATCGGTATATCTCAAATATTACATATATATATCACAAGTCTAATAAACATTGCATTTAAACATAATGAATATGAATTCCAAGACATGCTAAAAATCATCAATGAGAAAGCATGTAAACATAAATAAGGAGTTAGAGATAGTTACCAAACCAAATGAACTAATTTTTATATCTCCAAACCATGGTGGTTCTCCCACCAAAACATCCTTGATAGCGATGCATCCATTGTTGTGTTCATTTGAGCTCAAACGCATCCACCACCAAGACACCAAAACTCTCACGTCTTGTGAGAGCCCATACCTACATCAAATGCAATAAGAGTGAATTTTGGCCCAAACTTTCATAGGTCTATGAGAATTAGTAGCTTTTCTAACCCAAACATTCTTACATGCAAAATTAGAAATATTTAATCTATCATAATAAAATTTTACAAGGTGGCCCGTACGATCACAATATGTACAAATGTACACTCTAGCATACAAAGTTTCATGTGTGTGAGTATGATGAGCATGTGTATGCCGTGAATGATGTGCATGCAAATGTGAATGATGTGCATGCAAATGTGGAGCATGTTTCTTACGAAACATGAATTCCAATCTCTTGTGGTTCATGGCACATTGGCTCAAAGTGGAGCCCAAACTATCAACACTCTTCTTCAAATCACAAATATCATTTTCAATATTAGAAAAGATATGGAGCATGCATGGGAAACAAAATTCTTATCATGAGAAGATGGATCAATAGGAGCATGACAAGAATGAGAAGCAAAATCATTTTTCAAAAAATATTTTCTAAAGAAATGCATTTCAATTCTTTAGAAATCAAAACAATTTTATTTTTCAAAGAATCGTTTTCTTTTGAAACTAAATTAAGTTTTGAATACAAAACACTATTCTTCTTCAAAACAATATCAAATTTATTTTTATTTTTTAAAATTTTATTTTCTTTCAAAATAAGATCAAGTTGGGTTTTTAAAGAATCTCTTTCACTTGAAACCTCAACCTTCTCCTTCAAAATCAAATCAAGTTTTGAAAACAAATTTTTATTTTTTAAAAATCAAACTCTTCTTTTTCAAAAGTTTGTATTTAGAAAGCAAGTTTTCACAAATCTCGGAAAGCTCTTCATTTAAAGCATGTGAATCCATATAATCATGATCATTAGAAGAGCTAGCATAATCATCAAAATGAGATTCTGAAGTTACCTCAAGGAAGTCTTTTTCTTGGACCATATAGCATGTTTGCTTGGACTCATCTTTAATGGGTTCTCTCTCCAAATAGTTTGAAGGTTGTCCTGATTGAGCTTGACCTGCACACAGAAATACAGAATTTTAGAACTTTAAGAATATAATGTGCAAGTTCTCAATACTACCACGATAGCAAGTGGCTATGCGGGTCGTGATCCACAGGGAGGGACTAGCGATGGAAGCGTTTTGTAAGTTCTCTTTTAAGTTACAAAAAATGGTCAGAGTTCTTCTTTTAGTTCTTGTAAGGAAAAAGAAAAATAAGTTATTGTTAGGTTAAGAAGAAATTGATAGATTGAGAATGTGGAGAAAATAGAAAATAAATTTATATAAAAAATTAAAAAGAGTGAATAAAAGAGTTGAGAGATTGTGGTGTTGGTGATCTAAACTAAAAATTAAAAGAAAAAAATTAAACCAAAAAGAAATACTTACCTTTTTCCAGTTGATAACTTACCTGAAATCCTTGCATGTTTTACCTTGCTTCGGAGGCGATCAACGCATAATCCATAAGCTCGAGCTCAGTCTCCATTCACATTACATCATCAAGATGAAAAAGAATGAAATGATATAGAATTTTGAGGAGGAGACATCATCATAAAATATCAGTGGCACTCACACAAACACGACTATACTAATGCTTCTAGATTCACTTGAATATTCATCAAAATCAAAAGAGAAAAAGTAGAAAGAAGATGAAAATAGAAATTATGAAGAGCATAAATATGTTACCTTTGATTGCTTGTAAAAACGATGGAAGAAAGGAGGAGGTTACATCAGTGTCACTCTCAACATAAATCTCTCTCTCTTACTTACATGAATCTCAGTCTAACCTATGCTTACAAAGAAATAAAAATTACATAAAATGAAAATAAAAAGTTATACTATAAAGAATGAAAAACTGGCGTAAGAATCTATCTCTGCTTGATCGTTCCCTGTAGTCTCTGAAAACTCAGTATTTATAGGCAAAAACTAAACGGGAGAGAGCGTACGAAGATAGGGGAGCAAACGCTCCCCCAACTACTTTAACAAAGCCGGAAAACGCGGCTTTGGCCACGTTTCTGCGGCCTGGGTGTGGCTAGGTGGCCACACCCGGAAAGCACAACTCAGAGGTTTCTCAATCTTTTTTATCTTTTCCTGGATTTGCAGTTTTAGGTCCTGAATTTGACGAAACATCCTTTGATCTTCGACTTTAACCAATTGATTTGTGAAGATCTTATTTTAACCGCTTGTTCAACTAGTTTTATCTTCTCTGATTTTTCCTAATCTACCTTAATCTTTGATTTGAAATAATTCTGAATTAAATCAGAATCTTGATGGGCTTTTGGGCTCGTTTCTCTTCCCTCTCCTTTAGTAATGAGCTTGCATATAAATTAGACAATAAATAAGATTTAAAACAAAGTTTATTATATAATAAATATGAGAATGTAACACTAAATAAGCAGTATCAGCGACCGATCACACCCCCATACCTATCTTTTGCTCGTCCTCGAGCAAAACAACAAAACAAACTAAAGATTATTAGACCGTTTTCGCAGGTCACGCGATTGTATTGAGCATGTGCAATAAGTCGTTAAACTTCTAGGTTCCCCTAGAGGACGAGTTTTATCTTGTGAGAATTTTCAGTAGATTACACTCACAAAATCTATAAAGAAAGAGAAACAAAGTGTTAGTATTTGAAAACACATTTTGAAAGAGAAAAATAATTGAAGTATTTTTGTAAGAATTCAAGTAATCTATAAGTTATAGGAAAATTAATTTTTCATTCCTAAACTTAGTCTCTCTTCAAAAACTTGTAATCAATCAAGACAAGAAGTCAAACTATATTTCTCATCTAGTCTATTATTTTATCCCAAGTTATATGCACCTTTATGACCGTGAAATTTTGACTAAGAGTTCTTTAACTCTAACTCTTATGCCTTATTATTTTTTCTTTTCTTTTTTATTTTTGGTGATATTATTCCTTAGTTCTATTAGGCTTTCTAATTTGCCCATGTAACGAGCTTTTAATCGGTGACTCCCAAACCAAATGGTCTTAGGGCACCGGGTGAGAAAACACCCCAAGGACTTAAGGATTCGAGCAAACAAGGCCACAAAATTAAGGATTTTATTATATGAACCTCTTTTAGGCTTGAACACTTATGCTTTATAAGGCACAAATACCCAGCTTAATCAGAGAATTTTTGATATATTATATATATAATTTTTCTTTTATTTTAATAAGGCATAAGAATCTTTGTTTTTGAACCCTAAGTGTGAAGTGTACAAAGCATGCATATTTCATCAAGGTAAAAATCAAGACTAAATTACTTTTTCAAATTTTCTTCCTAACCTTGGAAATCAAACAAATAATCTTATTTTTGTCAAGTATAAAAAATCCTAATTATGGTTCTCCTGTTCCTTAAAATTGACTTAATTTCTTACGAAAATATGTCAAAATGTTGTTTCTATTTTCTAAAAGTTTTTAAAGTAAAGAAAATGTTAAATTTTTTTAATAATAAAAGGAAAACCTAAGTTATGTTAGACCCCCCCACACCTATCTCATGCATTGTCCTCAATGTATGAATTAATGCATAGATGCATGAAAAAGAAGAAAGGAAAGAAAAATATTATCTTAAGGTGGTGGTTCCGATGGTGGTCTGATTGAGTCAAGAGTTGCTACTCAATCAAGATAATGTCGTGGTTCACGGAACCCATATTTATTGACCTCTTTTTTATTTATATATTTACAGTCCCCAATATGAATAGGATCATGAAAGATCTTATCATGAAACTTATTCCCTTTACATGACCAGTCTTAAAAAATTATCACGGAGTCATCATGGTCATACCTATGTCCAACAAAAGAATGTGACTTGGTAGAAAGATTGACTTGGACTCAAGAATGATAGGTTCAAGAACCAATACTGACTCGAGAAAATCAACTTTGGGTTCGAGAGTCAGTTTTGGTTCAAGAGTTGAGTCCAAATCTAAGAATTAAAATTCACATTCTTTTCCCATCAAAGGAATGTGACTATCCAAAATTGGTGATTTAATTTCTAGATTTATAGGCACGGGAATAAATATTGGCTCGGGAATTTGGTCTAAATTGGGTAAGAATTCTGGAGTCAATACAGATTCAAAAATGAGAACTGAATCACAAAGTTAGGGATCTAGTTCACACTCATAATCAAGTTCAATCTCATTGAAATGAAAACTTATCAATTCGTCAATGGGTTGATATTGGTCAAGTGCAAGATTTTGTGGTAAAATTGAATCTTGGTCAAAGTCTTCAAGATACCATGATTCTTGGTTTTCATCAATATAGTTAGAAGTGTCAGGAATAGTCAAAGATTGGGTAGGGTGAGTTTCCTTATTCCTACGCATGTTTTCCAATCTATTAAGTCTTGCTTCTATCATTTTGAGTGGATTACTTTGGAATTGAATCATGGATTCCATACTCTTTTCTTAGTCGGCATGTTCTTCTTGAAAAATAGAGTAAGGATCTGTGATTTGAAAATCTTGATGGAATTTTGAGTCTTCTAAAATTTTAATTCGTCGCTCAAGCTCATCTGAGACTTCCATCCTCTTTTCTTAGTCAATTGATTCTTTTAATGGTTGCTCAGGAGAAGGAGTATAAGAAGCTGGGTGTTGGTAAGGTGGTTGACATGACTCGGGGGAGTTGTATCCCCATTGACTCTATGAAGAGTAGTGATGATTATTCTAGTTTTGTTCATAGTATTGGGACTAGGGCATGTGTTGATTTGGATAAGACCAATCCGGCATACTAGGTTGGTTTAAGTTATGATATGCCGGGTTGGTAATATCCGAAAAAGAGGTCAATTGTAACATGGATTACCATTAAAATTGAAAAAATTGTTGTTATAAGTCATATCATACAAGAAATGTCAAAATCAAACAAAGAAAAACAAACAAGTAAACAAACAAAAAAAAAAATCTAACCTAAGTTAGGATAGACCTTAGACCTAGACGGCTCGTAACTAGTTAGACTGTCCACGAGGGGTATATGGTCGAATCTGACTACAAGTTAATCGGCCAGGTAGGGGCAAGATTGGTGGGAGGTATCCGTGCTTAAAAGCAACGGGCTTAATGAAGCCAAACCACCAGCCTTCGGGGTTTTACCCCTCAATCCCCAACCTTAGACACCGATTTGGCAAGAGTCAAATTCTAATCAACTTCCCCCTTAGGTCAGTCTTCTATATGAGTCCGAGATGTCCCTAGGGTCAACGCCCACTAAGTTTTAATTAGCCCTGGGTTAGTGAGTGAGGAGATTGTTTATGGGCTAAGGGAGGGTAATGACTTCCCCACCTTATCTTGCTTATAGGACAAGCCCTTAAATCAATTTAGTGCATTGTGTACATGAAAAGCAACACTTAAGTAATGTAAATAATTCAAAAGTATTCCTATACTATATGCTATGCACACGTACCTTTACTCCAGCACTCTTCAACAGTAATGTAAAATATAAATTAGATATGTGCCTAAATGCAAAGTCTAAACCGTTTTTAGCATTTAACAAATATCATTTTACTGTTGAGGTTAGAAAGTATGTACAATGAGTTAAACAAGAAAATAAATAGCTGCAGAATTTTATCTTTGTAATTCAGCCAACCTGCAGAAATACAGGTTAGTAGTTCACTCAGATTGCCACTGAAATGTAGCAAATCTGACGGCTTCTGGGCTCTGCTTTCTTGAGCAGAGTTCAGGGCCACTTATATGTCAACTGCAGCAAAAATTTTCTTGATATCAATTACTGTACACCAAGAACAAAGAAGAAAGTTAACCAAAAATATAAACTTAAAAAGAGAATTACTTACCGTCCCTCCCTGACAACGGCGCCAAAATTTGATTGAGCTTGACATACACACAGAAATACAAAATTTCAAAACTTTAAGAATATAATGTGCAAGTTCTCAATACTACCGCGATAGCAAGTGGCTATGCGAGTCGTGATCTATAAGGAGGGACTAGCGATGGAAGCTTTTTGTAAGTTCTCTTTTAAGTTAAAAAAATGGTTAGAGTTCTTCTTTTAGTTCTTGTAAGGAAAAGAAAAATAAGTTATAGTTAAGTTAAGAAGAAAATGGTAGATTGAGAAGGTGGAAAAAATTGAAAATGAATTTATAAAAAGAAAATAAAAGAGTGAGATTGTGGTGTAGGTGATCTAAACTAAAAATTAAAAGAAAGAAAATTAAACCTAAATGAAATACTTACCTTTTTTCGGGTGATGACTGAAATCCTAGCATATTTTATCTTGCTTCAGAGGTGATCAATGCATAATCCATAAGATCGAGCTCAGTCCCCATTCATATTACATCATCAAGACGAACAAGAATGAAATGATACAGAATCTTGAGGAGGAGAACATCATCATGAAATATCGGTGGCACTCACACAAACATGGCTATACTGATGCTTCTAGATTTACTTGGATATTCATCTAAACCAAAAGAGAAAAGGTAGAAAGAAGAAGAAGAATATAGAAACAAAGAAGAGTATAACTATGTTACCTTTGATTGCTTGTAGAAATGATGGAAGAAAGGAGGATGTTACATTGGTGTCACTCTCAACATAAATTTCTCTCTTTCTTACATAAATCTCAGTCTAACCTATGCTTACAAAGAAATAAAAATTACATAAAATGAAAATAAAAACTACACTAAAAGAATGAAAAACTGGCCTAAGAATCTATCTCTACTTGATCGTTCCCTGTAGTCTCTGAAAACCCAATATTTATATGTAAAAATCAAACGGGAGAGAGCGTACGAAGATAGGGGAGCAAATGCTACCCCAACAACTTTAACAAAGGCCACGTTTCTGTGGCCACGTTTCTGTGGCCTGGGTGTGGCCAGGTGGCCACACCCAGAAAGTACAGCTCAGAGGTTTCTCGATCTCTTTTTATCTTTTACTGGATTTGTAGTTTAGGTCCTGAATTTGACGAAACCTCCTTTGATCTTCGGCCTTAACCAATTGATTTATGAAGATTTTATTTTAATCGCTTATTCAACTGGTTTTATCTTCTCTGATTTGCCCTATCTGCCTTGATCTTTGACTTAAATTAATTCTGAATTAAATCAGAATTTTGATGGGCTTTTGGGCTCGTTTCTCTTCCCTCTCCTTTAGTGATGGACCTGCATATAAATTAGATGACAACTAGGATAAAAAATAGAGTTTATTATTAATAAATATGAGAATGTGACAATAAATATGCAGTATCAGCGATTGATCAGTTCCTTAAGAGAGGTCAATGTGTTCCACACTGCAAAAATGAAATCACAATGAGAAATCAAAGAAATATATTCTTTGCTAAGTATGTGCATAAGTGCATTTATGGCTTGTGCATTAACCTCTAGGTACTTGTCATTATCAACATATAATTTTAACTTTTAGATAGGCACTCATTTTAACTTTTCACATGTCAATATTGGAAACATAAAACATGAGTGGTGTAAGATAATCCATAAGTGTAAAAAAATATGTGTGCAAAACAAATATATAGATTACCAATCTAAGGATTACACTCCTAGGCGGTTAAACTGAATATCAGGAGTGCTAGTTCTGATACCAATTGAAAGTATACCTAGAGAGGGGTAAATATGTGTACTGCTAATCTAGGACAAATAATGCGGATTTTAAAAACTAAAAGCTAACACACAAAGTATAATCAATAGTGAGTCTGAATTTTCCGTGAAGGGCTCTGAAACTTCTCCTTATGATTCCTCTAAATTAAAAGTTGAGGTGCTTCATTAGCTCTCTTGATTGAACACAAGTGTGAGCACACAAATAATATCAAGCATGTATATATGTATGAGCAATAATAACAATGTAAGATATAAGTAGAGGGAGAGAAAGTTGAGAGAGAGATCCATATGCAAACACAAAGATATGTTTTGAGGTTTGAGCCAGTGCTCTACGTCTCCACCTTCACACAGAAGGATTTCAACTATCTACTATAGGATCTTCCATAAAGGAACCTCCACCGAGGAATTACTACTTACAAAATAAAAAGTACACAATTCTAACTCTCACACACCTCTACACAAGAGGGAGGTACAAAGCAAAGAGAAAGATTACAACTTGATGATCCAATGTGATTGAAATGGGAAAATAATAAAGAAAGAGTTAAAGTTAGAAGGCCTTAGTCTCGTTTTCAATGTAACCGTGTAGCAAGGGCTAGACGGGTCGATCCACAGGGAAGGATGCGATGGAAGCTTTTCGGAACGATTTTCTCTAAAATTGGCTTGAAAAAAAGAGATATTGATTGTGAGAATTAGATTTAATCAAACAAGAAGAATTATAGTCTACTAATCAACTTCCACAACCAAAGTTAGTCTAAAAGAATGAACATCATATTGAATGAAGAATATCTACCGTAGGGTATTGATTGAGAATCAAGTAAGATGAATAAAAATGTTGTAAACCCTAATTAGTATGCACTAATAAAAATTAAACTATAGTTCATCTTAATTTCAAAGCATAGCATAAGAAAAGTCCACTTAAAATATACTATCAAAGTATTTAAATATGAACCATGAATAACCATTTTAAAAGTGCAACCCAAATTAGTTAAACTTAATTATTTATTCATCTTCAAGAACACCAATTTAATCCTAGGGTTTCTAACAAGCATAGATGTTAATCAGTTCATCTTTTAAACTAAAGTTAGGTTGATCGAGAGATTAGCAAACTATAAGTTTAATTAGTTATTCATATTTTTATTTTTATTTTCAATTTTTTTTGAATGAGAAAAGTTGCATCAAAATTAAAAGAAGAAAAACAAATAAGCTAAAGCAGAAAACTAAAATTGAATTGCAAACCAAGAAGAGAAAAAAGAATAAAGAACCTTATTTTATTGGATGTCACTGACCAATTACAAAGCTCTTCTGCTTCTTCAACAATCTTCTTCTCTAAATAAAAAAACAAAAAATACAAGAAAATTCGGAAAGAAAAGAGGATCTAAAGGAAACCCTAGACTTGAGCTTCTCAGATCTCCTTCTATGTTGCTCGCAGGGGTATTTATAGGAGATTTAAGACAGAGTCCTAGTACAACTCTCCCACGAAAACGCGTTGCCAGATCTATCTAAATGGCCGCGAAAACGCGGCTGTAGCCGCGTTTCTACAGCAAAAGCGTGGCCAATGGCCACACGCTTTCTCATGTGGCCTCCTCTGATCCGTCCATCTGGGCGCCTCCTTCTGAATTCTGCATTCTGACCCTCGATCTTGAGAATTCGGGATAACTTAGGGAGCAAGTTATCAAAAATCCGAATTTGAAAAGGATTTGGTCCCTTTATCTTTATCTTTAAGCCTTTCTCCCCTTTATCTTGTAGTACAAGCAACCAGTTTCAAGTAGAAGTTCATCTCTGTTTTATGATAAGGATCCATCTTATTCTATCCTTCTCCTCCTTGATTTGAATAGCAATTAGGAGTCCTACTTTATCCTCCCTCCTCCTCCCCTAGATTTTAAATTAATAATTTAAAATCTAAGTTTAGATTAGGTTAGATAAGATAGAAGCTTCTAATTTACTAAAATAAATCATGCATGTGGGCTTGTGGGCTTTTTGAGCTTCAATTGGGCTTCATTTATTTATTCTTTAATTACTCAAGGTCTGCACAACATTAAACAATAAAACGTTACGTAGCAGTGCTTTATAAATGAATAAGTAAGGAAATATGATGATAAATATGCACGTTTGACTACCTATCACACCCCCACACTTATCTTTTTGCTCGTCCTCGAATAAAATAAAAAGAAAAGAAAAAGAAAAAAAAACTAACCTATCCTAACTCACTTTCGTAGGAATCACGGTTGCACTTAGCACGTGCAACAAGCCGTTAAACCTCTAGGTTATCCCTAGAGGACGAGTGTTGTCTCGTAAGAGTTTTCAGTGGATTACACCCACAAAATCCATAAAAGAAAAAGAAAATGTTAGTGATTAATTTAATTAATTTTTTTAATTTTATTTTGAAAAAGAGAGAAATATTTGAAATATGTTTAAAAAAACTTAGCAATATATAAGTTTTAGGATTACCATTTTAATTCATTTTTGAACTTAGTCTCATACAATAATTCGTTATCAATTTTAGGTAAGGATTAAAATTGAATTTTTATATAGTCTCTTTTATTACCCTAAGTCACATGCATCCTTGTGAATGTGAATCTTTACTAGGGATTCTTTAACTTGGACTCCCATGTCTCTTTATTATTATTTTATATATATATATATTTAATATGTATAACTCATCTAATTTTCTTTTGTATAAGTATTAAGGCTTCTTGAGGCCCTCATACCAACTAATTGACTATTAGATGTGTTAGTACATATATAGATAATATATACACACATATAGTTTTCTTAGGCTTTCTAATTCACCCATGTAGCGAGCCTAAGGTTGGTGGCTCCCAAACCGGTCGGTTTTAGGGCACCGGGTGAGAAAACACCCCACGGACTTAAGGACTCGAGTGAACTAGGCCACAAAACTAAGGACTTTATTTATAAAATCACCTATAGACGTGAATACTTATGCTTCTTGAGGCACATGTATCCAGCTTAATAAGTGAAATTTTTTATTATTTTTATTTATATTATATTATATATATATATATATATATATATATATATATATATATATATATATATATAAGGCACAAGAGTCTTTGTCTTAGAATCCTAGATGTGTAAGTGTATTAGGTATGCACATTTCATTAAGATAAAAATCAAGACTAATTACTTATTCAATTTTTCCTCATATACCTAAAAATCTAACAATTTATTTTATTTTGACCAAAGTTTTAGAAATCCTAATCATGATTTTCCTAATTCTTAAGATTAACTTAGATTTCTTTCAAAAGATAAGTCAAAATATTGTTTCCTTATTCAAATATATATATATTATTTATTTATTTTGTTAATTTAATAACCTAAGTTTAGTGAGTTATGTTAACAGCAACCTACAATTAGTCCATAATCTATGTTAAAATAAATATTTTTTATTTTTATTTATTTATTTATTTATTATTATTATTTTTATTTTATTATATATATATTTTAAAAAGTTAAGCGTTAGTACCCTCCCCCACACTTATCTCATGCATTGTCCCCAGTGTAGGAATGAAATACATGAATGCATGACGTAAACTGTAAAAAGAGATAAATAATAATAATAATATACAAATATATGTACAACACATGCATCTCCCTCACCTAGATCTTTTTAGGATTCATCCCTCTAGCTCATTTCCCATCATTCTATTGGGTTCTCTTTATAGGGCACAATAGGGAGGCTAATATTTTCATTTTAACATTCTTCCTCCCCAGTCTCATCTTCCTTAAGCTCTTCTTTTTTATAGGTCCACATCCATTATTCAAAAATTGATTAGCATCACACATTTCAGTTGGAACTTTCTCACTATGAATGCCTAGAAATTCTAGCTCAGCTCCATACATCTCCTCAAAACTTAGATCCACACTTTCTCCTAGAAGTGTATAATTAACTAAAATATCCCTAATCGGTTCATCCAAATACAAGAGTTCTTTTTCAAAGAGATTTTCAAAGGTAAAATCAATCGGAGGTTCTTGAATTATATTCTCATCCGATATATCTTTGATTGGCTCATCTACAGTGAAGACACTCAAATCAAAATTTCTTTTTTTAAAGGGAACTTTAAAATTAGAATCTCCAACATGTGTCTTCTCATTAATAAAATCACACTTATCCTCAAATAATTCATCAAGAAATAGAGACTCATTCTCTATACCATCACTTTCTTCTTTACAATTGTTCTCAATGAAGTTTACCTTAAATGTTTGATGTTTTATCTTATGAGGTTATTTTTCGAGGTTGAAAACATTGACTTCTTTAGTCATGTCTCCAAAGGTCAACCTCGTTGATCCGTTCCTACAATTTATGATCGCAATTGCAGTTGTAAGGAACAGACTCTTTAAGATAACAGGAGTTTGAGACCTAGGAGTGGATACAGGTTGGGTCTCAAGAACAATAAAATCTACTAGGTAGATAAACTCCCCAACCCGGATAAGGACATCGGTAATTTCTCCTTTGGGAATTTTTACGGACCGGTCAGCTAATTGAATAGTAACTTTAGTCAGACTAAGCTCGCCCAACCCAAGTTGTTGGTAGACTGAGAAAGGGAGTAAGTTGATACTTGCTCGCAGATCAAGAAGTGCATGATTAATTACAGTTTGACCTATTGTGTAAGAAATAGTAGGGCAACTGGGATCTTTGTATTTGACAGGGATTTGATTGGACAATAGCTCACTAATGTTAGTGGCTAGAAAAACCTTCTTGAGCACATTAGTCTTTCTTTTCTTGGTGCACATGTCCTTAAGAAATTTAGCATAGATAGGGACGTGTTGGATTGCATCAAGAAGAGATACATTTTTCTTGACTTGATTAAAAATCTCACGTACCTTATCCATTTGTGCGCTTTGTTTGTTTTTAAACCTATTTGGGTAGGGTGCTATAGGCGTGTGCACATTTTCATCTGACTTGTCTTTTTTAGTGTTGTCGGAGTCAAGTTGAGGTGGAGTGGGATTAGGAGAGGCGAATGCTTGTTTTGAACTTGATGGTGTTGATACTTGGTTTCCAACTTGCTTTCCCGATCGCAATGTATGAATCAAATTACATTGGTTCATGTGATCCTCTTAAGCCAAGTGTGGGATTAGGAGAGGCGAATGCTTGTTTTGAACTTGATTTGATACTTGGTTTCCAACTTGCTTTCCCGATCGCAATGTATGAATCAAATTACATTGGTTCATGTGATCCTCTTAAGCCAAGTGAGCTTGACTAGAGTTCCTAGGGTTTGTTTTCGGTAGACTAGGTAAAGTTCCTTTGGGCTTTTCTCTTAGGGAACCGGCTAACTGACTCATTTGGACCTCTAACCTCGATATGGCTTGTCCTGTGTTTTGCATGAAAGATGCAAGAACCTTCTCGAAATCAGTTGAGTTCTTTTCAAAGTGGGGACCTTGGGAACTTGGTTGGGAAATGTTTGTTGATAATTGGAAAAATTGGGCTGATGGTTGGAGGGTGGGAATTGTTTATTTTGGCTCCATGAGAAATTCAGGTGATTCCTCCAGGCAGAATTGTAAGTTGGAGCATAGGGATTGTTGGTGGGCCTTGTGAAGGCTGCATTCATATGCTCGGGCAATATTTGATGAGCTAAAAAGACGGGACATTCCTCGAACACGTGGTTCATGCCTTGACAATAAGTACAACCCGCCGATGGTGTTGGGCTGACTTGGTTCACTGAGACTGATTCTAGAGCTTCTAGTCTTCGCATCACAGCAGCTAGTTTAACTTCGGTAGCTATGTTTGCCTCAATAGAATGGACACCTCCTTTAGAAGGGCGGGTCATTAGTCCTAAATTTTTTCAGAGTTGGTTCCCATTGGGTGGTCTTATCAGCCAAGTCTTCATATAATAACCATCCTTCGTCTTCGTTCTTTTCAAAAATCCTCCTTGGCACATGGGTTCTAGTAGGGTTTTCGTTTGATATTCTAATCCATCATAAAGAGCTTAGCAAATTCGTCATTTCTCTATTCCATGGTGAGGGCGTTGGGCAAGAGGTCCTTAAAACGTTTAAAGTACTTCCAAAAAGGTTCATTAGCTGTTTGCTTAAACTACAAGATGCTTTTTCTAATTTGTGCAGTCTTATGAACGGGATAGAACTTCTTCAAGAAGGCTTTAACGAAATTATCTCATGATGATATGGAACCGGCTTTTAGACTGTAGAGCCATTTCTTTGCTAAGTCTTTCGAAGATGGGACAAAACGTAATTTAATGGCATCTACTCCTAAGATGGGTATTTTCATCATTAGACATACTTCCTCAAATTTCCTTATGAAAAAGTATGCATCCTCGGATTCAAATCCATAAAACTTGGGCAGAGTGTTGATGTATTGTGGTTTTAGCTCAAATTGGTCGTATCCTATATCGGGCACCTGAATGCAAGATGGAAGAGAGATCCTAATAGGACAGAACATATCTTGCAGTGATGGTGGTTGTGCCATGTGTGAATCGGGTTTTTGTTTGTGTGGTGAACTGTTCTTAGTTAGTCTAGATGTGACTGGGTCTCTCGACCAAGCTGACATGCACAGTTAATAAACAAGTTCACCCAATCAATCAAGAAAGAGAAAATAATAATAATAATAAATAAAAAAATCCTAATCTAGGGTAAGCCTGGACCTAGACGACTCCTAACTTTAGACTGTCTTTAGGAGGTATATTGCTGACCTTAACCACAAGTTAATCGGCCAGGTAGGTGGCAAGATCGGTGGGAGGTATCTGTCAAAGACAGGCCTAATTATGCCAAACCACCAACCTTCGGGGTTTCGCCCCTCAATCCCCTACCTTAGACACCGATTTGACGAGAGTTAATTTTGTACAACTTCCTCCTTCAGCCAATCTCCTAATGAGTTCGAGTTATTCTAAGGCCAACGTCTAGTCAATTTTTATTTTAGGGTTAGGGTTGTGAGTGCAAGGGAGATGATTTGTGGGCTAAGGAAGGGTAATGACGTCCCTACCTTATCTTGTTTATGGGTTTTGCCCTTAAAGTGATTTAGTGCACATGTAAAGCAATAGACAAGTATTCACTCAAAAGCAGTAAATCAGCAAAGGGTACTTCCTAGTCTATATGCAATGCGAACGTACTTCGTCACCAGCACTCTTCAACAGAAATTAAGAAAATTTAAATAGACACGTGCCTATGATGCAAGAGCCTAATTTTTTTAATTAGTCAACTAATAGGTTACTTTTAATTAATTAGCAGTGTGCAGGGTGATCACAAAGAAATATTATCAAAGCAGTAAACAGAACTTTACAATTTGCAGCAACCTGCAAAAGATCAATTAGTAGTGATCTACTATAGCCGTGGAAACGCTGCAAATCCCGCGTTTGCGCGGCTATTTAGTAGGCTCTGTTGCTCTGCCTTCTAGGGCAGAGGCACAGAGTAGCTATATGTCCTTAGCTGTAGCTAGTTTTCCTGTTATCAGATCTTGCAAATAGAAAAAAATAATTACTTTTTTAAGAATATCATACCGTTCCCTCCCCGGCAACGGCGCCAAAATTTGATTGGACATTGAAAAATAATAAAGAAAGAGTTAAAGTTAGAAGGTCTTAGTCTCGTTTCAATGTAACCGTGTAGCAAGGGCTAGACGGGTCGATCCACAGGGAAGAATGCGATGGAGCTTTTCGGAACGATTTTTCTGAAATTGGCTTGAAAAAAAAGAGATATTGATTGTAAGAATTAGATTTAATCAAACAAGAAGAATTATAGTTTACTAATCATTTACCACAACCAAAATATTAGTCTAAAAGAATGAACATCATATTGAATAAAGAATTATCCACTCTAGGGTATTGATTGAGAATCAAGTAAGATGAATAAAAATGTTGTAAACCCTAATTAGTGTGCACTAATTAAAATTAAACTATAGTTCATCTTAATTTCAAAGCATAGCATAAGAAAAGTCCACTTAAAATTATGCTATCAAAGTATTTAAATATGAACCATGAATAACCATTTAAAAAGTGCAATCCAAATTAGTTAACTTAATTATTGATTCATCTTCAAGAATTTCAATTTAATCCTAGCATT
This sequence comes from Agave tequilana, assembly GCA_038442645.1. NCBI lineage: Eukaryota > Viridiplantae > Streptophyta > Magnoliopsida > Asparagales > Asparagaceae > Agave > Agave tequilana. The sequence goes on from JAVJIF010004548.1 coordinate 37,752, forward strand.
TTCAAGCATAGATGTCAATTAATTCATCTTTTAAACTAAACTTAGGTTGATCGAGAGATTAGCAAACTATAAGTTTAATTAGTTATTCATATTTTTATTTTTATTTCCAATTTTTATTTTGAATGAGAAAAGTTGCATCAAAACTAAAAGAAGAAAAACAAATAAGCTAAAGCATAAAACTAAAATTGAATTGCAAAGTAAGAAGAGAAAAAATAAATAAAGAACCTTATTTTATTGGATATCACCGACCAATTACAAAACTCTTCTTCTTGAACAATCTTCTTCTCCAAATAAAAAAACGAAAAATACAAGAAAATTCGGAAAGAAAAGAGGATCTAACGGAAACCCTAGACTTGAGCTTCTTAGATCTCCTCCTCTGTTACTCTGCAGGGGATTTATAGGAGATTTAAGACATAGAGTTCCAGTACAACTCTCCCACGAAAACGCGTTGCCAGATTTATCTAAATGGCCGCAGAAACGCGGCTACAGCCGCGTTTCCGCGGCAAAATCATGGCCATTGGCCATGCGATGGCCACACGCTTTCTCACGTGGCTGATTGGTATCCAATATTGCATATTTTACATCATAACTCCCATGCATATTACAAATAAATATATGAATTTTAATCCTCTTCTCTACATATTTGCAGGTACACATTTAAGAGAGAGATTTTCAAATAATCACTTAATTACCACTAATTAAGTGATTAATCCAAGCTTAAGGATAAAGCCAAATCTAAACCCAGATCCAGAGAGATTCGCGCAACAAACAGAGAATCCAAGTAGTCCACGTGGCTAACCAACTCTCAACTGAACTGTACCAGAAAGATCTGGACCAACGGCCCAGATCGCGCGGCAATCCCGCGGCAGGGCGCGGCAATCTTGGGCCGTTAGATCCCCGGATTTTGTGGCAACCACCTTATCTCCAGAAGCTTCTCAGTTCTCCTATAAATACTTCATTTGTACCTGCGAGAAAAAACTGATCAGAGAAGAGAGGAGATTAGTTCATTAGTTGTAATTTTTAGTTGTTTTTTTCTAGTTTTATTTCTTGTAGTCCCTCTTCTCTATCCCTAGATTTCATTACAAAAGAGAGTGATTGTGAGGGAGAGAGCTTGTGTAATCAAGGGTGACAACTTGAAGCTATGCAAGGATTGATCCATCCTCCATTCCTCTACTTGAGTTTGATTCTAGTTTCTTGCATTCTTTAATTGCTTTCCTTATTGCTTTGTTTACTTCTTGCAATTTACTTTCATGTCTTGTATTTTTCTAATGGCTTCTTGTAGCTAATTTTCATTCCATGTACTAGTTTACCACTAGCTTAGCCACTTCACTACTCATGGGTGATTGCTTTTGTTAATCTTGCAAGTGTATGATCTTCTCTTCTCTGATGGTTAAACCACCATCTTGCAAATGAGAAAGTAATTAGGTCAACATGTGAGAGGAATTCTAAGCCTATGGAGTGACAACATTAGGCAAAGCTTTCATTATCAAGGAGATTGGTAAGCTTTGGCAAGCTAGCAAGGTAATCTAGTCTTGGATCACTTTCTTTAAGTTTCTTATTCTTTTCTTGTGAATACAACATCCACATCACTTCTTGATTTCTTTTCCACTTCCACCATGAACATATCCATCTTCTTTTGGTTTCTTTTTCATTTGATTCACTAAGTTTATAAAACAAGAGAAGAATACTCGTTTGTTCACTTCACTACATACGTAAAGCTTCTACGCGAGCTCTCCCTGAGATCCGACTCGGTATAGCCTTATGCTATAACGGAGACAAGAAAGGGTACATCAAATACATTTCTATACACATAATAAGTATACCTTTTCCGTCTAATCAAAATGGCGCCGTTGCCGGGGAGAGCGACGTTATTTTTGTTGTAAAGTGAAGTACTAAACGATTCTTCTTCTCTGTTTGCAGGTTACAGGTTAAGAAACAGGAAAATATACATTGCAGTCACATATAAGTGGACCTGGGCCTCTGCTCAAGAAAGCAGGGCCCAGGATCCCTCCAGAGTGCCGCGGATCCACAAGCTTTGCCGTGGAAACGCGGCACAATGGAGTGAACTCCTAACCAATTTTCTGCAGGGGCTCCTGCTCTGCAAGATACAACTGCTTATATACTTGATTTCCTGTATACTTCACTGTATTCCTGTTAATTAATTCAACAGTAAAAATTGGTTGATAATTGCTAAAAATTGTTTAGACACTTGCATTTTAGGCACGTGTCTCTTCAATTCTTTACTTTTACTGTTGAAGAGTGCTGGAGGCAAGGTACGTGTTTGCATTGCATATTAGACTAGGACAAACTCTTGCTTGATTTTCTTGCTTTGAGTGAATCCTTGTTATATTTCTTGTACACTTGCACAATTCAATTCTAAGGGCATACCTGTAAATAAGATAAGGTGGGGGAGTTCATTACCCTTTCCTTAGCCCGAAAATCATTTTCCCAAGCACTCACTAAACCAAGCCTAATTTAATAAAAAAAGTAGACGTTGGCCCTAGGGACATCTCGGACTCATTTAGGAGATTATCCTAAGGGGGAAAAGTGTTGGAATTTAACTCTTGCAAAATCAGTGTCTAGGAAAGGGGTTGAGGGTCGAAAGCCCGAAGGTTGCTGGTTACTTAATTAAGGAACGTCTCCGGACGGAAAACCTCCCACCAACCTTACCCTTCCCTGGCTGATTAGCTTGTGGTTAGAGTCTACACTGAACCTCCCGTGGACGATCTATTTGTTAGGAGTCGTCTAGGTCTAAGTCTACCCTAATTTAGGTTAGAATTTTCTTTCTTTCTTTTGTTTGTTTGTTTGTTTGATTTTTGTTTGTGATTGTGTGATATGGCATTCAACAATTCTTTCTATCCTAATAATAATCCATATTTCACACCATCTCCTTATTCGGATAATTCCAACCCGGTGTTTTATAATATGCACCAACCACATACACCGGGTTGGCTTTATCCGAATCAATACGACCCATACACCCCATCTAACGATTATAATGTCCAAAATAATTTCAACTCTTCACCGAGTAATTGGGGATTCCAGTACCCCGAGTTAAATTCTCAAATTCCTTGTCCACCATATTCATCTTGTCCACAATATTCATTTCCTGAGTCCACTTCCTATACTCCTTTTTCTGAACCTCCATTTGAAGAAAAATCTGAGTTGCAAAGGAGTTTAGAAGCCAATTTACAGAGAGTCGAACAACAACTTCAAAAATCATTTGTCTCTCCAATTCCACAGTATTTTCAAGAGTCTTACTCAGTTCCACCTTTTCATCATGATCAACCATTTGCCATGGAAATGAGTAAAGATTTCTTGTGTGAGTCCACTCTTCCATCATCACACATTTTTGACTCACAATTTGACCATCACTTTCAAGACAACACTTCCTCTTTTCATCAAATAATGAAATCATCGATTATGGAAAGATGCTAGAAGACATGACCCATGCTCAAAATGCTAGAAATCGTGACATAGATTTGATGATCCAATCTCTTCATTCTCATCCTATGTCTAATGTCACTAGCCACTCTGTTAAATCCAAAGAGTCATGTAGTATTGGAAGTCCAGATTCAATTTCAGCACACTTACCTGAACTTGCCCACACTTCAGAACCAATTGACATTTTTGCAAGTTTTCCTTTTTCTGAAATTGAACTAGAACATGAATTTGATCCTGAACTTTCACTTGATGATTCCAATCTACTTCCAGATTCAATCATGACTTCCATATCCTTACCTGATTTCAATCCATTTCCCAAGTCAGAATTGGATCCATTTCCTATCCATTGTGAAAATGAATCACCAATCTTTTATGATGATCACATAGAACTTGGCCAATTCCATACTTCTGAAAATCCAATTGATAAATTGGCAAGTTCTCCACATTTAATTGAACTACATGAGGAATGTGATCTTGAACCCCAACTTAGTGATTCAATCCTTCTTCCTGATTCCATAATGACTCCGGTATCTTTACCTCACTTTAATTCTTTCCCGGAGTCAACCTTGGATCCTTTCCCAATTCACAATGAAGTTGAATCACCCATCTTTGAGGATCATATTGCACTTGCCCAATTTTACACCTCTGAAGATTCCATTGACATTCTGGCAAGTTCTCCATTTTGTGGAATTGAACTCAAATGTGACCTTGATTTTCTCGATCTCTTTACTTCTGAAACTGATTGTACAATTCTTAAGAAAGATGTTGACTTAACTTTTGAAGAATTGTACGGTGATGAGCTTGAATTTCTTAATATTGGAAGTAAAGAGATTTCACCTTTAGAAAGTTACATTCCATCATTGGAAAATGATTGTGGACTTGAGTTTTCATTTCTTGACTTGGACCCAATTTTTGAACTCACTTCGACTCCTGAACCATCACTTGACTTAAGTCACATTTCTGAGTCAGTAGTAGTTCCTGTCCTTTCTGAGTCCAAGTCAACTGTTCTATCATTTCATCTTCCATTTTTGGACAAGGATCTTGACAAATTTGATTCTGAAATTATTAGGAAAATCTTGAAATTAGATGGGGTCATGTACATAATTAAAATAACACATGCATACATCATTTTAGTGGGTCATATTTTTACTATTTTTGGTGGGTTCCTGAAAACCCAAAGCAAAGATGATTGGGCCATGTTCCGTGGACCAATCAGACCACCACCGGAACCACCACCTTAAGGTAATTTTTCCCTTCCCTCTCCATTTTCTTTCATGCATACATATATCATTATGCATTGAGGACAATGCATGAAATAAGTGTGGGGGAGGGTTTACTAACATAGGATTTTCTATTTTCTTTTAGGTTTTTATTTTCTTTAGATTTTATCTTTCTTTGTAGATTTTCTATTTTCTTTTAGATTTTACTTTTAGTAAAATAAATAAAAAATAAAAAATAAAAACTTTTTTTGAAATAAAAGACAAAGTTTTGATCTATTTTTAAGAAAATTAAGATGTATCTTAGAGATTAAGAATGCCTTAATTATGACATCTTAAACATAGTTGAAGTAATAGATCTTATTTGAGATTATAGGATAAGTAAGTAAAATTGGTGAGATATTATTATCTGGAATTTTTTGCCTTAGATAATATGCACTTTACACTTACACATTTCTTGGGATGGAGACAAAGACCAAAAATGCCATATAAATAAAAAAAAGAAAAAAAAAGAAAAATATATATAAATAAAGCATCACCTATTAAGCTGGGAAATTGTGCCTCAAGAAGCATGATTACTCACGCCTAACGGTGATCTCACTTATTAAGCTGGATAATTGTGCCTCAAGAAGCATGATCATTCACGCCTAACGGTGATAAAAATAATCCCCTTTAGTTTTGTGGCCTTTTTCACTCGAGACCTTAAACCCGAGGGATGTTTTCTCATCTGGTGCCCTAAAACCATCTGGTTTGGGAGTCATCGGTTAAAGGCTCGCTACATGGGTGAACTAGAAAGCCTAAGAAAACTAAGGGAAGAAAAAAGCAGAAAAAGAAAAATATATATATATATAGATAAATAAATGGCTTGATGGTTGGAGTTGAAATCCCAGGAAATCTTCACTTACACGGTGTGCATACTATCTAGGTTTTATGAAAGATAAAATATTCAATCCAATTTTGAACTCTTACCTTAATTAAAGACAAGATCTTGCATGGATACTAAGTTTAAGGAAGATTGATTATAGGTGGACTTATGACCTAGGATCACTTATATTTTTGCAAAAATAGTTCATAAACTTGTCTCTTGTTCAAAATGCGTTTTCAAAACACTAACATTTGTCTTCTTTCTTTAATGGATTTTGTGGGTGTAATCCGCTGAAAACCCTCAGGAGACAACACTCCTCCTCTAGGGTAACCTAGAGGTTTAACGGCTTGTTGCACATGCTCAGTGCAATCGCGTCACCTGCGAAAGTGGTGTAATAAATTGTTAGTCTAGATTTTCTTTTTCTTTGTTTTGCTCGGGACGAGCAAAAGAATAAGTGTGGGGGTGTGATTGGTATCCAATATTGCATATTTTACATCATAACTCCCATGCATATTACAAATAAATATATGAATTTTAATCCTCTTCTCTACATATTTGCAGGTACACATTTAAGAGAGAGATTTTCAAATAATCACTTAATTACCACTAATTAAGTGATTAATCCAAGCTTAAGGATAAAGCCAAATCTAAACCCAGATCCAGAGAGATTCGCGCAACAAACAGAGAATCCAAGTAGTCCACGTGGCTAACCAACTCTCAACTGAACTGTACCAGAAAGATCTGGACCAACGGCCCAGATCGCGCGGCAATCCCGCGGCAGGGCGCGGCAATCTTGGGCCGTTAGATCCCCGGATTTTGTGGCAACCACCTTATCTCCAGAAGCTTCTCAGTTCTCCTATAAATACTTCATTTGTACCTGCGAGAAAAACTGATCAGAGAAGAGAGGAGATTAGTTCATTAGTTGTAATTTTTAGTTGTTTTTTTCTAGTTTTATTTCTTGTAGTCCCTCTTCTCTATCCCTAGATTTCATTACAAAAGAGAGTGATTGTGAGGGAGAGAGCTTGTGTAATCAAGGGTGACAACTTGAAGCTATGCAAGGATTGATCCATCCTTCATTCCTCTACTTGAGTTTGATTCTAGTTTCTTGCATTCTTTAATTGCTTTCCTTATTGCTTTGTTTACTTCTTGCAATTTACTTTCATGTCTTGTATTTTTCTAATGGCTTCTTGTAGCTAATTTTCATTTCATGTACTAGTTTACCACTAGCTTAGCCACTTCACTACTCATGGGTGATTGCTTTTGTTAATCTTGCAAGTGTATGATCTTCTCTTCTCCGATGGTTAAACCACCATCTTGCAAATGAGAAAGTAATTAGGTCAACATGTGAGAGGAATTCTAAGCCTATGGAGTGACAACATTAGGCAAAGCTTTCATTATCAAGGAGATTGGTAAGCTTTGGCAAGCTAGCAAGGTAATCTAGTCTTGGATCACTTTCTTTAAGTTTCTTATTCTTTTCTTGTGAATACAACATCCACATCACTTCTTGATTTCTTTTCCACTTCCACCATGAACATATCCATCTTCTTTTGGTTTCTTTTTCATTTGATTCACTAAGTTTATAAAACAAGAGAAGAATACTCGTTTGTTCACTTCACTACATACGTAAAGCTTCTACGCGAGCTCTCCCTGAGATCCGACTCGGTATAGCCTTATGCTATAACGGAGACAAGAAAGGGTACATCAAATACATTTCTATACACATAATAAGTATACCTTTTCCGTCTAATCAGTGGCCTCCTCTGGTCCGTCCATCTGGGCGCCTCCTTCTGGATTCTGCATTCTAACCCTCGATCTTGAGAATTCGGGATAACTTGGGAAGTAAGCTATCAAAAATCTGAATTTGAAAAGGATTTGGTCCCTTTATCTTTATCTTCAAGCCTTTCTCCCCTTTATCTTTATCTAGTAGTGCAAGCAACCAGTGTCAAGTAGAAGTCCGTCTCTGTTTATAGATAAGGATCTATCTTATTCTATCCTTCTCCTCCTTGATTTGAATAGCAATTAGGAGTCATACTTTATCCTCCCTCCTCCCCTAGATTTTAAATTAATAATTTAAATTTTAAGTTTATATTAGGTTAGATAAGATAGAAGTTTCTAAATTACTAAAATAAATCATGCATGTGGGCTGGTGGGCTTTTTGGGCTTCAATTGGGCTTCATTTATTTATTCTTTAATTACTCAAGGCCTGCACAATATTAAACAATAAAACGTTACGTAGCAGTGCTTTATAAAAGAATAAGTAGGAAAATATGATGATAAATATGCACTTTTGACTACCTATCACAATGATCACAAACAAGAACTTAGTCATCTCAAAATACCACAAACAAAATATTTCATAAACAAGATCCTAGAGGATAGATTTGCAATGAAGAGCTCAAGTATGTGAGGAAACAAAGTGTTTGAAAAAGAAACAATAAAGAAAATACTTGGGAGAAACTTCTTGATAGATAGAAAAGCGAAGAACAAAATAGAATTCTCAAAGGATTGTTATTCTTTGATTTTTCAAAAGTTTGAAACAATAAAAGATAAGAGTTATGGCACAAAAAGTTCTTTTGAAAACTTGTTAAAAACACTAGAGAAGATAAAAAAAATTGCTCTTGGAAAACATATGAAAAACTGGCCAAGAGAACCCATATTTATAGGGATTCAGAATTATAGTCGTTGGGGTTCAAAACAGGTCAAAATTTACCTATCGGTCGACCGCCCCAACGGTCAATTTTTTGATCGTTGGGGTTGTTGGTCGACCAGTCAGTCGACCGGCCCCAAGGCAATGCCTTGTCGGTTGATCGCTCGGTCGACCGGGACCAACCCGAGAGATGAGTTGATCCAGTTCAGTCGATCGGCCCTAAGGCAATGGGTTTGTGCACGTCCTTGTGCACATTGGTCGACCCAAAAAACTGGGTTTATAGGATGAAAAATGTGGTCTTTTAAATACCTATAAATTCTCATAACATCTCATAAATTTTACAAAAATAAGTTCATGTAAATATTTGAAGTAAAAATATGTTTGATCAAAGATCAAGTCACAATTTGAACTATTTTTTAGGCATAAAAATTTAAACTTAAACAAAAAATTGTATTTTCCAAAAACTTAAACTTTGTAATGAAAATTGATTTTCCTCAAACTTGTATAGATGCAAAAATAAAATATTTGAAACACATTTGAAGTATGATGTGCATGGATAGAGTCTAATATACTTAGTAAATGATATATCCTTATTTTTGACAATAAATCTCAAAATAAGTTTTGATAAAAACAAAACTTAAACACATGACTAGATACATTAAACTAAGTTTTTCTAAATATATATGAACCATCAATGTATATAAATGAAATTCAATATACATATAAACCATATAAAACTTTTTTTTAATGAAATCTATTCATGGAACAACGGATGTATACTTGAAAAGCCAAAACACAAAACTTAAACTTGATTCTATGAGTTTTGTGTAAATCAAGTAAACATAAACTTTTGAAACTAAAATGGTTAAATCGAAAATTAAAACTATAAACTTTTTGTGTGTGTGCGTGTATACTTGAGCAATTCAAAACTAAACTATCCTTACACAAGATTTAAACAAACCTAAATACAAGTCTTCTTGTCGATCTTCTTCTCCAAGATGACTCGATCAAAACACGATCCAAAGAGTCAGACTCCATTTTGAGTACTTGATGTGATCATTAAGTATGAGCTCCTGAATCAACATGTGATAGCTTCAAAACTTGACTTTGAATTCTTTGTTGAAACTAAACACCTACTACGATCTTGATTAACAATTATAACTTAGTAAACACAAGATCATTAGTACTATAACTATATGAGTTAATCATTATCAAAACTATAGTGATGGGCCTTTGGGCAACAATAATATCATTATGATTAATTATTGAAACTTAATAAATAATTTAATATAGGGAGATTTCGCTACAACCCCATATGCCAAATCATAATTAGAAAAAAAAACTGATTTTCATAATTTTATTCTCTTCAACCACCTCATTTTTTAAACTAACCACGTGCGCCCACGTGTCAAGCGCTGAAGACGCAAATATCTTGCAGTAATCGCTTCGAAAAAAATAGATCGCTTCGAAAATCCAAATTTTTGGTATATAGAGAATTATAACCATGGTCACAATCCTCACAAAAGAAAAACTTTTTTGAAGACAGCGACCATGATCGCAGTCCTCATAAAAATGCTCTATTTTTTTAGATTGTAACCATAATTGTGATACTCACAAAAATGCCCTATATTTGAGGACTAGGACCATGATCGTAGCCCTCACGAAAAAGTCATGTTTCAGAGTCTTTATGAGGATTACGACCATAATCGCAGTTCTCATTATTAGGACATGATCTGAGTCTTTATAGGACTATGACTAATAATCGAAATCTTTACAAATATCTTATTTTTAGTCTTTATTAGTCTAAAAAACATAATTTTTCAGCCTATATTGGGACTGTGACAATGATCACAGTCCTTGCAAAATGTCCTATCTTTCAATTAATAAAAGGACTGGTCTTCTAATAAAGAATTGTGATCTTAGTCGCAATTCTCATATAGGACTGCGATCATGAGTCATAGTCCTCATATCAGCATCGCCATCATCAACAGACCCCCCATTCATCAGCAATGATTGATCTCTTTTTTTTCAAATCTGAATATCACACCGATCATAAACACAAATAAACTCATTGCAAGCATGAGCAAACAAGATCTGTAAAAAGTCGATCCCAAAAAAATTGGTTCGGGGGCTCTGCTCCCTGAGACCCCTGGGGAAGGGGCTCCCCGCCCTTTTCTAACCCCACAGTGACTTGACCGCGTAGGTTGATCCGCGAATTACTCTGCGTCGGGGTCAGGTTTGAGGGGAGCATCATTGGTAGCGATAGGAAAAATATAAAAAGAAGTAATAGTTGGGAGGAATCAATTTATATTGACATGGATGAGGCTGTAGTGAATAAAATTATGAAGCTGAGTTTTTTCTAATTATAAAGTAAAGTAGGTGGCTATAGCGAAAATTTTCATATATAATTTTATGTGTATATGTAATGCTTGATTATGTTTGAATTATTAATAGTGTTACCTAGATGTTAAATTCACTATCGGGACAAGTTTGCATTATCATCATCATTATTTAAAATATGTTAAATGCTAATTTAGCAGAAATTAATTAATTGTAATAAAATAATATTAATACTATTTCATATTGAACACTATAATATTTCTCATTAGTTATTAATAATTATTATTTAGTATATTATTATTAATAATTCATAATAAATTTTATTTAGTTTATTAAATTTTATAGTTTACATAATATTTTATTCTATAAAGATATATTATATAATTTAAATAGTTAGAATATTATACAATAAAATAATAAATTATACAACAATTAACAATAAAACAAATATTCAACACAAAATAAAAGTTTAATTAAATAACAAATGTTTAAATTTACTAATATTGACATGACACTGTTTATTATTTTAGCTTAAAAATATGCTGATTAGACCAAGAATTGAATTACCATTGCCAACTTTTTCACTAATTACTTTGATTTATTAAAAAATATTATAAAATGATAATTAATTAACGATAAATTAATTTGTCAATATTACTTAATTATCTATAATTTTAAATTAAATAATTAAATATTGTAATTAATATTTGTTAGCAGTATATACTAATTTAATAATTAATAATTTTATTAAGTTTACTAATTATTATTTAAAACTAATACTTAAAATAGTACTATCAATATCTATTAAAATTATTAATAATTACTTAATAACTAATTCTTTGCCCTCATAAATAACTAATTAATAACTAACAGTAATATTCATGGCATACACCTAATTAAGGCTTCATTCCAGTGGTTGAGATTGCTATTTATAGGTTAAGCTTGTTGTATCCAATCCAATACATGATTGAGGTTTCTACAAATTATTATAACATTTATATTAACATCATATCTAATTAAAATTAATAAGAATATTACATTAATATTAAACTAATATTACTAAATATGCATTGGACGTGAAATCAACAAACAAATCATATTTCTTTTATAGAGCCCACAATATATGACTAATTTGGGCATGAGTAATCATAGAAAGTGAAAAATAATGCTTTCTAAATTTCAATCACTACCTAGTTTTGTAAGTTTTAGGAGTCTAAGTTATCACCTGATGGTATGTTAAATGGTCAGACAAGGCAAGTACTGAAATTATACAACGTATATATGAGTTATGTTAGGTTGGTTGAATTGAGTGACTTCGTGTACATGATGAGATTTCTTGTGAATCTCTGCATTAACAAATTTTTATTTGAACAATCTTTATCAACAAAAAATTATAAAAAACATTATTTGAAAGTAACTTAATGCACATGAGCAGCATGTTCTCCAACTTTATGAACATATTGTAAATGATAGGAAGATCAAGTCTCTACCAGATTCCTCAACTAAAGTAACCTCTTGACCAAATCCATGAAGTGGTTAGCAAACTCAACAATAACAAAATCAGATCTTCAAAATCAGAATCACAACAAGAATCAATTAGAGAGATCAACATCACAAAAAGAATCTGTTATTTTCATGATCATCTCCATGATCTTCTATCTGCTCCTGTAACATACTGATATGTCTGTAACACTATAAATAGAGTAGAGATTTATATCACAATGGTGTACTATGGTTTGAAATCATTGCCAGCCTAATTATAAACTTCTTTATGATATCAGAGTCATTATTCCACTGAAAAATTTATCCAATCCTATACTCCACTGAAATTTACCCTTCATTCTCGGTGGATACTTCCACACAAAACTCCAGCGCCGTTGTACCCAACCTCATCGACTTTCTGAAGATCAGCCTTGATCAATCTAATTATCCATTATGGTTAGCCCAAATCTCTCCCATCTGTAACATGAAGAGTCTAATGGGAATTGTGGATGGAACTGTCAAGTGTCCATTGTTAGCCCAGAGGATTTTCACCTTAGTTTTGATGATGACTAACTTATGAAGGTTAATTTACTAATGATCTTGTGTTTATATAGTTTCAGTTATTAATCAAGATATTACTAGGTGTTTTGCTTCAATAAAGGAGTTTTGGATCTAACTTATGTAGATTCAAGAGCTCGGCGTCAAAATCGCATCTAGCACTCGGATGGAGTCAATCTCTATGGATCGTGTTTAGATCGAGCCGGCTTGGAGAAGGAATTCTACAAGAAGACTTTGGTTTGTTTAGTTTTAGTTTGTGTTTAGATCTTGTGTAAGATATACTAGTGTTAATATGCTCAAGTTCACACACACACACAAGTTCAATACATTTAGTTTTTGGTTTAACTGATTTTGGATTTCAAGTACACATATATCAGGTTTTCTCAGTCGACCGGGCGGCCAACTGTTCTGCTGATCTGCTCGACACCCTTTTAGATTTCTTATCATAACATTTTATTCTTATATTCAATTAACATGATTTAAATTGTATTTAAAATATAACATTCAGGGCTACATTTCTTGTTCAATAATCATTTTCTGATTCAAATGTTAAAAATATCAAATATTGGATTGAAATTTGTTCTTATTCTGAAAATAGTTTACAAATTTTGATTTGACACCTTTCAGTATTTTATTGATAACTTTCTACTCTAAAATGATATTGAGCTGATTTAAGTTGCATTAGAAAGAAGACTTAAAGATTTAAAATTATTACTATATACCTATTTCTAAATTCTGAATTATTAGGTCTTAAATCTGTATTCAAAGTTGACCAACAGACTGCCAGATTGACAGTAACGCTAGCTCCTTTAAAAACTGTTTTAAAACATATTTCTTTTAAAATGAGAAAAGTTGAATTTTTAAGTTTAATTTCTTCCTCTTTAGACTGGTAAAACTATTCTAAAAGTGTTTTTCTAAAACCTATATAAAGGATCATTTGGATTGAATATTTCACAACAACAAATTTTATTGAAAATCTAGTTTTTTCTTTCAAAGAGAAAAGTTTCAAGTTTGCTTTTGTGCTCTTATTTTAAAGTTTTATTTGAGTTTTTCTGTCCTTAAAATCTCTCTTTCTTATTTTCACTCTCACTTACATCCTTGAGCTTCAAGTTTATATTTTATTCTATAGAATTTTTGTAAGAGAGTTGCAAAGAGAGTATTTGTGATCTCTTGATCACCAAGATTTTTTAGAGCTATTCTTTTCATCTTTTTCAGTGATTTTACAGCAAGTTTAAGAGGAGTTTTTGAGCCTAAATTTTTTATCTTTTATTTGTTTTTTAAAGTGTTGAAAAAATCAAAGAAAAGAGAGTCTTTGGGAAATTGATTTTGATCTTTCTTTACAAATCTATTTGGTGTTTTTCCCAAGTGTTTTTCTTTATTATTCTTTTTTTCAAACACTTTGTTTTCTCACATTTGAGCTATCATCTTTAATCCTATATATAGGATCTTGTTTTTATGAGGAAAATTATTTGTGTTCTATTGTGATCACCAAGTGTTATTGTGATCATTAGATCACCAAGATTGTAATCTTTTCTTTTCTTTGGCTTTGTGCCTAACCCTCTTGTATAGCGGTGATTGTGTTTGAGAGAGGAGTAGTGTACTCCAAGTGTAGAGTTGTAATTTCTCAGTAGAGGTTCCTTTGTTGAAGGTCCTGTGTGGACATACTGAAAATCCTTCTGTGTGAAGGCGGGAACGTAGAGCAGTGGCTCGAACCTCGAAATATATCTTATTGTTTGTGTTTGATCCACTATCTCTTAACTCTATCTCTCTTATATCTTGCATTAGTTTATATTTCACATATTTATATGCTAGATATAGTTGTGTGTGGCCATACTTGTGTTGAACTAAGAGAGCTTCATATAGCACCTCAACTCTTAATTTAGAGAAATTTTGAGAAGATAGTCCAGAGCCCTTCATCGAGAATTTGATTACACTCTTTGATTACACATAGTGTGTTGCAATTGAGTTTTAAATTTTGTATCATTTGTCTTAAATTAGCTAGTACACCTATTCATCCCCCTCTAGGTGTATTTCAATTGGTATCAGAGCCTACGCTCCTGATATTTAGTTTAACAACCTAGGAGTAAGATCTTGGATTGCTAATTTAGATTTACATTTACACACTTATTATTTATACACTCATGGATTTTCTTGCCCCTCCCATGTATGATGTTTCTAACATCGATATGTAATAGTTTAAGATGAGTGCATATCTTAAAGCCCTAGAATTGCATGTTTACCTTACCACTACCAAAAAATCTTATCTTGATAATGTCAAGTACATTGAGGCTAAAATACAAGCCTTAAAGGCACTTAGTCACACACTTAGTAAAGATTATCTTTCTATTATTTCTCATTGTGATTCCGCTTTTGCAGTGTGGAACACATTGACCTTTCCTGAGTTACAGATGACAAATTATGTGGAGAAGGAACCCTTGTGGATGAGTCCGACAAAACTTGCTATATGGTCCAAGGAATTGACTTCCTTGAGATACATTTGGATACTCATCTAGATGATATTGCTAGCTCTTCTAATGATGATCATGATAGTATAGATGCCCACGCATTAAATGAAGAACTTTTGAAAAAGAAAAGTTTTAAATTAAAAGAAAAAATAAGAATTTATTTTCAAAACTTAATATGATTTTACAAGAGAGGGTTAAGTTTTCAAGTGAAAGGGACTCATTGAAATCCCAAATTGTCCTTGCCTTAAATGAAAATGAAATTTTAAAGAATAAAAATGATTGCGATGATTTTTTAAAGAATAATAAGTTTTTGTCTTCAAAGCTCGATTTTGCTTTAAAAGAGAATAATTCTTTGAAAAATTAAATTGATTTGATTTCAAAAGAATTGGAATTTGTTACAAATAAAAATATTTCTTTGAAAAATGATTTGGCTTCTCATTCTTGTCATGATTCCATTGTTATACTCTCTATTGATAAGAATGCATGCTCCACTTCTTCTTCAACAATTGAAAATGATATTTGCATGTTGAAGAATAGTGTAAATTGTTTGGGTTTCACTTTGAGCCAATGTGTCATGAACCACACACGAGTGGAATCTATGTTTCTAAAAAAACATACTTCACATATTCATGCACACAAACCATGGCATATACATGCTCATCATGCTCACACACATGATTCTTTATATGCTCATGTGTGCACTTGTACACATTGTGGACGTACGGGCCACCTTGCAAAATTTTGTTATGATAGGATTAACAATTCAAATTTTGCAAACAAGTTTGTTTGGGTTAGGAAAGGTGCTAACCCCCATAGACCCAAAAAGGTATGGGTACCAAAATTCACCCCTATTGTATTTGATGTAGGTGTGGGCTCTCACTTGACGTGAGGGTTTTGATGCTTTGATGGTGGATGCGTTTGAGCTTGATTGACACTATATTGGATGCATTACCTTCAAAGATATTTGGTGGGAGGACCACCATGGTTTGGAGACTTAGAGATTAGCCCTATTGGCTTTGGTAACTATCTCTAACTCCTTATTTTGTTTACATACTTTTACAGAAATATTTTTAGCATGTCTTGATTTTAATGTTCATTATATTAAATGTAATGTTATTAGAATTATGATATACATAAATAATATTTGAGATACACACATGTTTATATGGACTATTATTTTTGTGTTCTCACTATAGTTTAGCTATTGTGTATATCCTAACTCTAAAGCATGTGCATTTACCTAATGATCATGATTGTTTATGATTTTATACTTTATGTTTTTGATTACTTATTTAGATGTAGTTTTCGTTAAAACTTGTATTTATACTTGTATAACTGGTGAGCCACATTTGATTATCGTGTTTTTGTGCTTTATTGCTCAATTATACTCATTAGATGTATTTGTATAAGCTTGTTTTGATGATTCTTACATCTTAACATGTATTCCCTATTTTTTTACATGTTTTCATAAAAATTTGTCTATCTTCATGTATATATTATTTTTGTCTAAAACTAATAGATATACATGAATATCCTAGAGCCACTTACCTTCATGCAATATACTTTTATGGACTAGTCTATGTTTGGATATATATGCATATTTAGTATAGATAAAACATACATATACTTTAAAGTTTGTTTTATTTTAATTTTCATGTTTGTAAAAGAAATTAATATGAGCTTCAATGTCTTATTTTTATGATTTTATTGATACATGATTCTTACACTCTATGCTTGGTATTTACTCATAATTTTTGAGCCTATATGTGCTTTATTGCTATTTGAGTGTCAATGATCATGTGATTTTCATATTTTCATGGTATATTCATATTTTATTTCTTACTTGAAGAATTTAATACTAGTTCTCAAAATTATCTTTAAACTAGTCTTTATTCTTCAATTGGTAGTGATTTTCAAATATGTTAAAATATTTTCAAATCATTTTTTGAAAACCCCTACCTTTCAAGGGCGGTTGGATGAGCGACCATGCCTTGTATACGCTTATTGAATATCTTTTATCATGTGCATGATAGGGTGGTAGTATGAGTTATACACATGATGTTCATGATATTTCATATGTTTGTATATTCATATTTGCTTTTTATATATGTATGCTTCAAATTTCAATTGGTATTTTCATTTTTATACATACATATATATGATCTTGATTGTGCTTATTTTACAATATCTTTACTCTTCTTTTAAAAAGCACAAAATTGTTTGTGCTAAGCTTGACTTATTTCTAAATATTAATTGGTATATTTATAAGCTTTTGCATTAATTTACAATTTGTATTTATTTTTTTGGTATCAAAATATATTTCATGCTTCATTTCAGTTGGTACTTACAATTGGTATCAATTTCACATTCTATTGATATCGAAATCTACTATTGGTATCTTAAAATTTTTTGTTTATTTACAGGTGGTACCAACTTTTATTTTGTAAACTAGATTTCAATTGGTATAAAAATTTAATCTGTATACTCATGTTTTCTATATATGTATGAATATGATACATACATATAGATATTTTCTTGTGCTTTAAACATATATTCCATATATTTTTAGAATAAATTATTTCTTACTAAGCTTGATTTAGTTTTTAATGTTAATTGTTTTTCAATTGGTATCGTATACAAGCTTATGCATTTTTTTATTGGTATTTCATAAAGGGGGAGAAAAATTCTTATTTTATCATTCATTGGTTTTACTTTTCAATTGGAACCTTACTCCCACTCTTTATGATGAAAAATATTTTATTTTGGTATACACTTATATTTTCAATATTGGTATCAATAATTTTAAATTGGTATTATTTTCAAATTGGTATCCTTATTGCAAAATGAATATAGTGTTTACCTAAAAATATGGTGTTTACTTTCAATTGATATCATGTCCTTTTATTGGTATCAATTCATAAAAAGATTATTTTTTTCAATTGGTTCTTTCAATTGATTGTGTTCATTGGTATCAAAATTTTGTTATTTTTAAAATATATTTATTGTTTGTCTGTCTTCACCCCTTTGTTGATGAATGACAAAAAGTGGGAGAAGAATTTAAGTTTTTATATATGCAAATTTTATGTTTATGTATATATATCTTGTTTTTATTAGTGTCTTGAGTGTCATTGCATATATTTATATGTTTATTGATCATGCATATGTTAAGGGGGAGCTTCTAGGAAGTTTATTCTTAATGGATGCATATATATAACCTCATAAGTTTTGTCATCATCAAAAAGGGGGAGATTGTTAGCCTAGAGGCCTTACACCTTAGTTTTGATTATAACTAATTTATGAAGGTTAATTTACTAATGATCTTGTGTTTATATAGTTTCAGTTATTGATCAAGATATTAGTAGGTGTTTAGCTTCAACAAAAGAGTTTTGGAGCTAACTCAGTAGAGTCAAGCTCTTTGGATCGTGTTTGGATAGATCAGCTTGGAGAAGGAGTTCTGCAAGAAGACTTCGGTTTGTTTAGTTTTAGTTTGTGTTTAGATGTTATTTAAGATATATTAGTGTTGATATTCTTAAGTTCACACCGACACATAAGTTCAATACGTTCGGTTTTCAGTTTAACCGATTTTGGATTTCAAGTACACACATATTGGGTTTTCTCAGTCGACCGCGAGGCCGACCGTTCTGCTGATCTGCTCGACACCCTTTTAGATTTTTTATCATAATATTTTATTCTTATTTTAAATTAACATGATTTAAATTGAATTTAAAAGATAACTTTCGTGGCTACATTTCTTATTCAATAATCATTTTCTGATTCAAATGTTAAAATATCAAATATTGGGTTGAAATCTGTTCTTGTTCTGAAAATAGTTTACAGTTTTTGATTTGATACCTTTCAGTATTTTATTGATAACTTTCTACACCGAAAAGATATTGAACTAATTTAAGTAGCATTAGAAAGAAAACTTAAAGATTTAAAAATTATTTCTATATGCTTATTTCTAAATTCAAAAGTTTTAGGCCTGAAAATTGTATTCAATTTTGACTAACAGACTGTCAGATAGGCAGCAACGGCTAGCTCCTTTAAGAATTATTTTAAAACATGTTTCTTTTAAAACGAGAAAAGTTGAATTTTAAGGTCAATTTCTTCCTTTTTAGACCTGGTAAAACTATTCTAAAACTGCTTTTTTATAACCTATGTAAAGAGTTATTGGGATTAAATATTTCACAACAACAAATTCTATTGAAAATCTAGTTTTTTCTTTCAAAGAGAAAAAGTTTCATATTTGCTTTTGTGCTCTTATTTTCAAAGTTTTATTTGAGTTTTTCTATTCTTGAAATCTCTCTTTCTAATTTTCACTCTCACTTACATCCTTGAGCTTCAAGTTTACATTTTACTCTATTGGATTTTTATAAGAGAGTTGCAAAGAGAGTGCTTGTGATCTCTGTTGGAACTTAGTTTGATGATAACAAATGTAATTTGTACTATTTTTGTGTATTTTTAAATATTTGCTAAAAGCCTTGATCACACACAAAATAGCCCTATTAGTAGACTTGACCCTTCCTATTAGTTGACTAATACCTGGTCTAGTCGACTTATAAAAGTCCTATAGTCGACTAAGTATTATCCTGAAAAGATATCAACTTTCTGTTTAGCAGCATTAGTCGACTTATCAATATTACTAGTTGACTAATACAAGTTATAGTCGACTTATAAACTCTGCTGGTCGACTAATTTCAGTTTTTAGAAACTTATCATTTGTATAAGTCTTAATGTAGTCGATTTACTCCTTTGATTAGTCGACTAACTCAGTCAAAATTGCCTACCCTAGTCGACTAACCCCAACCCCTAGTCAACTTATAGCAGTTTATAACTGTTGTACAGTTATTGATTTCTAGTGTTTTATCTAACGTTTTAAATTTCAAATTTGAATCGATAACTACCCTAACTGACCATAGATTTTACCTATAAATAGGGAGTTGTCCTAGGCTAAATCACCAATTCACATCAATAGTTTTCTGCCAAAAAACTCTGTTCAAAATCTGTTTTTCAGAAAAGTATTTTCACTTTCTATTCTTCATACAAATTTCAATCCTTTAGTGAAGAATTTTGAGAGTCCACCTATAAGAGTCTTTGTTCACGATCACATACAGATTCAAGGCTTATAGGATTGATTGTAATTACTCAAAGAGAAAGATTGTACAAGAGTGTCTTCGGGTTGAAGAGAAGTTGTACAAGGTGTTGTTATCTTCTTGGTGTAAGAAGAGTTGTATACATTTAGCAAAGGGGATTTGTCAAGTGGTGTACAAGTGTTGGTTTTGGGTGTATCCAAATCAAGGATAAGAAAATCTCAAGCGGGCTGCTTAGGGACTGGATGTAGGTCAAGAGGATCGAATCAGGATAAAATCTCATGTGTTTGCATTTGTATTATTTCTGAGATTTATTTCCTTTCTTGTAAGTTATCTTATTTAATGCTTATTATCTTTGTTCTAGTGTTGTGTTGACATAATTTTTAGATCCTACAATTGGTATCAGAGCCCTGCATACCCGGTCAACACCCTATAAGGATGGCAACGGAGTTTCCTTCATCACAATTCAGAGAAGGACATTCTACACAATGTCCACCACTATTTGATGGATCGACCTACAACTACTGAAAGTGTAGAATGAAGATTTACTTGCAATCGCTCAACTACAAACCATGGAATATAATAGAAGCAGCGTACACTAAACCGAGTACCAATTACAGTGCCTGAAGTGAAGAACAAAAGAAGTTAGCAAATCTTGATGCCAAAACAATGAACGCGCTTTTCTGTGCCTTGAACAAAGAAGAATTCAATCGCGTGTCAACGGCCAGATCTGTAAATCAAATATGGCAAACTCTACAGGTAACATATGAAGGCACAAATAAGGTTAAAGAATCTAAAATTTCTATTCTTGTCCACAGGTTTGAACTCTTCAAAATGAAGGAGAATGAAACCATCTTAGAAATGGTTACAAGATTCACCGACATTACAAATTCCTTAGTAGCCCTTGGAAAGAAATACACTCAAGTCGAAAAAGTGAGAAAGGTTCTTCGTGCACTCACACCAGATTGGGAGAAGAAAACTACTGCAATTGAAGAAGTAAATGATCTCTCAAGTATGTCATTAGAAAATCTTATTGGTAATTTAATGGCATATGAAGTACAACTTGAAGATCGAAAGAAGATGAACAACAACTTCAATTCAAGAAGAAAGTACTTGTCTTCCATGCATCCTCAGATACGGACAACTCAGATGACGATAAAGAGGAGATGAAAATGCTCTCAAGAAAATTCAGAAAATTCTTGAAATAAGGTAAGTTTAATCCTATATATTTTAATTGTAATAAAATAGGTCATATGAAGAAAGATTGCTCATTGCTCAAGATAAATTTAAGAGCAAAAAGTTCAAAAAGAAGAAAGATTATCAAGCATCATGGGAGAATAGTGATTCATCTTCCTCTGATGAAGAAGAACCACTGAACATGCCAACATATGTTTTATGGCTCAAGAAGAAGATGAGGTACAATATACTGAACTCTTAGATGCATTTCATGAGTTATATAATGATCTTAAGAATGAAAAGATGAAAAATAAAGTTTTATTAAAGGAAAATGAAAGACTTCACAAAGAAAATGAACTTCATATTTCTAAGTTGTCTTTCTTAAATTCTCAAAAAGATGAATTTGAAAATTTAGATCTTCATTGAAAAAGGATAATGAGAATTTCTTAAAAGAAAATCTTTTACTTAAAAAAGAAACTATGTCTTTAAATAAAAGAATTTCTACTTTAGATAAAGACATGACAAGTTTCAAAGATAAATATGAAGAACTTTTGAATGAAGTGACAAAGTTTAATAAAGGAAAAGAAAATTTAAATGATATATGGTCATATCAAAAGGTTTCATATAATCATTTTGGACTGAGATTTTCAAAAGATAAGCATATTGGTCTTGGTTATTCAAAAAATAATGTTAAAAGAACTACACATGTCTACAAAAAGGATAATGATAATTCTTTTAAGAAGACCATGAAATCAAAGTTTAAATATATTTGGATTCTTAAAAATCTAAATACTTTGGATAAAAATACTTATATTGCATCATATATACATCATATATGTAATTCATGAAATTATATTTATACTAACAGATGAAAACAAAATTCAAATTGGGTTTGGATTCCTAAAGGTTAATGTTTTTGATCAAGTTATGTTTGGTACCATTAACAATGTTTTATCCTATAGGTACCATACAAAGAAAAGAGAATACTTGATGATATAAGTTATTTCTAACACATGAAAAATATATCATATGTATGGTATGATGCAGGGGAGAACACTTGTTATCTATATCTGTTATAACCCATTTATGCAGGGGGAGAACACATATTTGTGATAACCTCTTTTCTGCAGAGGGAGTTTCTCTATAGGGGAGCTTGTGCATATACACATTGTCATCATTAAAAAGGGGGAGAATGTTGGAACTTATTTTGATGATAACAAATATAATTTGTACTATTTTTTTGTATTTTTAGATATTTGTTAAAAACCTTGATCACATACAAAATAGCCCTATTAGTAGACTTGACCCTTCTTATTAGTCGACTTAACCCCTCTTATTAGTCGACTTGACCCCTCTTGTAGTCAACTAATACCTTGTCTAGTCGACTTATAAAAGTCCTATAGTCGACTAAGTATTGTCCTTAAAAGATATCAACTTTCTGTTTAGCAGCATTAGTCGACTTATCAATATTACTAGTCGACTAATACAAGTTATAGTCGACTTATAAACTCTGCTGGTCGACTAATTCCAATTTTTAGAAACTTATCATTTATATCAATCTTAATGTAGTCGACTTACTCCTTTGATTAGTCGACTAACCCAGTCAAAATTGCCTACCCTAGTCGACTAACCCCCAACCCCTAGTCGACTTATAGCAGTTTATAACTGTTGTACAGTTATTGATTTCTGGTGTTTTATTCAACGTTTTAAATTTCAAATTTGAATTGATAACTACCCTAACTGACCATAAATTTCACATATAAATAGGGATGCTATCCTAAGATAAATCACCAATTCACATCAATAGTTTTCTACCAAAAAACTCTGTTCAAAAATCTATTTTTCAGAAAACTATTTTCACTTTCTATTCTTCACACAAATTCTAATCCTTTAGTGAAGAATTCTGAGAGTCCACCTATAAGAGTCCTTGTTGACGATCACATGCAGATTCAAGGCTTATAGGATTGATTGTAATTACTCAAAGAGAGAGATTGTATAAGAGCATCTTCGGGTTGAAGAGAAGTTGTACAAGGTGTTGTTATCTTCTTGGTGTAAGAAGAGTTGTATACATTTGGCAAAGGAGATTTGTCAAGTGGTGTACAAGTGTTGGTTTTGGGTGTATCCAAATCAAGGATAAGGAAAATCTCAAGCGGGTTACTTGGGAACTGGATGTAGGTCAAGAGGACCGAACCAGGATAAAATCTCTTGTGTTTGCGTTTACATTATTTCTGAGATTTATTTCCTTTCTTGCAAGTTATCTTATTTAACGCTAATTATCTTTATTCTAGTGTTGTGTTGACATAATTTTTAGATCCTACAATCTCTTGATCACCAAGATTTTTGAGGGCTATTCTTCCCATCTTTTTCAGTTGTTTTGCAGGAAGTTTAAAAGGAGTTTTTGAGCCTAAAATTTGTATCTTTTATTTGTTTTTCAAAGTGTTGAAAAAAATCAAAGAAAAGAGAGTCTTTGGAAAATTGGTTTTGATCTTTCTTTATAAATCTATTTGGTGTTTTTCCCAAGTGTTTTTCTTTGTTTAGCACTTTTTCAAACACTTTATTTTCTCACACTTTAGCTATCATCTCTAATCCTATCTATAGGATCTTGTTTTTGTGAGAAAAATTATTTGTGGTCTATTGTGATCACCAAGTGTTGTTTGTGATCATTGGATCACCAAGATTGTAATCTTTTCTTTGCTTTGACTTTGTGCCTATCCCTCTTGTGTAGAGATGATTGTGTTTGAGAGAGGAGTAGTATATTCTAAGTGTAGAGTCGTAATTCCTCAGTGGAGGTCCCTTTGTGGAAGATCATGTATGGACATAGTGGAAATCTTTCTGTGTGAAGGCGGGGACGTAAAATAGTGGCTCGAACCTCGAAACATATCTTGTTATTTGCGTTTGATTCACTATCTCTTAACTCTATCTCTCTTGTATCTTGCATTACTTTATATTACATATATTCATATGTTAGATATAGTTGTGTGTTGCCATACTTGTGTTGAATCAAGAGAGCTTCATATAGCACCTCAACTCTTAATCTAAAGGTATTTTGAGGAGATAGTCCAGAACCCTTCACTGGGAATTCGGTTACACTTTTTGGTTACACAGTGTGTTGCAATTGAGTTTTAAATTTCATATTATTTATTTTAGATTAGCTAGTATAACTATTCACCCCCCTCTAGGTATATTTCATCCATCGCAGTTCAATTTAGGTGATAATGGTGTGGAAACCACCAAAGTCAATCCGGCGTATGAAGATAGCGGCAGAAGGATCAGCTTGTGTTGAGTTGGATCAATAACTCACTCACACCTTTAGTACTCTCCACCGTGGCGCGCTCCAAGTCCTCACATGAGACGGGTATCTCTTGAAAAATGGTATGCTTCTCAATCCCACAATCGCATCATGCACCTGCGTGACGAGCTGTTCAACACCAAAGGTAAAGGCCTCTCTGTCATAGACTTTGTGGATAAACTTACCCACATTGCTGACAATGGAAACCAGTCGACAATGACGATCTAGTATCCATCATCATGAACAACATAAGTCCGACATTTGAAGCCACCATGAGCTCTGCACAAGCCCAGGACATGCCAATTTCTTATGACGATCTTGTAGCTCTTCTTCGTGGTGCGAAACTGAGGATCAAGTCACACTCTTCTCCAGCTCTTGATGCTACCCCAACAACATTGTATGCTCCTACACAATATGTGTCTTTGAGTCAAGGTTATAGCAACCGAGGTCGTGAAACCTCCTTCCGTGGGTGTGGGCGTGGGCGTGAGCGTAGGCGCACCAATTCCTCATCATCATCGTCTGCCCTACCATCAAAGACTACGGGCGTGGTCGTGTGTCAGATCATCTTTCGTCCTCGGCACACGACATCAAATTGCTACCACCAAATGGACCATGCCTACGAAGGACGTGTCTCAACTAAACAGTTCTCAGTCATGATCGCAACCGGGCTACCTACCAACACTGATGCATCCACTTGGGTCACATATACTGCGGCATTCAACCACATCACCAACGATCTTGCAAACTTATGGTTCATGACTCCTATCATGGAGCTGACAAAATTACTGTAGGGAATGGTGCAGGTTTGCCCATATCCCATATTAGCTCATCTATTTTTTCACATAATTCTTCTGTATTTAAGCTTTCTAATATCCTGCATTATCCTCATATTTCCACTAATCTCTTCTCTGTTCATCAGTTTACCCGTGACAATAACTGCTTCTTTGCTTTTTTTCATGATTTTTTCTATATCAAGGATCAAAAGACGAGGAAGACGCTTTTCCGTGGACGAGTAACGATGCCTCTATTCCATGAACATCCACCATCAAATTTCTACTGCTAAGAGTCATCTTTTTGCTTTTCTTGGTGCTCGGGTTGTTGTTCAAGTTTGGCACTCTCATCTTGGCCATCCTGCCTCGGCCATCATCTCCGAACTGTTATCGAATAAATGCTTACCAACTACGAGCTCCGGTAGTCTTTCATTTTGTCACTCTTATCCTTTGGGTAAAAGCTCCAAATTACCTTTTCAGTTATTTAACTCTGCATCAAATAATCCACTAGATTTAATTCATTCTGATGTTTGGAGTTCTCCTATTGCTTCTATGTGAGGTTCTAAATATTATGTTTTATTTGTTGATGATTACTCCAGATACTCATGGATTTTTCCTATGCATTATAAGAGCAAAGTCTTTAGTATTTTTGTCAAATTCAAAACACTAGTTAAAAATATTATTTCTTCTAAAATCAAAACTTTACAATCTGATGGTGGAGAATACACCAAACATACTTTTCAACAATTTCTCGCCACTCATGGCATCCAATTTCGCTCTTCATATCCATCTCATCTTGAACAAAATGGTCTAGTTGAACGTAAACATCACCACATTGTTGAAATTGGGCTCACCTTACTTGCTTACTCTCACACGCCCCTCTCCTATTGGGTCGATGCATTTAATATCACTTTATATCTCATCAATCGTCTACTACATGCACTTTTCAATTCTCCACACCGTATACCAAGTTGTTTAATCGACCTCCTAAGTATGATTTTCTTTGGATTTTCAGTTGTGCATGCTTTTCTTATCTTCGCCTTTATAATACCAATAAACTTCAATTTCACTCCAACAAATATGTCTTTCTTGGCTACTTCCTTAACCATCAGGGCTATCATTGTCTCGATATTTCTACGGGTCGTGTCTATCTCTCTCATCACGTAGTATTTGATGAACACTCATTCCCTTTTTAAGAATCTCTTATACACAATCACCACCTAACATTCACCCAGACTCCTTTACCCTCTTACTTAGTTCTGATCCAGTGCCATTCACCCAAATTCCAACACCTCCACCTACTCATAACTCTCCAGATCAACATACCCAACCACCTAACGTATTGCCAATACATCCAACTATTCAATCTTCAACTTCACTACCATAATAACTTCCTATTCCTACACCACCCCTCTTTACAGCATCTTTGACCCATAAGATGGTTACCAGGAGCCGTACAAGAATTGTTAAACCTAATCTCAAATATGCTTTGCTTGTGACTAATGACTCTGATGTTGAACCCTCATGTTTTAGTCAGGCCGTTAAACAAGCTGCTTGGAGAAAAACTATGGAAGCTGAGTTTGATGATTTACATCTCAACAGGACATGGTTGTTGGTGCCAGCGCGGACACGTATGAACATTTTATCAAACAAATGGGTCTTTAAATCAAACGGCGGCCGGATGGATCTGTTGATAGGTACAAAGCACGTTTAGTCGCAAATGGGTTTCATCAACAGGATAGACTAGATTTCACTGAACAATTTAGTCCAGTTGTTAAGCACACTACTATTCGTACGGTCATCGCATTGGCAATCCATCACCACTGGCCTTTTCGTCAACTTGATGTTCACAATACTTTCTTGCATGGGTTCCTCACAGAAGAGGTCTATATGCGGCAGCCTGCAGGGTTCGTAGACCCCAACTTTTCTCATCATATTTGTCACCTATATAGGTCTCTCTACGGCTTGAAGCAAGCTCCACGGGCATGATTTAAACGCTTCTCTGACTATCTTGAAGACATTGAATTTCACGAATCCAAGAGTGATTATTCTTTGTTCATTTATCACCACCAAGATATCCTCATTTTTTTTCTAATTTATATGGATGACATATTGATCACAGGAAATAATTCTACAATTATTTCTCAATTCATTGAGAAGCTTAGTATACAATTCTCGATGAAGGATCTAGATAACCTGCATTATTTTCTTGGAGTGGAAGCCAACTATGCTAATGACAGTTTGTATCTGTCTCAGACAAAATACATCACCGATTTGCTACTTCGCACACAATTTCAGGATGCAAAACCTATTAATTCTCTTATTCCTGCAGGGAGGATGCTTAGTCGTTATAATGGTGATCCTTTGCCTGATGTCTTAATGTATCGTAGCATTGTTAATGCTCTTCAGTATATCACCTTTACCCATCTAGATCTTTCATTTGTCGTGAACCAAGTATGCCAGTTTATGTATCAACCCACTAGCTCCCATTGAATGATTGTCAAATGTATATTACGTTATCTGAAGAAAATCCCAACTCATGGTTTGTTTTACAAACCTAGTGCTCTTTCTCTTCAAAGGTTCTCGAATGCAGATTATGATGGTGATCCAGATGACAGGCATTCAATTGGTGGTTATTATATCTACCTTGGTGGTTGTCCCTTTTTTGGAGTTCTAAGAAATATCAAATGATCTCCCGCTCTAGTACAAAAGTAGAGTATCGCCAATTAGCTTACACGGTAACAAAATATCATGATTACGCTCCCTGTTCAGTGACTTGCATATCAGTCTCACAGTCACCATAATCCCGTGTGATGACATTAATTCCATCTACTTCACCTCTAATACTATCTTCCAGTCTAAAATGAAGCATTTAGAAATTGATTACCACTATGTTCGTGATAAAGTGGTCCATTGAGAACTCTCTGTTCGTTACATTTACATAGCTGACCAAGTTGCAGATATTTTCACAAAAAGTTTGTCTTCAACTCGGTTTGTTTTACTCTCTACCAAGCTTATGCTGTATGAACGCCCCATCAACTTGCGGGGGTGTGATAGAAAGATTAAGTCTCTACCATATTTATCAACTGAAGTAACCTCTTAACCAAATCCATGAAGTGGTTAGCAGACTTAACAACAACAAAATCAGATCTTCAAAATCAGAATGATAACAAAAATTAATTAGAGAGATCAACATCACAATAAGAATATGTTATTCCTATGATCATCTCCATTATCTTCTATCTTCTCCTATAACAAACTGTAACAAACTAATATGTCTGTAACACTATAAATAGAGTAGAGATTTACACCATAATGGTGTACTGTGGCTTGCAACCTTTGCCAGCCTAATTACAAACTTCTTTAGCAAACCTCTTTGAGTTTGTCCTTGTTCAAAATCACAAGAAAGGCTGGTGACATAACTTATGTATCTCTATAATCCAAGGAGTAAATCACATAATCGGCAATTAGTTCTATAGATTTGGAGATACCTGAAAAGTTTCTTTTTCTATATGAAGTGGAACAAAAGTATAAACTTCTAACACAGTTAAATGCATAAAAAACATGTTCAAAGATCGGTCAGAGGAGAAAAATGTTAAGTTGTTATCAGTAGCTAGTAGGATGGTCCTGTATTGGGGATAAAGGCAATCAGGACCAGTAAATTATTCAGTAAAACAGTTAGATACTCATAATGGCCTCAATGAATCTATTGAACAGTGAATGGAATCTAATGGTATTATCTAGACTGATTAATTTTCGAAAATTGAAGATTCATTACTCAGATGTATTTTAATGTCGATAAAACAACCATTTATCAAAAAATCAATTTCTACATGAGTTAACTAGGTGATTGCTTGGCGTGTGGTGATGAATCTAAAATGAATTGTCTACAGGAGTTCGTGTTGGTTTCTGACAGGTTGAGTAATTTGAGATGAAATGATTCCAACAGAAATATTGGGCAATCTTTGTTAGGGCTGGAGCATGCTAAGAATACAAACCCTAGATCATAACACACACACACACACACACAAAGAGACGGAGATCAAGATTTACGAGGTTTGGTAAGATGCCTACGTTTTTGGGGCAGAAGAGAGAGATCTATTGATAATTTACACAAGATTACAAGAGGATTACAAGGTTTTCTTAAGAACTCTCACCATAAAATCAATCTTTCCTAAAATGGGTTCACATCCTCTATTTATAGGGAGGAGAAGAAACCCTCAAAATAGCTCCAGGTCGGGTCCAGAATTGTCTAACCTAACTGTCGGTCGATCGCCTAGTCGACTGACTTAAGTGTGTCGTCGACCGCCCGGTCGACCGACTCAAATGTGCGGTCGACCGCCCGATCGATCGCTCAACGCCCTCTGTCATTATAGGACTTACTGGAAATATCGGTCGACTGTCCGGTCAACTAACCCAACTAGGTTTCTCTTCCTCATGCAACATCGGTCGACCGGATGGTCGACCGTTTCAAGCCTTGTGCATGTCGATCGACTGCACTGTCGACCGATGTCCTATCATAGAGCTAAAAAATTCTATCGCTTATTTTTGCCTTCGCTCTCTACATTCTTCATCTCGGTGCAGATGAGATACATGCTTCTTTATAACCCACCTTCGCGGATTTCCCTTGGTTCCTCTAGCTGCATTTGAACCATCTTTTTCAACATGCTCAGTATCTATATCGGCTACTCGATCTTTACTCAATGTCACGACCGATGGAATCTCAAATGATATTAAAAGAAGTGGACAATGTGGAGTAGTATCAACCTCCACCCGTCGTGATACTACTTTGGTCTTCCTCATCTCCACCTGCGGGTAGACGATAGGCTTCACCATTAAAGGCTCATGCAATGTGACATGTCTGCTCAAGACAAACTCTTTGTTTTTCAAATCCCATAACTTGTAGCCTTTCAAGTCTTCTCTATATCCCTAAAACACCAATTTATTCAACTTGGAGTCCAACATATCTTTCTTGACATCTACATAGGCCAGGCAATCAAATACTCTAAATGAACCATGGTCACAAGTAGCTCCACCTGATCAAATCTCCAAAGGAGTCTTACCTCCTATCGCAGTCGTCGGTATCCTATTCAAGAGATAACTAGCATACACAATCGGCTCGGCCCAAAATGATTTGTCAAACGATGCTATTTTCCATTGAAAATTCAAAAAGGAAAACTTACAAAAAAGAATTGAGGTGCAAAATTACAAGTAATTAAAAGAAAAATTACAAGCAGACCTCCTCTGAGATTTCTGAGAAAGTGTGTCGATTGGAGTCTGATCAGCGCGGGATCACTTTGTCCCGTTGACGATGCGAGCGATTGATCTTCGAAAGTTATTGCTTGGGAATTCCTTCTCACCTTGTTCTGGAGACTTCTTGAAGGGGAGGAAGGCCTTAGGATATTAAAACCCAACACTTAGAGAAATAATTTCCTAGAGCTTTTGGAAAACAAGAAAAAGTTAGCCTTGCTAGCTCCCTCGATGCTTTTAGCTTTGATGCTTCGTGCCCGTTGCTTTCTCTCTGCTTTTCCTCTTCTGCCTCTTCTACTCTGCCTTGATTGCCTTCCCTCCTTACCAGCCTCGAGCTCATTCTCAAATGAACTATTTGTAGGCTCTAGAGGGGTGTAATTGCCTCTAGAATTCAGCCACGACTGACAACAGTCAGCTAGCGTCGCGCCGAAGGTTGTTTTGAGCTTCGCGCGAGGCTATAACGCTCGCGCTAGGCTAGATGTGAGCCACATGCAAGGCTAGACAGGCTTGCATGAGCCTAAAAATGGCCTATTGACCTGGCTGTTCTACTGAACATGGGGCGAAGTAGGCGGGTGTAACGTTCACTTAAAGTGGCATTAACCTCACTAACGTAGTGGGGTTAGCCCACTAAATAATAGGTCAAAGGTTTGACCTGGTCAGCCCTCTCGTGTGAGGCGTAGAAAGCCTCGTGCGAGGCTGGATGTAGCCTCGTGCGAGGTTAGGTTAAACTCTACATGCGGGACTAAAAGCTCTAAATTAGAGCTGTCACGGCTTTAGAGAAGCTAGAAAATTAGCCCTGCGGGGCTATATCGAGCTTCAGGCGAAGCTAGCACTTGGCTCGTTACTGAGCTTTGAAGGGCTTCAAGGCGAAGCTAGATAATTTAGCCTCTGGAGTGAGGCAAACACCTTGGGCTTGTGTGAGGCTAACTATTGAGTTGACTCAGCCTCAAAAAGTAGTATTTGGCTTGCTGTCTGCTTCATTGAATCAGCGAGGCCTAAGCTTCTTTTTTGTCCCTCGGGATGTGTTGAGTTGGTCATCAGCTTGTCCGTGACTTGTCTTTTGTAGATGTTGACAAGTTGGACATCATTCTGATCAGTTGAAAAGTTGTACGAGAGTTTGTCTTTTTTAATGTATTAGCAAAATCCCTTCAAAGTTTTTGTAAATCTGTAATAGGATGATCAGATTTTGAAATACTTTGAACTGCTTTGATTGATATGTGTGCACGAGCTTCGCCTTGGTGGTCGAATTCAGCTTTACCTTTGGCCCTGCTTTCGGGCTGGGACAGGCTCGCCTATGAGCTGGGACAGGCTCGCCTCTAGGTAGCTTCGTCTTTGAAAGTGGCTCGCTTTAAGGCTGGAATAGGCTCGCCTCTGGGAGGAGCCTTGCTGATCGGCAAAAAGCATGCACAAATATAAGTAAAGGAGTATGGGTTGATGTTACTGCTTTTGTGATCTTCTGTAGTAGCGAAGTGGATATACAGGTCATATCCACAAGGAGGGAGAGCGATGAAATCTTGATGCAGCTTCTTTGTTCAAGAAAGAGAAAGTTCTTTGTTTCAAATAAAGAATTGGAAAATGAAAACAAGTTGGTTTCAAAAATTGTTTTAGAATGATTTGGTGGTTGTAAAATTAGATTTTCTTAATGGTAAAAACGCATGGCTAAGTTTCTACTAAGTGCTCCCACTAATCCCTAATTTCTTGAAGATGTAGCCTCATGATGGATCATAGGCAAGTATAACCTTTATGCATAGGAACTATTCATGTTGGGATCGAATGAAAGTCCTTCCTTTAACTTGGTTCCACACGGCAAAACTTGGACATTCCCTTATCAAGATCCAATAGAAGACGAGAAGAAAGGAAGATACAAGTTCACTAATGGTATCAGCAAAGTTAAAAGGAAAATCTCTAGCTTACAAAAACAAGTAAAGTATACAATCCATAGATCATCAAAAACCCGTTAAGTATGAAACATAAGAAAGTGAATACTTGTATGTAAGTTAGAGTTAGAATCCTCATCTTAAGATATCATAGCTCTTTTTTGCACAAGGCTTTTTTGATATTATTAACTCATTTGAGTTTATCAATCAAGTTGTAAGAGATTAGTGGGTTAGTAGTTAGTTAGCCATACAATGGAAGAGTTAGTCAGACATGGTAGTAAAAGAAACAACAAAAGAAAAAAAAGTAAAGAGAAAGGGAGTTACACTAAAACAAGAAAGTAAAAGCAAATAAAAAATACAAGTAAATGGAAAGAAGAAAGAGAAGTAATTACTTGTATTAGCTTGTCACCCTTCAAATACAACTTTTACACACACTCTCTCTTTCACTCTAATGGCTAAGACTAAAACTAGAAGAAGAAAGAAAGAAACAACTACAACTCCTAGGAACAAAGTAACAACTACTTGCTAAAGCTCTAGATCTCTCCAACTGAAGAACCCAGGAGGGTATTTATAGGCACCAGGGGAAAGGGGGCCAGGGAGACAACCCCTAACCCAAAGCACGGGCGCGACCGCGCCCGTACGGCTGCGGAAACACGGCCCGGGCCGCGTTTTCGCGGCCCTGCCAGGGTGGCGCGCGCCTGGCTTCCTGCTGCGTGCCGTCCCTTCTGTCCCCTATCAGATGGATCTTCTGATTTCTGAATTTGATGCCCTGAGCTAACAAAATCTCTTCCCTAAAGTCAATGGCTACTTGGTAGGCCTTTAATCACCCATTAAATGGTGATTTAGGGTCTTCTTCTTCATTTGCACACCATGGACTTAGGATCAAGCAAGCAAAATTTTATTAGCAAAATTTTACATCAAATAAATATGCGGATGTGATAAAAATTATGCAAAATTAGAGACTAATCACACCCCCACACTTATCTTTTTGCTCGTCCCGAGCAAAACAAAAATAAAAAAATTATTACACCACTTTCGTAGGTGACGCGATTGCACTGAGCATGTGCAACAAGCCTTTAAACCTCTAGGTTTCCCCTATAAG
Organism: Agave tequilana; assembly: GCA_038442645.1. NCBI lineage: Eukaryota > Viridiplantae > Streptophyta > Magnoliopsida > Asparagales > Asparagaceae > Agave > Agave tequilana. The sequence goes on from JAVJIF010004548.1 coordinate 71,324, forward strand.
AGGAGTGTTGTCAGGGTTTTTAGCGGATTGCACATACAAAATCCAGTAATTGAAGAAAAATATTTAGTTTTTAGCAAACCTCTTTCAAGAAAAAGAACTTTCAATCATCTAAGTAAAAATGACCGAATGATATAAGAATTAAGTTCAACCCTCATAAGTTCTCCTATACTTTAGCCTTCATAAAAGAAGAAATTATGATTTTTCTTTAAATTTGGAAAGGATCTTGTACTTCTAACTCATTCTATTATTTTGCTTTAGATAGATATGCATAATGTGTAAGTGTGATGTGCTTGGGATTTCTCAACTCAATTTTGAATATTATTTAATTTTATTAATATTTATCTATTATTCTTGGTTTCATTAGGCTTTCTACTTTACCCATGTAACACATGTCAAACCGATGACTCCCAAACTAAATGGTTTTAGGGCACCAGGTGAAAAAATACCCCTCAGGTCAAATATGCAAGTAGAGTTGGCCACGAAATTAAGATTTACTTATATATTATATATATTTATTGTTATTTTTTTTGGCGTCAGTAATCATGCTTCTTGAGGCACAATTACCTAGTTTTTTTTCTCAGAGTCTCTAAATCCCAAGCATGTGTGTGTGGTTTATGCGTATTCTACTAAGGCTAAATAGAAGGTATGAGTTATTTTCCTTATCCCTCCCCACTCTTAGTCAAACCAATATTTCTTATTTATTTAGGCAAAAATAAAAATTCATTAATAAGGTTCCCTTAATTCTTACAACCTTTTGGTACTTTTATAAAGAATATAAAAATTCATTTTTCATTCAGGAGTGTTTTTTTAAATTTGTTTATTGTTTATTTAGGCAAAGAAAAGAAAGACTGTTAGCATCCCCCCACACCTATCTAATGCATTGTCCTCAATGCTTAGTCATGAAATGCAAAGGTAATAAATAGGGGGAAGAAAAGATGTCACCGTCACCGTCGCCGTCGACTCGGGCCGGCCAAGTGCGAAGAGGCTAAGAAGAAGAAATTTCCAAAAAAATTATGTACAAGTATATAAAGGGTGAGTATAAAAAATAATTTTTTTTAATTACACTTTTTTTTTGGTGGTGTGTGGATTGCGATGGTCAGGTGTATGACGGAGCGAAAAGACTCAGCACAAGTTCAGCCTGGGATACAGGCTCAGTGGTCAAAAAGGGCTTCAATATTTGCCCATTCACTTTAAATTCCGTGTTGCTCCTAGGATAAATAATTACCACAGCACCGGTGGGAAGACGGTGCGCACAATGAACGATCCAGACCAACGAGTCTTCAGCTTCCCCGTGAAAATGTGAAGCCTCGAATTGTACAGCAGAACCTTGTCTCCCGGGCAAAGTTTTTCCGGTTTATGATCTGGTCATGAAAAAGTTTAGTCCTGCTTTTGGTGATCCGAGCATTCTTATAAGCTTCATTCCGTATCTCCTCTAATTCTGAGATCTACAGTCTCCTTTGAAATCACCTAGAGGGGGGTGAATAGGTGATGAGCTAATCTAATGGACAATTAATGCGGAATTTAAAACTTATATATGCAAACTAAATCTTCTTAAACTAAACACCAAGTATAACACAAGAGTGTAGCCGGATTCCCCATGTAGGGCTCTGGATAAACTCCTCAAGATTCCTCTAAATAAGAGTTGAGGTGCCACGTTGGCTCTCTTGGTTGAATACAAGTGTTAGCAAACAATCCCCAAGCATATATCAATAAGGGCACAAATATATATCAAGCATATAAAGATGAAAGCAATATAAGCATGCAAGATATAAACAAGTAAGAGATAGAGAGAGCAATCGTAAACACGGGATATTTGTTTCGAGGTTCGAGCACACTTGCTCTACGTCCCCGCCTTCAACACTTGAAGGATTTCCACTAAAATCGATCCCACCGGACACTCGGTGCCGCAACACCTACAAGGCGAGTTCACACTTGAACTCTTTGGACTCTCTAGTCCCTTTACTCGTTCCCGCAAGAACACACCGCAAGCCCACTAACTCGCCGAGGCCGCACCTCAAACAAAGAGTTTACACACGAACTCGAAACACCGCGAACCCGCAAGTCCGCCTCCTCAAAGTACAAAGTAGAATTTTGGTGATCACAACACTTTGATCACCTAAAATCCTCTCACAACAAAGATCCCTATAGGTAGATATAGCAATGGATAGCTCAAGTGTTGATTGAAATGGTGGAGGAAAACTCAAGAAATCACTTTTCAATACACTCTTGAAAATCTCTCCTTTTGATATGGTAATTTTGGCTCTTAAACAAGTGGAGATAAACACCTAATAGAGTTGGAAAAACTGGCTCAAAAACCACTTCAAAATCTTCTCTCAAACAGTCCCTAAAAGCCCCCTTTAAATAGGCTCCAAAAACTAGCCGTTGGGAGACAGGATGACCTGTCGGTCGACCGCCCGGTCGACCGGACAATGGTCAGATTTCTGACCGTTGAGCCAGCGGTCGACCGGCCCAGTCGACCGAGGCAAGGATACAGAGAGCTAAGCTCTTTGCCGGTCGACCGCCCGGTCGATCGGGGCCGTTCCGGAGAGCAGACACTCTCTGGCGGTCGACCGACCCATCCTGTGCACGTTTTTGACGTCGGTCGATCGTTCCGGTCAACCGGCTCCTGGTCCGGTCGACCGGTCGGTCGACCGCCAGAGCCTGGCAGGCCATTTACAGGATTTAAAACTTGAGTTTTTTATTTAAAATAAAATCTCATAAATTCACGAAAATCTACAAAAATAGTTTCAGTATAATATTTTGATAAACAAATATGTTTGAGCAAAATCAAAACATGTTACAAACATTTTGAACTATTTTTGTAACTTAGAAATTTTGGCTCAAAACAAAAACTGTATTTTTTCAAATTGGTTTTTCCAAAACTTCTCCAAATATAAAAACAAGATATTTTAAACACTTTTAAAGCATGGTGTGTATGAATATGATCCACTACACATAAATGATGAAATATCTATGTTTTTTACAATAAGTACTAAAACAGTTTTGGTTAAAAAACACATGTATATAATAAACTCCAGAAACCAAACCGGCATTTTGTCAAAATGAAAAGTCTTTTCCAAAATGAAAATTCTTTTATGAAAACTCATATAAATCAAGAGTGTGTGTGTATATGGTATACTTGAGCAATCCACCAACTATTCTATCCTTCACATTTTATCTAAAAATAAAATCTTAATAAAAACAAATCTAGACACAAGTCTTGATCTTGAAGTCTTCACTTGAAGTCTTCTCCTCCTTCTTGACTTGGTCCAAACTTGAACCAACGAGCTAGACTCCTCTTGAGTACTTGATGCACAAGCTCTTGAATCAAACCGTGCTAGCTCCAAAACTTGACTTTAAATCCTTTGTTGAAGCTAAACACCAACTAAGATCTTAATCATAAATCTGAGACTAATTAAACACAAGATCATTAGTATTATAACTACATGAGTTGATCATCATCAAAACTAGAGTGATGGGCCTTTGGGCCAACAATCTCCCCCTTTTTGATGATGACAAAACTCATGGAGTTATATATGCATGGATTAAAGTAAAGCTTCAAAGAAGCTCCCCCTTAACTCATGCATCACAATAAAAAATAATTATGGCACTGAAGCACATAAACTAAATAAACATGTATGCAAATATAAGGAGATATACATGCCAATCAAGCATAAAACTCATCAAACTCTTTTTTCCTTTTTGCAAACACAAAACAATATGCATAAACAAGAAACTTTTCCAAAACATGCATATATATTGAAATACTTCTCCCCCTTTTTGTCAATCATCAACAAAGGGGTTAAAGTAAACACAAACTAATGTTCACCCCCTCTTTGTTAGAAACAAAACAAAACCAACAAAGGGGTGAACTCAAATCAATCAATAAAAGATATATGCGATATACATTCATGAAGAGGAAGACGCTAAGTTAACTTCCCTACATATATGCATTACATGAAGAAGGGATGACAAGCCCTAACTCACATAACGCATAATATGCAATGTATAAGCGGAGATGTGAAGCTCCCCTTACATACGTGTATCGCATAAAGAAGAGTTGTCAAGCTCCTCAATATAAGATACACTCAACATGAATCTATATGTAGAAGAGATGTTAAGCTCTCCTTGCATATAGGCAATATAAATCAAAACATTTTTGTACCAATAGTAATTACCAATTGTAATTGAAACATTTTTATTTTTGATACCAATGAAAGAAAATATTTTGATACCAAATTAAATTTTCATGAATACCAATTGAAATAAATAGATGAATAGATACCAATATGGATACCAATTGAAATAAATAGTTCAATTGATACCAATTGAAATATATTGTACATTTTGATATCAATAAAAATACCAATTGTAAAAAAATATCAATTGAAGATAATGCATAAGCTTATATAAAAAGTACCAATTGAGAAATCAATTGAAAATTAAGATTTGAATTAAACTTAGTATAAACATACTTTGTGCTTTAAACATGAAAATATCTTGTAAATCAAGCACAAACAAATCGTATATATGTATGAAAATGAAAATACCAATAGAAATTGATATTATTTGAAATGAAACATACATATATAGAAAACAAAATATGAGTATATACAAAAATATCAATTGAGATACCATTGAAAATATGATGTAAATCAGGTATATGACTCATAATAACCATCCTTTACATGCACAAGATAAAAGATATGTAATTTGAGCATACAAGGCATGGTCTCCCATCCGTCCGCCCATTAAAGGGTTAGGTAGGGGTTTTCAAAAATAGGTGTTTGAAAATATTTTAATAGTGAAAACACTACTAAATGAAGAATAAATAACTACTTAAATTAATTTTTAAAAAACTAGTTAAAGATCCTTCAAAACATAAACCAAATCATATGTCTATCATGAAACATACTAAATACACAAAATTCGACACTCAAGGTCCATAAAGCTCAAAATGATCATGAATAAACAAATAAAGTGTGAGTGCACAAGAATCATGTAATTAGCATTTTTCATGAAGATAATCAATGAAGCTCAAAAACAAATATGAATCTCATTTTATCAAAAAAAATCATGAAAATCATAAAAATTTTATTTTTTTATTTAAAAACAAACTTCTAGGTATATGTATGATTTTATTCAAAACTAATAATATGCATACATATCCCAAATATAAAAAGAGTCCATAAGATAAATTGCATGAAGGCAAATGACTCAAGGGGTATACATGTATATTTATTAGATTTGAATACAAAATACATATACATGAAGTAAAACATGAAAATTGGCAAAACAAGTATAAATGAGAAAATCATCAAAACTAGGCTATACATGTGCATATAGTGAGTACAAATGAATAATGAAGTGCAAACATATATGAATCAATTTGTCGCTCACTACTTGTACATGTATATATCCAAATTTTGATAAAAAAACTACATCTAACCATGTTTTTACCACATGAAGCACAAAAACAAGTACATGCTAAAAATGTCATATATGTAAAAGCATGTAAATAAACTAGGAGTTTTAGAGATAGTTACCAACACATGAACTATACTCCAAATCTCCAAAATATGGTAGTTGTCCCACCAAACCTCCTTGATAGCGGTGCATCAAATGTGTGTCCATCAAGTTCATACATCCACTACCAAGGCACCAACTCTCTCACGTCGTGTGAGAGCCCACACCTACATCAAATACACAAGGTGGGGACTTTGGTACCCATTTTCTTTTGGGTTCATGAGGGTTAGTATTGTAAGGAACCCAAACTTTCTTGTTAGCAAAATTTAAAGCATTTATCTTATCATAACAAAATTTTGCTAAATGGCCTTTACGGCCACAATGTGTACACTTGTACACTCTAGAATGCATATGTGTATGAGTGTGGTCATGGCGTGCAAAATGTGCATATGCATGTTGTGGGTGTTGTGCATGAACATGGAGAACTTGTTTCTTTTGAACAAGGATTCCAATCTTTTATGGTTGAAAGCACAATTGCTCAAAGTTGAGCTTAAACAATCAATTTTATTTTTCAAAAATTTAACTTCATTTTAGTTGATGGTGGCATGTAAAGCATGATGAGAATGAGAATCATTTTTCTTATTCTTTTTAGAAACTTTTTCTTTTTCTTTTTCAACAATTTTTCTTTTTAAAGAGTTATTTTCATTCAAAGCAACTTCTTTTTGTTTTTTCACCAAAATAATTTTATTTTTCAAAGAAGTGTTTCCTTCACAAAGATCATTCAATTTAGAAAGCAAGGAAATATTTTCGTTTTTCAAACTTTCATTATCTTTTTCAAAGTTTGCAATTTTATTTTTAATAGACTCATTTTCTTTTAAAACATTTTCAAATCTAGTTTGAAAAGAATCCTTTTCTTTTAACATGCAATCAATTTTATTTTTCATTTTCTTATTATTCTTTTTAAGCATGTCATATTTTTCAAGAAGTTGTTGACAAAATGATTCAAGCTCATAATAAGACATATCAACATCTTCATCTACCTCGGATTCGGTAGTTACCTCAAGGGGGTTATCCCCTTGGACCATGTAGCACACGTTGGAAGCTTCACTTCCAACATCTGAGTCGCTCCCCGCATAATATTGTTCCTTTTCGCCAAGGGAGATCAAAAAGTTTCAAACTACAAAAGCCGAATCAAGATTAGCAACCCTAGATAAATAATCATCATTCAGTGTAGATCTTAAAGCATGTAGGGCTTTTGCATTAGCCTCAATATTTTTGCCATTTAAACAATAAGAATCTCTAGTAGTGACAAAATAAACATGAATGCCTAGGGCTTTGAGGTACAAAGACATCTTAACTTTCCAAGTTTGGATGTTAAGAATGTCAAAGGAGGGAGGTGACATGAAATCCATGGTGTGTGCACAAATGTTGTGATTAGCTATAAATAAGGATCTTTAACTCTAGGTTGTAAGACCCAAATCAAGAGCACGTGGCTCTGATACCAATTGAAATCACCTAGAGGGGAGGTGAATAGGTGATGAGCTAATCTAATGGACAATTAATGCGGAATTTAAAACTTATATGATGCAAACTAAATCTTCTTAAACTAAACACCAAGTGTAACACAAGAGTGTAGTCGGATTCCTCGTGAAGGGCTCTGGACTAACTCCTCAAGATTCCTCTAAATAAGAGTTGAGGTGCCGCGTTGGCTCTCTTAGTTGAATACAAGTGTTAGCAAACAATCCCTAAGCATATATCAATAAGGGCACAAATATATATCAAGCATATAACGATGAAAGCAATATAAGCATAAAAGATATAAACAAGTAAGAGATAGAGAGAGCAATCGCAAACACGGGATATTTGTTTTGAGGTTCGAGCACACTTGTTCTACGTCCCCGCCTTCAACACTTGAAGGATTTCCACTAAAATTGATCCCACCGGATCACTCGGTGCCGCAACACCTACAAGGCGAGTTCATACTTGAACTCCTTAGACTCTCTAGTCCCTTTACTCGTTCCCGCAAGAACACACCGCAAGCCCACTAGCTCGCCGAGGCCGCACCACAAACAAAGAGTTCACACACAAACTAGAAACACCGCGAACCCGCAAGTCCGCCTCCTTAAAATACAAAGTAGAACTTTGGTGATCACAACACTTTGATCACCTAAAATTCTCTCACAACAAAGATCCCTATAGGTAGATATAGCAATGGATAGCTCAAGTGTTGTGTGAGAAAACGAGGATTGAAATGGTGGAGGAAAACTCAAGAAATCACTTTTCAATACACTCTTGAAAATCTCTCCTTTTGATATGGCAATTTTAGCTCTTAAACAAGTAGAGATAAACACCTAATAGAGTTGGAAAAACTGGCTCAAAACCACTTCAAAATCTTCTCTCAAACAGTCCCCAAAAGCCCCCTTTAAATAGGCTCCAAAAACTAGCCATTGGGAGCCAGGATGACCTGTCGGTCGACCGGCTAACGGTTAGATTTCTGACCATTGAGCCAGCGGTCGACTGGCCCTGTCGACTGAGGCAAGGATACAGAGAGCTAAGCTCTCTGCCGGTCGACCGCCCGGTCGACCGGGGCCGTTCCAGAGAGCAGACACTCTCTGGCGGTCGACCGTGCGATCGACCGGCCCATCCTGTGCACGTCTGTGTATGTCGGTCGACCGTTCCGGTCGACCGGCTCCTAGTCCAGTCGACCGCCGAGCCTGGCAGGCCATTTACAGGATTTAAAACTTGGGTTTTTTATTTAAAATAAAATCTCATAAATTCACGAAAAATCTACAAAAATAGTTTCAGTGTAATACTTTGATAAACAAACATGTTTGAGCAAAATCAAAACATGTTACAAATATTTTGAACTATTTTTATAACTTAGAAATTTTGGCTCAAAACAAAAACTGTATTTTTCCAAATTGGTTTTCCAAAACTTCTCCAAATATAAAAATAAGATATTTTAAACACTTTTAAAGTATGGTGTGTATGGATATGATCCACTACACATAAATGATGAAATATCTATGTTTTTGACAATAAGTACTAAAACGGTTTTGGTTAAAAAACACATGTATATAATAAACTCCAGAAACCAAACCGGTATTTTGTCAAATGAAAAGTCTTTTCCAAAATGAAAATTCTTTTATGAAAACTCATCTAAATCAAGAGTGTGTGTGTATATGGTATACTTGAGCAATCCACCAACTATTCTATCCTTTACATTTTATCTAAAAATAAAATCTTAATAAAAACAAACCTAGACACAAGTCTTGATCTTGAAGTCTTCACTTGAAGTCTTCTCCTCCTTCTTGACTTGGTCCAAACTTGATCCAACGAGCTAGACTCCTCTTGAGTACTTGATGCACAAGCTCTTGAATCAAACCGTGCTAGCTCCAAAACTTGACTTTAAATCCTTTGTTGAAGCTAAACACCAACTAAGATCTTGATCATAAATCTGAGACTAATTAAACACAAGATCATTAGTACTATAACTACATGAGTTGATCATCATCAAAACTAGAGTGATGGGCCTTTGGGCCAACATCCTTAGCTCACCGGCCTTACTCAGATCAAAATTGAGTTGCTTAATGGCCCATAGGGCACGGTGTTCTAACTCGACTTACAGATAACAGGATTTTTCGAATATGATTCTGTAAGGAGACATCCCCAGGACTGTCTTAAAAGCAGTGCGGTAAGCCCACAATGCATCATTGAGTTTGACCGGCCAATCCTTTCGATTTTGTCCGACAGTCTTTTCCAAAATGAGCTTGATCTGTCGATTGATAACTTCGACCTGCCTATTTGTCTGGGGATGATACAGAGTAGATAACTTGTGATTGATGGAATATTTTCGCATCAGAGCTTCAAAAACTCTATTTCAGAAATGTGATCCATTATCACTAATTATCGCTCTGGGGGTACCAAATCGGGAGAAGATGTTTTCTTTGAGAAATTTGACAACCACTTTGTTGTCATTGGTCTTAGTTGGCACAACTTCTGCGCATTTAGAGACGTAATCTACAGCAACCAAAATGAACTGGTTGCCGAAGGAATTAGGGAATGGTCCCATGAAGTCGATACCCCAAACATCAAAAATTTCAACTTCAAGGATTGGGTTCAGGGGCATCATGTTTCTTCTTGAAATTTTTCCAATCTTTGACAATTTGCACATGTCTTACAAAAGTGGAATGAGTCTCTGAACAAAGTGGGCCAGTAAAACCCACTCTGTAAAACTTTCTTTGCAGTCTTGCGGGGACCGAAGTATCCTCCGCATGCAAGTTCACGGCAAAAGCTTAGCACACTCCTCTGTTCTTTCTCTGGGATGCATCGTTGAATAATCTGGTCGGGACAATACTTAAAAAGATACGGCTCTTCCCAGAAGAAGTACTGTACTTGAGCAAAGAAAGGACACTGGTCTTCTTTGTCCAGTCAGCGGGTAATTGTCCAGTAGCCAGGTTATTGACTATGTCCGCATACCAGGGTTCCTTGAAAATGGCTAGGATGTGCTTATCTGGAAAATCCTCGTTGATTGGAGCTTGTATAACAGGTGCTTTCAGAATTCGTGATAGATGATCAGCGACCACATTTTCTATACCTCGTTTATCCCAAATTTTCAGGTCAAATTCTTGAAGCAAAAGGATCCACCGACTCAGTCGGGTTTTTGCTTCCTTCTTGGCCATGAGGTATTTTAGTGTCGAGTGATCCATGAAAATCACTGTCATCGATCCTAACAAGTAGGGCCAGAACTTCTCTAACGCAAAGACAACGATCAAGAATTTCTTCTCGGTCGTTGTATAATTCTGTTAGGCATCATTCAAGGCCTACTCGAGTAGTAAATCACGTGCTGCCTATTGTCGATGTGCTGTCTTAGAACAGAGTCAATAGCAAAATCAGAGGCATCGCACATGATTTCAAATAGTTGTACCCAATCAGGAGCAGAAATATAGGCACAGAAATAAGTTCTTACTTAAACTTCTCCCATGACTTGAAACATTCATCGTTAAAGCAGTTGGTTAAGGGCCTAGTGATCTTGCTAAAATCCTTAATGAACCATCGGTAGAACCCAGCATGCCTTAGAAAGGATCTAATATCCTTGATGCTTTTGGGTGGTGGAAGCTTAGCAATCACTCCTACTTTTGCCCTGTCCACTTCAATGCCTATCCTAGAAATCTCATGACCTAAGATAACCCCCTGTCTCACCATGAAGTGACATTTCCCCTAGTTCAGAGTTAGGATCTTTTCCTTGCATCTTTGCAGAACCAACTCAAGATGATGAAGACATTATTCAAATGAATCTCCGTAGATGGAGAAGTCATCCATGAAAATCTCAAGAAAATTTTCCACCATGTCGGAGGACAAACTGAGCATGCACCATTGGAATATCGCAGGAGCGTTGCATAATCCAAAGGGCATGTGCCGATAAGCGAAGGTTCCAAATCGGCAGGTGAACGTGATCTTTTCCTGGTCTTCTGCAGCAATGGGGATTTGATTGTATCCCGAGTACCCATCTAGGAAGTAATAGTACTCGTGTCCAGCCAGGTGTTCAAGTATTTGGTCGATGAAGGGTAGCGGGGGTGGTCTTTACGGGTGGCTGCATTCAACTTTCTATAGCGATACAAACACAAACCTTGGTAGACAGTCTTATTTGTACCAACTCATTTTGCTCATTTTCAACCACCGTAAAGCCACCTTTCTTTGGGATCACATGAACAGGACTAACCCATCGGCTATCAGAAATGGGATAAATGATCCCATTATCGAATAGTTTCAAATTTCTGCTTTTACTACCTCTTGCATGAGTGGGTTAAGCCTGCGTTGTGGGTCCCTCCTGGGAGTTACTTCATCAGTTAAATGGATTCTATATTGAACTATGGCTGAACTTATCCTTTTGATATCCTTCATTGTCCATCCAATGGCTTCCCTATGTCTCCTCAGAATAGATATTAAGCTGTCCTCTTGTTACTCAGTCAGGTGGGATGCTATGATGACTAGAAGGATTTCTCTTCCGCCCATGTAGGCGTACTTGAGGTGTTCAGGGAAGGCTTTTAGCTCTAGGGAAGGTGTTGCTTCATTGGAGGTAATATCCGGACTTTCAATCCTATGATGAGGTACACTTGGGCTTGACGCCCAGTCTACTGCTGAATTTATGATCTGGTCTAGATTAAAATCCTCAAACTCCAGATCAAACTCTGCCTCTATTTCTGTCTCCATACTTTCCTCATGCTCACTAGTCATATTTTCAATGGAATTGACCTCAAAAGTCTGATCGTTGATATCCCTGGGTTGTCTTCCATGATTGAAGACATTGACTTCCTTCGTCATGTTTCCAAAGGTCAATCACATGGACCCGTTCCTACAGTTGATTATGGCATTGACTGTAGTAAGGAATGGGCGCCCTAAGATGACCAGAGTTTGAGACCGCAGATTTGACACAGGCTGGGTCTCAAGCACAATGAAGTCAACGGGTAGATGAAATTCCCGACCCGGATAAGGACATCTATGATTTCCCCCTTGGAGATTTTCACAGATCGGTCAGCTAACTGAATGGTGACTCGAGTTAGGCTCAGCTCGCCCAACCCAAGTTGCTGGTATACTGAAAGAGGCAGCAAGTTGATACTTGCTTCCAGGTCAAGGAGTGCTCTACTAATTTTTATTTGTCTTATGGTGCAGGAAATTGTGGGACATCCGGGATCCTCGTATTTCACCTGAATGGGACCAGACAGAATTTCACTTATATTGGTTGCCAAAAGCACATTCTTGGGCATATTTGTCTTTCTCTTCTTCGTACACATACCTTAGGAAATTTGGCATAAGCTGGGAGTTGTTGGATAGCATCAAGAAGAGGCACGTTCAGTTTGACTTGGTTAAACGTCTCAAGTATCTTCTCTATGTGCATATTCTTATTATTGTTCCTAAGCCTATTGGGGATTGGTGCTACATGCTTATGAACTTGTTTAGCAGCTGCATCCTCGTCAGACATTTTGGGAGCAGATTGGGAGGCGCTAGCAGAGGTGGAGCCTGGAGTAGGATCAATGTGGACTGAATTTTTCTGTTGGTAGACCTGGTTGTCCACCTTCTTTCCAGATCAAAGTGTATGAACAACATTGCACTGGTTGATCGAAGGATCCTGAATTTCATATGGTTGATTGGAGTTTTAGGGTTAATTAGCGGCTGAATAGGTAAAATACCCTTTGGTCTTTATTTAGAGAGCTAGGTAACTGACTCATCTATGTTTCCAATCTCGATATAGCCTGTGAATGGTTGATCAGCATTTGTCCCTGATTTTGCATGAAAGCGGCTTGGGACTTCATAAAAGCTTTCATGCTTTCCTCCAATTTACTGAATTTCTTTTCCATTGGTGAACTTTGGGAGGAGGAAGATGGAGCTTGACTGGAAAAATTTGGTGGAGGATTGGGATGGTGAAAATTGTTAGAGAAATTAGGCCTGGGAGGATTATTCGGGGCCCAAGAGAAATTTGGGTGATTTCTCCAACCGGGATTGTATGTTTGCGAGTATAGATTATGCGGCGGCCGTGAGTAGGCCGCGTTCAGGTGTTCCGGTGGCACTAGCTGGGTATGAAAAACTGGGCACCCTTTAAAGACATGGTTTGGTTCCTGATAGTATGAACAACCCAGATTGTGAATTGGTGGTGGGTTGATTTGGTTAAATTGGCTGGCTCTTTTATTTCTAAAGCCTCTATTCTCCTCATTAGGGTTACAATCTTAACTTCTGTAGCTATAGATGATTCTAGAGATAGGAGCCCTCCTTTTGAAGCTATAGATTGTGAATTCCTTGATTTTTCTGAGGCTGGCTCCCATTGTAAAGTTCAGCTAAATCCTCAAATATATCCCAACCCTGATTCTCCTCCTTTTGCAAGAACCCTCCCTGACACATGATTTCTAACAGGGTTTTTATTTGATAATCTAAACCATCATAGAGAATCTGGCACTGACGCCATTTCTCCACACCATGATGAGGGCACTGAGTTAGGAGATCTTTGAATCGCTCAAAGTATCTCTAAAATGGTTCGCTCAGTTCTTACCTGAACTGTATGATATTCTTTCTAATGAGGACAGTTTTGTGAATTGGGTAGAATTTCTTCAAGAAGGTCTTGACGAAATCGTCCCACATTGTAACTGAATCTGCCACCAAACTGTACAATCATTTTTTAGTTAGGTCCTTTAGGGAAAAGGGGATGAAACGTAACCTAAGGCATCGTCTCCTAGCTGGGGAATATGCATCATGAGGCACACTTCTTCAAATTTCCTAACAAAGAAGTACGCGTCCTCCGATTCTAAACTATGAAACTTTGGGAGAGTGTTGATGAATTGAGGCTTTAATTCAAAGTTATTTCCATTCTCCTTAGGCAGTTTTATACAAGATGGCAATGAGGTTCTGATCGGGTAAAACCTGTCCTGAAGTGACGCCATCACCGGTTCTGAATGTAAGGGTAGAGAAGTGTTACTAGTTAATCTGAAAGTTTCAGGATCTCTCACCCACTCTTGCATGCAGCACACCATAAACAACGTAAAGACAACAAACACTCAAAAAGAATAAAAAACAAACAAAAGAAGAAAACAACCAAAAACCCTTAGTCTAAGGTACCTGGACCTAGACGACTCCTAACTGGTGGATTCTTCGGGGGAGGTTGTTGTAGGAACTCGACTATAAGCTAATCGGATAGGAAAGGGCAAAACTCGGTGGGAGGTATCCGGGCGTGAGCCACGGGTCTTAATTACGTCAAACCACGGAGCTTTCGAGACTTTACCTCTCAATTCACTTTCCTTAAACACTGATTTTACAGGAGTATAGTTCTTGCAATTTTCAACCTCGGTTAATCTCTTAATAAGCCCAAGATGTCCCTAGGGCCAGCGTCTATCAATTTTTAGTTAAGGCTTGGCTTGTGTGAGTGCACTTGGAGATGATTTTTGGGCTAAGAAAGGGTGATGAAATTCTCACCTTATCTTGTTTACTTGGGATTTTGCCCTTAATGTCGATTGTGCAAGTGTACAGTATATTCACAAGAAGGTAACACTCAAAGCGATAAATTACTCCAAAATGTTGGTCCTATTCTATATGAATGCACATGTATCTTTTCTCCAGCACTCTTTAACAGAAATTGAAATGAATTGAAATAGACACGTGCCCTAAATGTAATAGTCTAATCTAAATTTCAATTAAGTAACAAGTGGATTTCTGTTGAGTTTATTACACATGTATAAGTGAAGCATTCAAGGGAACTAAAAAAATTTGATAAAGCAATTTGAATGATTTTTGGCAACCGTGCAGAAGAGTTTATTAGTACTTCAATCGGAGAAATTCACTTTTGCACGAATTTTTCGAGGGCAAATGAATCCTCGTGCAACGCTTTGGCCACCACTTTCGCTTCCCATGATAGTGAGCTCCTTGGTAATTCTCCTACACATAAGAATAAAGAAAAATCTTTAGTAATGAACAATAAAGTCGTTTCCTCCCCGGCAACGGCGCCAAAATTTAATCAGCAAAAAGCATGCACAAATATAAGTAAAGGAGTGTGGATTGATATTACTGCTATTTCGATTCTTCCGTAGTAGCAAAGTGGCTATACGGGTCGTATCCACAAGGAGGGAGAGCGATGAAAGCTTGATGCGGCTTCTTTGTTCAAGAAAAGAGAAAGTTCTTTGTTTCAAATAAAGAATTAGAAAATGAAAATAAGTTGGTTTCAAAAATTGTTTTAGAATGATTTGGTGGTTTGTAAAATTAGATTTTCTTAATGGTAAAAATGGATGGCTAACTTTCTACTAAGTGCTCCCACTAATTTCTAACTTCTTGAAGATGTAGCCTCACGATGGATCATAGGCAAGTATAACCTTTATGCATAGGAACTATTCACGTTGGGACCGAATGAAAGTCCTTCCTTTAACTCTAAAGCCTCTTTTGCAGGAACCTTAGGGCTGACCGTTCCTATTGCGGGGTCAAGGTCATCTCGAGAGGAGATAACTGCTACCATCATATTGGACGATGAGGGGGTTGACATTCTCTATCATAGTATTATCCAGCGTTGATTCCCTTCCACTGGTGATTTGATAGTGACTGACGAGGCTTCATCTGCGCCTCCCACCATATCAATCTTAGAGCAACCTGGATTCAGCTTGAGACTATTAGCGAGCCAGTTTCTGCACCTTTCACGTCTCCAGCTTTGGTTACTACTAGTTTGACATTGATTACGAGTCTGTGCTCTCCAATGCTGGTGTTTGAGCCAAGACCTATGATCACCAGCCCTACTACTCTGGTAGCCAGTATGCTTGTCTCCATGAGTACCCCTCCACGATTGCTGTCTTTCTCTTCTGCTCCGCTGACGGCTACCCGCGCGACACCTTCAGGAATTGTGACCACTAAACTCACTGAGACCTCCTCTGTGAAGTTTACTCGCTCACCTGGAGTGATAGAGGTAGAGAAAGAGTTTGTGGCAGAGATGGTCGATACCTTCTATAAGAGTTTGAAATGATGTATCTCTCTAGTGTTGAAAGGTTCGACCATTCCTTTTGAGTTTCTGAAGGTCATCCTTGCTCGGAACATCGAGACCATCAGAGACTTTGGGGGAACTGATCAGGCTGCCTCTCTGGAGTTTGTAACACCACGCTCCCAGAATACGTACTTAGTTGCGTATTCAGATTTCTCGATCGTATTTTTTTGATTTACTTCCTATATTTGTTTTGTATTATGAATTATTTATATGATCATTTTACTGTGGATCCGGATTCGTGAACTCGGAGTCAGCCCTAATCAGAACTGGGAGCCCGATCCTAGAGTATAGCTTGATTTGGTCTTTTCGCTATTCCGATTTGACCAATTTCAGTTTTAAACATCGTTTTCCAATATTTTAGATTTTCTATGATTTTCGAGAATTTCCTGAATTAAGTTGAAAATCTCAAAACCGGGGTCGACCAATTCTGTTGCTCGATTCTCAGATTTTTAATTTACAAACGGAGTAGAATTTCTAAAAAATGGCTTTCACATTATTTCTTAAAAACATATTTTCTATCTAAATACTTTTTCTGAGAATTTTCTAAATTTATCAAAATTCCACTGGATTTGGTGTCAGCCAGTATCGCTGGTTGATTTCAAGAATTTCAGTTTGCAATTGGAATCAAATTTCTAGATTCTGCTTTCATATTACTTCTTAAAATTATATTTTCTCCTTTCTGACATTTTCTGAGATTTTTCAGATTTTATCAAAATCCGCCGACTCGGTATAAACCAGTGTCAACGGTTGACTTCAGGATTATGAAAATGGGATTGAATTACTGAAAACCGATTTCACCAAAAATCTTATATAATATTTATTATTTTGAGAATTTTTGGAAGCTTTCCAAACTACTTTATTTTTGGACTTTTCCGGAGTTTTCGGTGTTTCCCAGATACCGGAATTTTATCCAGATATTTTACTTTTCTATTTTTCTATCTCCTCGCAAGACGTGAGTTTCACCAACCTGGATTCATCATTAAAATGTAGAGATCCTATCCATACTGCATTTAATGTGCTGCTAATCAACTCCAATCAAGTCAAATCGGACTTTGTCCTTTCTGTAAACGCAGTATTCGCGTTTTTTCCAACGCGAGTTTTCATCCTCGTGTCTGGGCAATTGCCAGACGCGAGTCCTTATCGCATGAGGACGCAGCCTTTTTAATTTGCAAGAGACGCAAGTCTCATTGCATATAAGAAATCCCAATGGCAACTTGTAATTCCTCCAAACTCCTTTATATATAAACCCCCACTCCTTCTCTCTTTCATTATTTCTTTTCTTTCTTCTCCAACAGCAGCCAACAGAGAGCAAAACGCAGCCATGACTCCCTCCTTTGGCCGGCCAATCCCCACCACTCCACCCTCCATTTCCACCACCATCACCTCCACTATTTCCTCCACCACTATCTCCTCCATCTACTCCTCCATTCCAACAACAACAACAACCACAACACCATCTTCACCACCTTCTTCTTCCTCCTCTTTTCCACCAAACAACCCATTCTCACCACCAACTTCACCATCATCTCCACCACCATATACTCCACCTTGGCCACCAAAGACCATGTCATCTTCTTCTCCTCGTCATGCTCTTTCCGACGAACGATTGCTTCGCTCCCCGAAATCCCTTTTGCAAAACTCCAAATTTTTCATATGAGCTAGACTTACACCCCCATGATTGCTTGGGATTGGGCTTGGGCTACCAGATTCCGGCCGTCTCCAGCCACCTCCAGCTGCCGCCGGTGACCGCCGGCCATCGCAGGCCACCAACCCCCTTCCTTTCTTTTCTTTCCTTTCCTTCTTTCTTTCTTTTCCTTCCTTCTTTCTTTCTTTCCTTTCTTTTTCCCTTCCTTTTCCTTTTCCTTCTCTTCTCTGTTTTTCTCCCAACCTGCGTCTCTCTCCCTGTCAACCTTGCGTCTTTCCTTTCCTGCGTTTCCCTCATCCTTGCGTCTCTCTCTCTTTTTCCCTAGACTCTCTCTTTCTCATCCCCCTCTCTCTCTTTCACTCTATTGCTAGACGCGCCTCACCCCCGCGTTCAAGCAATTCTTTAACGCGATCCTCGCGTTCTTATATCAACGCGACACAGAGTTCTTACTCGCGTCTGTGTTCTTCTCGTATCCTTGCTAGAACGCGGTTCTCGAACCCCGCGTTTTTTATCTCTACGCAACACGGCTCCCGCGTCTGCGACTCCCGCGTCTTCATTCTCTCTCCTCCTGGTTCATTCTCTCTCCTCTCTCTCATTCTCTTTCTCTCTCTTGATTTTCTCCTCCCTCTATCACTTTCTCTCTAACGCACTGACGCGTTGATTACCTGAATTCCGGAGATCGGGGATTTCACAATGTTTTCTGAAGATTTAGGCGAGTGTCCTCGCCTCCATTCGATTTCTCCTTTTATCGGATCGACTTGTATTTGCATTATGTATCACTTGACAACTGTTGTGTTATCATTTACCATGCTACTACTGGACACCTGCTCCCGTTATGTTATCTCTTATCACTTGCTCCTTGTTATGACATGACTTATCACCTGCCTCCTGACATATTAATACCTGACCTGTGATTATCACATTTACCAGAATGTTATACTTGTTATTCTGCATTACATGTAGTGACTTGAATCTTGTACTTGTTATCCTGTATTATATATACAGTGACCCGAATCTATAGTATACATGTACTCCTGAATTCCTGATCATGTCCTGATCCTTTTATTCCTGTGAATTGCTAATTGCATATTAAATTATTATAAGACAATTTGCACCCGGTTTGGGGGAAACTGATGGGCCCTGATTAATCATGTTTATAGTGGTCTTATCGAGTCACGCGTGGCCACAAACTTGAGGGATCACCTGGCGGCCACCAGGGATTCCGTGGGGTGTGCTGGCACCCCTACTCCTATTTATTCCTGCCGGGTATGCACACGTCCTAGGCTATTTCTATGGGATATGCGATACTCTATTCCTGTTCGGGCGTAAATAAGTCCCGGTACCTAGCGGTACGTTCCGGCTCAGCACCGGATACTCTTGGACCGTTGTCCCGGGCATGTACGGGGCCCATTCGAAACATGATTCATCGAACTTTATCAGTTTCCAAATAACTTGCTCTATAAGTTGTAAGTAGAAGTATGTGGAATGGGACGCATACTAAAACCTACAACTTAGACGGCCCCAATTATAATAAGATGCTAAGATACAATTTGTTGTGCCGTTTTGTAACTCGGGTTGTATGCGCTTGGATTATGGTGACATGGGATACAGGTATATAGATGAGGGTTTCCTTTTGATTATTCCCTGATGTACTAGTCTCATGATGCCGTGACTTAAGCTTATGCAATCAGTTTTTACTCGTAATCGGATTTATTCGGCTTTATTCGGTTTTATCGGTTTTATGCTAGTTTAGGAGATATCTGGTATTGCCTTGTCTACTTTATTCATCTCCTTGTTACCTGCTCTTATCACATATATCATACATGTTCCCAGCTTGATATCAATTGCTGTATATCTACTTGCTCCTGCATGCTTGTGCCTACGACACGGTTTTCATGTTTATGATCCAGATTTATCGATACACATGTGCTTCTCCATACTCGCCAACTGGCTTTCGCATCACCACTCGTCGGGGAGTTCTGACTCCTCTGGATCCTCATGTCCAGGTTTTGGAGAATGGAGCGTGTGGATTCTCCAGTTGCTGATCAGAGTGGCGCAGCGGAAGCGTGGATCCCCAGCAGACCGTCTGAAGCTCCATCCTTCCAGGCCCCCCTGCTCGGCTCTAGAGTTTTCATGTTATAACTCTGAGTCTCCTTTTGTACTATTCATACTTGTACATCTCTTTGTATTCTCGCATTTGCGCCTGCTGGTGATGTAATATTATTGTAATATTGGATCACTTCCTGTGATAACTTTGTAACTGTACTCATGTGTTGGAAGGTATAATGCACCACGTGCTTCCGTACTCTGATTCTTGCCTGTACTGATGCTTAGCGTATATACGTGAGGGTATTTCTGACCTGCGTATATACGTCGCAGTAACGTCTCGTACCCGCAGGATCGGGCGTTACAGAGTTGATAGTGGAAGATCTTGAGAAAGATGTGGGCGAGTGGCATCGCCTGAATTGCTCAGATCTATCCTTACTTGTTGAAGAGGAGATCAAGCGTCTTTCTGACCATATGCACAAGACTTACACAGAAGCGCAACAAGCATTGGAAGTAGAGTCTCAGGGTTGAAATCCCTAGTGGCTGAGAAGATTAAGATTGCTGACGCGATTGATGCTTCCAACAATGCTCTTGCTGATGCCAATGAGCAGCTTGAGAAGGCAGAAGCAATGACTAAAAGGCCAATCTCCTCATATCTAGAGTTGAGCCAGTACGTGTAGAGGAAACTGCTTAGCTTGAACAACTGAGTGCCCAGAGTGATCAAGTTCTCAAACTAGAGATGGCGAAGAAAGCGGTGATGGCAGAAATGCAGGCTCGCTTGGCTCAGTTGGCAAACATTAACCAAGAAGATCTGAGATTGCAGGCTTTGGTTAAGACGAAAGAGAGTAGGAAATAAAAATTGTCTTCTCTTAAGAATAAACTCCTATCATACGAGAGATCAGTTTAATGTATCTTCTATGTAACCCTCTTTTTGAATCAATAAAATATTTGCCTTTGACTCATTTGCTTCTCTTTATATCTTTATCTGTGTGCTCATGTAATTTCCCATAGGTAATATAAATCTCCCGTAAACGAGAACGTAGTAAGCAAGTTCTTTTGTAAGAACTAAAAGGGGTAAAAATTCACCAAATTGGATTTTCAAAGAAATTACAAATGTAACTGAAATTATTCAGAGATTAAGAACATGATAAAGTCAGTCAAATATAACAATCCACTAGGATTAAAAGAGGGTAGAGTTAGGAATCCGTTAGGAATCACTAAATTGAAAAGATTAAGTCTAGTGATCTATCAGTTCAGAGGTGATAAATTGGACATAACTGATTAGAGATCGTTAGACATTATTTTTGTCGTTCAGAGGTGACGAACTGGTGGTTAGACTTGAAAAGGTGTACTTATTATGTGTATAAGAATGTATTTGATGTACCCTTTCTTGTCTCCGCTATAGCATAGGGCTATATCGAGTCGAATCTCAGGGAGAGCTCGCGATGGAAGCTTTACGTGTGGTAGTGAAGTGAACAAACGAGTATTCTTCTCTTACTTATAAACTTAGTGAAGCAAATGAAAAAAGAAACTAAAAGAAGATGGATATGTTCATGGTGGAAAAGTCGTGGGAAAAGAAATCAAGAAGTGGATGTGGTATTCACAAGAAAAGGAAAGAAAACTTAAAGAAAGAATAGATCCATGACTAGCTTACCTTGCTAGCTTGCCAAGACTTACTAGACTCCTTGATAGCGAATGCGTGCCTAATGTTGTCACTCCATCGGCTTAGGATTAGTTTCGCGTGTTGACCTAATTACTTTCTCACTTGCAAGACGGTGGTTTAACCGTCGGAGAAGAGAAGATCATACAACTTGCAAGATTAACAAAGGCAATCACCCATGAGTTAGTGAAGTAAGCTAAACTAGTGGTAAACTAGTACATGGAGAAGGAATTAGCTAGAACAAGCCATAAGAAAGGTAAAACAAAGCATGGAAGTAAATTGCAAGAATTAAAGAAAGCAATAAAGAAAGCATGTAAAGAATGCAAGAAAACTAGAACCAAGCTTCAAGTAGAGGAAGGAGGATGGATCAATCCTTGTTGCTTCAAGTGTCACCCTTGATTACACAAGCTCTCTCCCTCACAATCACTCTCTTTTACATTGAATTCTAGGGAAGAAGAAGAGGGACTATAAGAAATAAACCTAGAGAAAAACAACTAAAAATTACAACACACTAACTTTCCTCTCTTCTCCATTCAGCTCTTTTCGCAGGTCAAAGTCCAGGTATTTATAGACCAAGGTGAAGGATCCAGAAGATATTCTGTTGGCGCAAAATCCGAGGCCAAACAGACTTGTAACTGCCGCGCCTTCTAGAAGATCTTGCAAGTTGGCGGCAAATCTGGGCCGTTGAGCCCAGATTTTCTGGTAGGATTTGTTTGTTAGGAGGTTAGCCACGTGGTATATCTAGAATCTTCATTTGTTGGGCGGATCTTTCTGGATCTGGATTGAATTTGGCTTTATCTTAACCTTTAATTAATCACTTAATTAGTGCTAATTAAGTAATTAATTGGCTATCTCTCCTTTAAGTGTGTACCTGCAAATATGTAGAGAAGAGGAGTAAAAATCACATATTTATTTGTAATATGCATGGGAGTTATGATGTAAAATATGCAATATTGGATACTAATCACACCCCCACACTTATTCTTTTGCTCGTCCCGAGCAAAACTAAGAAAAAGAAAAGAAAAATCTAAACTACCAATTTATTGCACCACTTTCGCAGGTGACGCGATTGCACTGAGCGTGTGCAACAAGCCGTTAAACCTCTAGGTTACCCTAGAGGAGGAGTGTTGTCTCCTGAGGGTTTTCAGCGGATTACACCCACAAAATCCAATAAGAAAGAAGACAAATGTTAGTATTTTGAAAACGCATTTTGAATAAGAGACAAGTTTTTTTAAACTATTTTTGCAAAAATATAAGTGATCCTAGGTCATAAGTCCACCTATAATTATTCTTCCTTAAATTTAGTATCCATGCAAGATCTTGCTTTTAATTAAGGTAAGAATTCAAAATTGGATTGAATACTTTATCTTTCATAAAACCTAGATAATATGCACACCGTGTAAGTGAAGATTTCTGGGATTTCAACTCCAACCATTAAGCCATTTATTTATATATATTATTTTTCTTTTTTTTTTTTTTCTTCCCTTAGTTTTCTTAGGCTTTCTAGTTCACCCATGTAGCGAGCCTATAACCGATGACTCCCAAACCAGATGGTCTTAGGGCACCAGATGAGGAAACATCCCTCAGGTTTAAGGACTCGAGTGAAAAAGGCCACAAAACTAAGGGGATTATTCATAATCACCGTTAGGCGTGAATAATCATGCTTCTTGAGGCACAATTATCCAGCTTAATAAGTGAGATCACCGTTAGGCGTGAGTCATCATGCTTCTTGAGGCACAATTTCCCAGCTTAATAAGTGATCTTTTATTTATATATATATATATATTTTTTTTATATATATTTTTTTATTTATTTATATGGCATTTTTGGTCTTTGTTTCCATCCCAAGAAATGTGTAAGTGTAAAGTGCATATTATCTAAGGCAAAAAACTCAAGATAAAAATATCTCCTCAATTTTACTTACTTAGCCTATAATTTCAAACAAGATCTATTACTTCAACAAGGTTTAAGATGTCATAATTAAGGCTTTCTTAATTCCTAAGATACATCTTAATTTTCTTAAAAATAGATCAAAACTTTGTCTCTTATTTCAAAAAGTTTTTATTTTTTTTTTGTTTTGTTTTTTTTTATTTTTTTTTAATTTTTCTAAAAGAAAAGGTAAAAATCTAAAAAGAAAGTGAAAAATCTAGAAAAATCTAAAAATAAAATGGAAGGAAAAAAAATGAAAATCCTATAAGAAAAAAATAAAAAGTCCTATGTTAGTACATACCCCCCATACCTATCTCATGCATTGTCCCCAATGTATGCAAGATAAAAATGATGCATGAAATAGGTAAGGTAAAAAGTCACTCCCTCCTCCTCTTTGGACCCGCAGTGGTACTGGGTCCTGCCGACTGTGTTCTCCTCAGCGTAGCCTCAATATCATCTAACCTGGAGGATAACCTGGATGATTCCTCCTCCACCTTCTTCCTCAACCTCACCTGACCCCTAAAAATTTTCTTCATGCCCTTCCAGATGGTGGACATGAAAGTTCGTGACTCTACTGGGGGTTCCTGCCTCCAAAATTCCGGTTCATCTTCATCATCAAGACTCTCCTCAGAGGAGGACTCTACATGCTCGGTATGGACAGTAGGAGTCCAGACTGCGTGTAAACAACAGTTATAAGAACTTGTAGGCCTCTCGGGTGCAACAAACACTCTATCAAATGAGTCAAAAACATCATCTGGTAGGAAAGTCCTACACAGACGTGTAATCAATATGGGATGTGAATATTTAGCACCTCGTGTGCGTGAGGAGTTGGCTAAAAGTGCATTGAAGATAACCTTGTTCAAACAGACCGAGTGTTGACGGGTCATTAAGTCATGTATAATCTGCAACACTGGTCTGTTGAAAGAGGAGGTGTGGTCAAGCCCTAGAATGTTTCGTTGGATCCAACGTCCAACACAGTGAATATTACGAAAGGTCGTACTGGCTTTGAGCCCACGATCTAACTCAGTACACCGAGCCCCCATAATAGTCATATATTCAATCAAGGGGAGAGGCTCGGTGTGGTGTGTAATGGTTGGGACAGAAGTGATTTCCTCAATAAGAGGAAGCGTGATGAACAAATCTCCAGTGGGCATGTGTGTAGTGAACTGGTACGTTTGTGAATCAATTGATGCGTGGTCTATATGTGTGTAAAACATGTTTACCAAATCAGGACAATAGAATGCATCGGTCTCAGTATTGTCATACACTAATGAATACCAATTCCAGGCCCTAATTCTGTCTAAAAAGACATGTCCATAACCATTAGCATCAATTAGAATTCGCCCAAAGTCTTTTTCAGGAAAAATTTGTGGTGCCATAACAGAATTTAAGAGCAAAAACAGTAAAGAGAGAAGATTGAGAAGTCGAACCGCCCCGGATTACGTGGGGGGAAAAAAATCAATCTCTGTGGTGGATTCAGAGAACTCTGGATGAATTTTGTAACACCAGATCTCCAATCAGCACTGAAAATCGACCGTAGTAGAAAATTTCTGGGCGCAGGGATCTGTAGAACGCCGCGTTTGCGCGGCTATGGTTGCGGCTCCGCGGCGGTTTGGAAGAATCAGGTGAAGTGAAAAATTTCAGAGGCTGTGGTTTTGAGAGAAGATTGGGGATCTGAGGAAATTTCTCGTGTGAAGGCTGAAGTATGTGGGAGGAAGAGTTGGGAGAGGGTATTATTATAAGAGGGAGAAATTTTGAGAGTTCCCAATCTATCCCTAGGTCAAAAACTAATTTACCCTAGGGATTTATGAAAAGAATCTTTGACTCCTAGGAATTTGGAAAGACCTCAAATTTAGGAATTCTTGAAAGATGGAATTTGAGGAATCATAGGAATAGGAATATGGAAAGAATTTGAATTTTGAAAATATGGGAACTCCTTTAAACATGAAAATCCTCCTTTATTTTTATTTCTTTTTTTTCTTTTTTTTTTCTTTTTATTATTATTTCCTAAATTCTACGTTAGTAAATCCTATGTTAGTAAAAAAAATTAACTTATGGTGGTGGTTCCGGTGGTGGTCGGATTGGTCCACGGAACATGGCCCAATCAGCTTGTCGTTGGGTTTTCAGAAACCCACCAAAAATCACAGAAATATGACCCATAAAAATGATGCATGCGTGTGTGCTCTTAATTATATACATGACCACCCCATCTAATTTCAAGATTTTCCTAATAATTTCAGAGTCATTTTCATCAAACTCCTTGTCCCAGAATGATAAAACAATCGACTTGGACTCGGAAAGGAACACCGACTCAGGGAAGTGAATGAAGTCAAGATAAGGTTCAGGAGTCGGAATGGATTTAGGAATTGGGTCCAAGTCAAGAAATGTCAACTCAAGTCCACATGAATTGTCCAAAAATGGAATGTGACTATCAAAAATTTGTAATTCCAGTTCAGGAAGGATGGGCATCAATACTGACTCTAGAAGGTTACTCAAATTGGGTAATATAACGGAGTCAATAATGATTCAGGGATTTGAACTGGATCACAGATGTGCAAATCTAGGTCACATATCTCATTTAGTTCAATTCCACAAAATGGAGAACTTGCCAAAATGTCAATTGAATCAGAAGAATTGTAGAATTGGGCAAGTTCAATATGATCCTTAAAGATGAGTGATTCAACTTCATTGTGAATTGGGACTGGATTCAATGTCGGCTCCGGAAAAGGATTGAAGTGAGGTAAAGATACCGGAGTCATTATGGAATCAGGAAGAAGAATTGAATCATAAAGTTGGGGTTCAAGATCACATTCCTCATGTAGTTCAATAAAATGTGGAGAACTTGCCAATTTATCAATTGGATTTTCAGAAGTATGGAATTGGCCAAGTTCTATGTGATCATCATAAAAGATTGGTGATTCATTTTCACAATGGATAGGAAATGGATCCAATTCTGACTTGGGAAATGGATTGAAATCAGGTAAGGATATGGAAGTCATGATTGAATCAGGAAGTAAATTGGAATCATCAAGTGGAAGTTCAGGATCAAATTCATGTTCCAATTCAATTTCAGAAAAAGGAAAACTTGCCAATATATCAATTGGATTTTCAGAAGTGTGGACAAGTTCAGGTGAATGTGCTGAAATTGAATCTGAACTTCCAAGACTACATGACTCTTTGGTTTTAACAGAGTGGCTAGTAACCTTAGAAATAGGATGAGAATGAAGATTTTGGATCAGCAAATCTAAGTCACGGGCACGAGCATTTTGAGCATGGGTCATGTCTTCAAGCATCTTTTCAAAATTGATGACTTCATTATTTGGATGAAAAGATGAAGTGTTGTCTTGGAAGTGATAGTGAAATTGTGAGTCAAAAGTATGTGGTGATGGAAAATAGGACTCACACAAGAAATCATTACTCATAAATGGTTGTTCATTATGAAGAGGTGGAACTGAGTAAGACTCTTGAAAATACTGTGGAATTGGAGAGGAAAATGATTCTGGAAGTGTTTGCTCAGCTCTCTGTAAGTTAGCTTCTAAACTCCTTAGTAAATCAGATTTTTCTTCAAATGGAGGTTCAGAAAAAGGAGTGTATGAAGCGGACTCTGGAAATGAATATTGTGGATATTGTGGACTCGGTGAATATGGTGGACAAGGAGGTTGATAATTAAACTCGGAGGACTGGAATCCCCAATTACTCGGTGAAGAGTTGAAATTATTTTGGACATTATAATTGTTAGATGGGGGTATGGGTCATATTGATTCAGATAAGGCCAACCCGGTGTATTTGGTTGGTGCATATTGTAAAACACCGGGTTGGAATTATCCGAATATGGAAATGGTGTGAAATATGGATTATTATTATGATGGAAAGAATTGTAATTGTAAGCCATATCACACAATCACAAACAAGAACAAACAAACAAACAAACAAACAAAAGAAGAAAAGAAAAGAAAAAATTCTAACCTAAGTTAGTGT
Organism: Agave tequilana; assembly: GCA_038442645.1. NCBI lineage: Eukaryota > Viridiplantae > Streptophyta > Magnoliopsida > Asparagales > Asparagaceae > Agave > Agave tequilana. The sequence goes on from JAVJIF010004548.1 coordinate 98,555, forward strand.
AGACTTAGACCTAGACGACTCCTAACTGATAGACTGTCCACGGGAGGTTTAGTGTAGACTCTAACCACAAGCTAATCAGCCAGGGAAGGGTAAGGTTGGTGGGAGGTTTTCCGTCCGGAGACGTTCCTTAATTAAGTAACCAGCAACCTTCGGGCTTTCGGCCCTCAACCCCTTTCCTAGACACTGATTATACAGAAGTCACTTTCCAACACTTTTCCCCCTTAGGAAAATCTCCTAAGTGAGTCCGGATGTCCCTAGGGGCCAACGTCTAGCAATTTTTAATTAGAAGCTTAGGATAGTGAAAGCGTGGGGAAATGGTTTGTGGGCTAAGGAAGGGGTGATAAAATCCCCACCTTATCTTTGTTATGGGATTTGCCCTTAACGTTGATTCGTGCAAGTGTACGATGTAAACAACCAAGAATCACTCAAAGCGGAATTAAATCATACAACGAGTGAGCCCTAGTCTATATGCTATGCTTCACGTACCTTGTCCCCCGCAATCTTCAACAGTAAATTGAAAGAAATTGAAAGACACGTGCCTATAATGCAAGATGTCTAAACAATTTTTATCAACAATTACAACCAATCTTTTACTGTTGATTAGCAAATATCAGGTGAAGAATACAAGATTTCAGATATATAGGCAGCAGTATTTTGCAGAGAGCAAAGCCCTGCAGAAAACAGGTTAGTAGTGAACTCCTCTATGCCGCGTTTCCACGGCAAAATCCAGGAAAACGCGGCACTTTGGAGGGATCCTGGTCTCTGCTTTCGAGAGCAGAGGCCCAGGTCCACTTATATGATTCTGCTGTGCAAAGTTTTCTGAATCTTCAACCTGTACCTGCAACAGAGAAGATATATCGTTTAGTTTCTCACTTGTAAAGATACCGTTGCTCTCCCCGGCAACGGCGCCATTTTGGTTAGACTTGAAAAGGTGTACTTATTATGTGTATAAGAATGTATTTGATGTACCCTTTCTTGTCTCCGCTATAGCATAGGGCTATATCGAGTCGAATCTCAGGGAGAGCTCGCGATGGAAGCTTTACGTGTGGTAGTGAAGTGAACAAACGAGTATTCTTCTCTTACTTATAAACTTAGTGAAGCAAATGAAAAAAGAAACTAAAAGAAGATGGATATGTTCATGGTGGAAAAGTCGTGGGAAAAGAAATCAAGAAGTGGATGTGGTATTCACAAGAAAAGGAAAGAAAACTTAAAGAAAGAATAGATCCATGACTAGCTTACCTTGCTAGCTTGCCAAGACTTACTAGACTCCTTGATAGCGAATGCGTGCCTAATGTTGTCACTCCATCGGCTTAGGATTAGTTTCGCGTGTTGACCTAATTACTTTCTCACTTGCAAGACGGTGGTTTAACCGTCGGAGAAGAGAAGATCATACAACTTGCAAGATTAACAAAGGCAATCACCCATGAGTTAGTGAAGTAAGCTAAACTAGTGGTAAACTAGTACATGGAGAAGGAATTAGCTAGAACAAGCCATAAGAAAGGTAAAACAAAGCATGGAAGTAAATTGCAAGAATTAAAGAAAGCAATAAAGAAAGCATGTAAAGAATGCAAGAAAACTAGAACCAAGCTTCAAGTAGAGGAAGGAGGATGGATCAATCCTTGTTGCTTCAAGTGTCACCCTTGATTACACAAGCTCTCTCCCTCACAATCACTCTCTTTTACATTGAATTCTAGGAAGAAGAAGAGGGACTATAAGAAATAAACCTAGAGAAAAACAACTAAAAATTACAACACACTAACTTTCCTCTCTTCTCCATTCAGCTCTTTTCGCAGGTCAAAGTCCAGGTATTTATAGACCAAGGTGAAGGATCCAGAAGATATTCTGTTGGCGCAAAATCCGAGGCCAAACAGACTTGTAACTGCCGCGCCTTCTAGAAGATCTTGCAAGTTGGCGGCAAAATCTGGGCCGTTGAGCCCAGATTTTCTGGTAGGATTGTTTGTTAGGAGGTTAGCCACGTGGTATATCTAGAATCTTCATTTGTTGGGCGGATCTTTCTGGATCTGGATTTGAATTTGGCTTTATCTTAACCTTTAATTAATCACTTAATTAGTGCTAATTAAGTAATTAATTGGCTATCTCTCCTTTAAGTGTGTACCTGCAAATATGTAGAGAAGAGGAGTAAAAATCACATATTTATTTGTAATATGCATGGGAGTTATGATGTAAAATATGCAATATTGGATACTAATCAACTGGATATAACGACAAAGAAGGAAAATTTGGACAATCATCAGTTCAGAGATGACGAACTGGACATAACCGATAAATTACCAAATAAGGAATGTTTACTGCTCAGAGTTGGCGGACTGGACATAATAGTAAACGAAAAAGTGAGACTTGGCTATCTATCGGTTCAGAGGTGATTGACTAGATATGACCGATTGCGAAGCCGCCAAGCTCAAAATTTTGTCATTCAGAGGTGATAAACTAGACATGATGACAAAATGAAGGTAAACCCGATTTTAGAGTTCCATCTATTCAGAGGTGATAAAGTGGACATGATAGACTAGGACACACTAAACTCTGAATCCGTTGCCAGAGGGAGTCGTATTAACTTGGCAGCTAGCCCACTAGGGACTACAAAGGTGAATTGAATTTGGGCACCTGTCGATTCAGAGGTAATATAGACATGACCAACTAAGAGACACCAGGCTCGCAATTCGCTGTTCAGAGGTATTCGTATTAACATGACAGCAAGAACTCCCTGGCTCTGACGGGAAAAAGAAGAACAAAGTTATGAACTCGTCTGTTTAAAGATGTTAAGCTGGACATGATAGTTTGAGTATCATAAAAGGAGAGATCTAGACATCTGTCAGTTCAGAGGTAATATGAACATAACCGATTAAGAGTTACTAGACTCAAAGTCCTGCCGTTCAGAGGTGGCAAACTAGACATAACAGTAAAGGAGTAGTTCCTACAGGACTGGAAGATAAAACTTGGCTATCTGTCGGTTCAGAGGTAACATGAACATAACTGATTGAGCAACCACCAAGTTGAGAATTTCTACTGTTCAGAAGTGACAATCTGGACATGGCGGTAAAAAAGTAATTCTGCTGGGGGAAATAGGATTTGATTGCGAATTTCATGGGGAAATTGGTATTTTCTGGGAAAATCATTTGGAAGAAATTGTTAGAGGTATATTGTTAACGTGACAACCAGGAAAGTCCATTGGGAAATTAAAATGGAAAAATATACTTCGAGGGGAGTCTACCAAAACTCGTTGGGGAGTTAGAAAATGAACCCATAAGAGATTATGTGTCAGAGATAATTATTAACGTAACAAAAAGAACTCCGTGGGGATTCGGTAGGGAAAGGATTATTTCCTAAAATATTTTCAGAGGTAATCATTAACGTAACAATAAGATTTCTTGCTGGGAAATTTGAAAGGAGATTTTATCAAAAGTGATTGTGACAACTGCTCCGCTTAGGGATTGTAAAAGCAACTTATCGAAGGTGTGATGTTAACTTGATAAGGATGCATTTACTATTAGAGGTGTTTGAAAATAACAGCAACTTGAGTGGATTTCGATCTGTCGGGGATGTTGATTTTATCCGCTGGGGATTATATTAGAGTCTCACTATCAGAGGTTTAATTTTAACATGATAGATTTGACTCATGATTCATTTCGTTAGGGAAAATGAATATTATTTTGTGTGGTCTTACCATTTCATGGACATAAAGTAGTAAGAGATTTTGGAGGGGAATCAAATGGGATCAGGTCTCTTAGGATTTTTAGTCATACCTCAGTTGTCAACGGATTTGGTATGCCTTTTCCAACCACCATTTGAGTTGGGCTAGCCATGCTATTCCCCTCAGCATGATGAGCTGTTGAGAATTTATGTTGGACTTAAAGCCAATATCTTCCTCTAGCCTTATTCACCGAAGGCTTCAGATCATGTCACATGAAGTGAACATTTTTGTATTTCACTGGTGCCACTGGTGACCTCTAAAATCTCACTGGGGATTAAAGAGTTAATAAAAACTCTGTGGGGAGTGAGACAGGTAGTTTGGCACTCCCTGCTAAAATATCATTTTTGACTGAATGGGAGTAGAATCAAAATCAATTCCACTTGAGGGTATAAGATACTTCCTTGAGGAAGGAGAAACGACCAAGTAATATTAATTTGAATGACCAGAGGTTTAATGTTAACATAGTCATAACGAGTACTTACTTTATTAGAGGTGCAACGTTAACATAATCAAGGATAGTACTTTTTTAAGAATTTGCCATTAACCGGCATAATGAGTATGTCGCCGTCTGAAGTTATTACTAGGCGATAGGCCCTATTTGAGTAGATTGTTTCTATCATGAATGACCCTTCCCATTAGGGTTGAAATTTGTCTTTGATTTTTTGTGTCATGACCATGGGTCATCTGACAGCTAAAACCAAGTCTCCTTTCTGGAATACCCTTTTCTTAACCTTCTTATTGAAGGATTTTGAGATCCGTGCTTGATACAACTCAATGCGTTGTTGAGCTTGTAGTCGTTTCTCATCTAGGACGACTCATAGCGACGACATCTAGATCTCTAGAGGTATGACTATTTCACACCCGTATACCAGAGAAAAAAGTGTGTTGCTTGTTGGGGCTCAGACCGCAGTTTGGTAGGCCCAAAGACATTCAGTGAGCTTCTCATTCCAATCTCGTTTGCTTGATGAAATGAATTTCTTGAGTAGCTTAATAATTGTCTTGTTGAATTTTGCCAAACCATTAGCGGTAGGGTTATAAGCAGTTGAAATAACATTCTGAATTTGATACTTATTGCAAAACTGGTAGTATACTTGGCTTGCAAACTGGAGATCATTATCATGAATAATCTGTCTGGGGACACCAAATCGATGGATGACATGGTGTTTAATGAAGTTAACCACATTGAAAGTTTTGATTTCAATAAGTGGTATAGTTTCTGCCCACTTTGAGAAATAATCGGTTATTGCTAAGATGAATCGATGATCTTTCGCTGATGAAGGACTGATAGGTCCCACGACATCGATTCCTCACGCCTTGAATGGCCACGATGCAACAGTTGGGTGAAGTAGCTCCGGAGGTTGATGTATGAAGTCTGTGTGGATTTGACAGGTTTTACATCTTTGTGCATATTTGATTGCATCGGCTATTATGGTTGGCCAATAATAACTGAGTCTGTGCAATCGATCCTTGAGTTTCAAATTTGGTTGATGAGCCTCACATATACCATCGTGTGCCTCTTTAAGCACTTCTTGTGCTTTAGAGTTAGAGAGGAAATAGTGAGCATTGGTAGAGTGTCTTTACTATCGGATCATAGTAAAATTGGAGAGACCTTTGTCGAATAGAAGCTGCTTCCTTAGGGTTGTCCGGTATGTCATGCAGAGCATAGTCAATGAAGAAAAATCACCAATCTCGAGGCTCGAAGCCTATTGAGGTTGCATGGGCTTGATTAGTTTCCAACACATGCTCCGAGCGGACAAGGCATCGAGCGGTCACCATAAGATGATAAGTTGCGTCAATCAGTAAGGCCAACGTAGCTGTCAGCGAATCCAAAGCATCTGCCTTAGTTTTTGGAGGTGGGATACATGACTGATGTAGAAGCCTTTGAATGTATTAGCCAACTGAATGGCTGCATGATGATAAGGTACGAGGTCTTCATGGCGGACCTCATATTCACCCTTAACTTGGTTGATGATCAACTTTGAATCACCATAAGCTTCAAGATATTGTACCCCCATCTGTTGAACGAGGTGGAGGCCAATGAGCAAAGCATTGTACTCAGTTACGTTATTGGAACAATTTTCTATTAATGAGAATGCATAAGGGAGAACATGATTCCCGGGTGAGATAAATACCACCCCCACTCTGGAGACGATCTTGCCTTTTGGTCTGGTTTTTGATGCGCCATGAAGAACAATTGCGATACATCATCGCTTGAAATTATGTTGACTTTGATAACTTCATCCGAACTATCTTCATGTAGTTTTTAAGATTTTGGAACTGGGTGAGCTACCAGGAAGTCCGCGAGGGCCTAACCTTTGATGGCCTTCTGGGGTACGAAGGTCATATCATATTGGGACAACAGTATGGCCCAATTAGCCAATCTGGAGTTCAAAAAACTTGTCTTTGTCATAAAAATCTGAAGAGAATTGACTCTTGAGATGACCTGAATAGTCTGCCCGACCAAGTAATGTCGCATCTTTTGGATGACAAAGACAAGAGCGAGACACTTCTTTTCAATAGGGTTGTAGCGACTTTCTGCACCAATCAAGGTTCTACTGAGATAATAGATGGCCTGCTCGGCGTCTTCATCATTCTTCTGTGTGAGCAGACTACCTAAAGAATGGTCCATGGCGCTTACATATAGTAAGAATGGTTTTTCCGCAACAAGAGATACTAGGACACGAGGCTTAGTGAGATATGTTTTGATATCCTCAAACGCATTTTGACAAGCATCATCCCAGACAAAAGATACGCCTTTCTTCATTAAGCGTGTGAATGGTTGACAGTGACCCGACATGTTTACAATAAACTTTCGGATGTAAGCCAACCTGCCTTGAAGACCTCGGAGTCTTTTAGATTTTTTGGAGACTGCCTGTCATGAATAGCTTTGATCTTGTCCGGATCAAAATGAATTCCTTTGGATGTGATAATGAATTCCAGAAACTTGCCACTTGAAACTCCCAAGAAAGACTTTGTCGGGTTCATTTTTAGTTGGTGAACCTGCATGAAATCGAACATTATTCTCAAATCGTGGAGATGGATGTTCTTGTCGCGACTTTTAATTGCAATGTCGTCAACATAACGCTCCACTATTTTTTACAAATGCTCAAGGAAGATTGTGCTTATTGCACGCTGGTAGGTGGCACCTGCATTCTTTAAGCCAAATGGCATAACCATATAGCAAAACAGACCCAACGGTATTTAGAATGATGTATGCTTTTCATCATCCGGATACTCTTGATTTGATTGTACCCTGAGAATCCATCCATAAATGACATCCTTTCAAAATCACATGTGCTGTCAATCATGACCTCCGTGATGGATAACAAAAATTCATTTTTAGGACAGACTATATTAAGATCACAAAAATCAATACAGACTAGGATCTTTTTGTTCTTTTTAAGGACGGTTACAATGTTAGCAATCCAGTCTGGGTATTGTTCCTCTCGAATGAAGTCACATTCAATGAGTTTCTGAACCACGGCTTCAATTGCCTCCATGATATCAGTTCAGAACCGTTGTTATTGTTTGACTGGCTTAGCATTCGGCTTGATGTTGAGGTGACGCATCGCCACCTGAGAGTCGAAGCCAGGCATGTCTTCATAGCTCCAAGCAAAGACATCTATATACTCCTTTATCAAGGCTATAAGGTCTTACTTCTCTTTCGGTGACAAACATTCGCTTATAGAGATGAGTTTTGGTGCTTTTGATCACCAGCATCAATTGAATCACTTTATCTTTTGTAGAAGGGTCGTATTATTCAAAACGCTTCTCCCATAAAAGATCCAATTGTTGAGCCTAAAAATTAGTGTCGAATGGCCCAATGTTCTCTTCTGGTTCCATCTGACTGGCAGAGATCATGTTGACGAAGAGTTTCTTGAAGGCAACCCCCATGCTTATATCGGATTCCCCACCTGATGACTACGAAGAATGTGACAGCAGAGACTTTTCAGATTCCAAATCCGATTCAACGGATGGAGTGGTGTACTCCAACCCCCTGCAAGTCTGATCGTAGTAGTTGGCCAGCTTTCCTTTTGGTACGAAAGTTTGTAGGGTGCCTTGTCCTCTTCCAAAGTCCAGGCCTTCGCCTCACCGTAAATCGTATCCCATTTCTTTCATCATACGGTGCGCTGACCGTATATAGTGAAAGAATTGTGGGGGCTCCTAGTTTTCATCCGAGTTGTTAGATGGAGTAATCCAATATCAGACTCTGCCAAATCTAATAGGCGAATGGTCCTTTTTGGAAGAGTGGCTACAAATACAGACCCATCATTCTCTTCTATATGCATGCATGCCATTGACATAGGCAAAGGCATGTGTAGGGGGTTCATGTCAATAGGACTATTTACATCATCATAACACAAGAAATAATCAAAATTGACATTTTCATTAAAGACCCATTCATCACCATTGTCGGCGGAGTTATTACAATTAGGATCATCCAGATATGCTATAATCATTTCCTCATCAAAAGAAACCATTGGATCTTCTCCTGATTCTTAGTCTGCCTCATTGCCACTATCGATGTCGTCAGGCAACGATTTTTTATCACTTTACCGTTCTCTCTATAAAGTAGGGAATCGGTGAAGTAGTTTTCTACCCCTTTGAATGGTTGCATTTCTGCGAAGACCGTCCTGACCATTGCCTTGTCGTTCCCATATTTGAATCATTGATGGAGTGTAAAAGGCACAATCCAGTTAGCAGGGATCCGAGGTTGCCCGAGCAAAAGGCTGTAGGACGTGTCGGCGTCAATGACGTAGCACGTTACTTCTGATTTCAAGTCCCCAATTTGACACCGGAAACGAATCTTGCCCAAAGGATGACTACTCTTGACGTTGAAGTCCTATATGGTTGTAGTCATGGTTGACAACTTATTCAGTGGGATACCGAGAAAATAAAGTCTTGGGAATAATGTTTAAAGCGGACCTAGGATCAACTTGTATTCTCTCGATATTTGTAGACCCAATGTATCACGTATAGTACAAGGGCCTATCATGTCGGTTGTCCTTGAGAAGCATATCTTCAGGGGTGAAGGTGATGCAAGGCACTTATTGTTGTACCAGATGACATCGGGGACATGAAGCTCTACCTTCTTTTGTAAGGATAGGTACTTACGTGAGAAATGATTCCGAATCAGTAAGAGTATCCCTGAGTGCTCTCTCGTCTCCTTGGAGAGATGGAGTAGCTCATGCAGAGTAATACGAGCTGGGATATTGGCCAATTGTGCTAATATGTCAAAGCGGAAGGGAGTATTGAGTCCTCTGGAAAGATTCTTCTTGAAAGATTCATCAAAGCAATCTCCTTCTACTTTTCTTTATCCTTGGGCGCTGGGGCCTGGACAGGTGCATCAGTTTTTGACGTTATTGTTGGGGAATTTTGTTAGTTGTCTGGTCGTACTGCTGCAAGTACTGTTTATCAGAATGTGTATCCACTGGCTGCGGCGTGGAAGGCTGTTCTGATAAGGCAGGCTTCTCTGCCTCTGAGTCGCTGAGAGAGGTGACAGTTACAAAGTCATCGTCTACCGCGACGAAGATGACATTGCATGACTTTCCTTTGAGGTTGGGCTTGTTGGTTTCCTATTGCTCATTTTTGACAATATATGGATAGACCCACATGATTTCTCCAGACTCTATCGTGATCGGGATAAGGCCCTTTTCTTTCTGCTGTTCAGCCGTAGGGTTGATGAAATCTAATCTTGCCTCAGGGATTGGGACCAATCTGTCTTGGACAGTCATTTTCGGGAATGTCCCGAAGTTAAGAGTCACCATATTGACGTGACTTTCTTTTATTCTAATTTGAGAGTCAGAACTCTGGCGTCTACCAGGACTTAGATCTTGTCTTTGAGGACATTACATGAAAGAGGCAGTAATTTGGATCGTTTGTACGCCCCACTTCATTAGGTCGCCGAGCTTCAGGTAACTTGAGTTTATTACCCTTGTGTAGCAAATGAAAGATTGCCACTAACTGCTCCTCTTTGAAGGAGTACACCTTTGCGGGAATTTAAATTCCTAATTGCCATTGGTGTTATTCTTCTGCTTCAGTTGTGCCATCCCTGATAGCTCAACGTCATAGTTTCCTTCCCCTTTGATTGAGAAGATTGAGCTTCATTGCGCCCTTTGGTGTTTACCCCCCACTTGTTCTTAGAGACTGAGGGCTCAAACTTTTTAGCCGATTTCATAGCTATCTCAGCTTGCTCAACAAGCTCCTTTCCTGTATGGGCTTTGACCACTGCCATGCAAACTTCTTTTCTGTCCAAGAAGTTATGCCGACATGTCTGAAGTAACATGGGTAATGGCATGCCTGCAGGGCACATGTGTAAAGGTTGCAGAACCTCTCAATGTATTCCCGCACAGATTCTCCTCCTTTCTGGACTGATGAAAGGAGCTTGTCCATAGTCACCTTGGTATCGTCTTCATAGAATCGAGAGAGAAATTGAGTTTCTAAGTCAATCCAAAAATTGATAGAGCCATTAGGCAGGCTCCTAAACCAGTCAAAGGGTACCGATGAACAGTCTTGTCATGATGGTATCATTATCTATCACATTACTGGTTTGAGATCAAAAGAAATAGATATGTTGGTTGGGCGAGGCCTTGCCATCATATGTATGCAACGTAGGTGGCTTGAACTTCGGTGGGTATGGTACCGAATCCCGCTCCAGTGGGTAAGGACGAGTCATCCCCACCTTCTTTAGTTCATTTATCTGGGTTAGGGAAGCAATCTGAGCCTGGATGCCTTTAATGAGCTCGGCATCAATTGAGGAGCTTTCTTTCGACTTCTTAGTCTTAGGACGCTCATCATCGTTTTGCTCCTCATCGTCATGCTCCTCATCGTTATGATTGCTGCCGGTGTCATTGGTATTCTGGTTAGTCAGAGCTCAGCGAGCATCTACTGGATGTTATCAAAGGCTTCTTGTTGAGCCCTGAAAGTCTGCTCTTGTGCCTTCATCCACCGACAGAGGTCATCATCATTGTTGTCAGCCATGTTAGCAGACACGAGACCCGTCCACACTGAGCTGATTGTGGCAGAAGAGGCATATCCGCTGGCTTCCTCCTCACCATCCAACCATTGAAAAAGATTTCTCAATGGCGTAGGTGACACGGCTCCAGTTGACGAAGAAGGTTGTTCATAATCATAGGGTATTGTTACCCTAGAGCGAGTTTCCTGGAAGGCCCCCTCTTGGTTCACCAGAACCTGACTCAAGACGGGGCTATAGTCAGAGTCTGGGAAGCTAGGTGGAGGAGTGAAAGTTCCTCGTCTCCGTCTTCGGGACCTGAAAAGATCCCTCCCTATATTTATCATGTTAACAGAGGCGGCTGCGAGATGGGTCACCTTCGTTGCCTTCTTTTTTCAGGGCTTGGCCTTCTCAGCAGTCCGGGCTGATATTCGGTCGAATACCAATTGATGACTTGGAGTAGAGACTGTTTGGACCTTTCCTAGACAGTAATGGATGGAGTGTACCGTCACAAGTTGGCACCTCCACACAGGGATGACGAGATACGAGCAGGTTCCTCCAAGCAAAACTTTCGCTTTGTACTCAGATAATTTCTCAAGAATGTGTTAACTGGACCCAACCTATCCATCACAGAGGCCCGAGGAGATTGGAAGTTAACCCTGTTGGGCGGCGAAGCCTTAGGCCTATCCTTAAAGGCTTTTCTCTTGGCTATAGGCGAAGCTAAGATAGTTTCACCTGAAAGTGTAACTTTGTCTTACGAATTTACTGTTTTAGTTCTACCCTTGGAGGTGAACTTAACTCTACCGTGCAAAGTTTTTCTGCAAGCGAGGTTAGAAGAGCCAGCTATTAGCATTTAGTCGTGCTTTATCTCTAGCCTCTTAGCAGAATATGTTAGCACTTGGTACTGATAGCGATGGTAGATCAGAGATGCTGTTAGCAAACATAGGTGCTCTGGTCTTAGCTTCGCATGCGGTAGTTTTAACACCACCCAAGAGTGTTATTGAGGCAGGCGGGGCTGCAGTAGCCTCGCTATAAGCACAAGGTGCTTTAGTTTTAACCTTGCGGGATAGGCGAAGCTGAGGAGCAGAGGGAGTCTTGTAATCCAAGACTATCTTAGCTTCATGAGAAGCTAATTCAAGAGAGGCAAGGGTGAACTTTGCAATCGACATAGGCAGAGACTATTTTAGGTTCGCATGGAACCCTTGAAGGCTTGCACGTAACGCTAACATGCTGGCGTGGGGCTAACTTAGTCCCAGACTTGGGACTGTGACAGGCTTGCGCAGAGCTAGTTTAGGCTCGCAGGGAGCCTATTTTGCCTCGCATGAGGCAGAATTAGGTTCGCAGAGAACCTCAGTAGTCTCGACAGAGACTTGCTTCCCAAAAATAGCAAAGGGTATTTTGGCTATGCTGACCTTCCTGTGCTTGCGCACATGTAGGAGACTTTTGCTACCCCCAGAAAGAAGTTGTTCAAACTTCTCTTGATCAAAGTGAATGACCAATATTTCAGCAATAGACCTGACAGTCTGATCATCGCATTACGACACTTGATTCTCAGCAGTGGAGAAACAAGTACCCAGTGGAATCGCCATCTTGTTTTTCATTGAAAATTCAATAAAAAGAAAACTTACAAAAAAGAATTGAGGAGCGAAATTATAAGTAATTAATAGAAAATTTACAAGTAAATCTCCTCTGAGATTTTTGGAGAAGTATGCCAGTAGGAGTTTGATCAGCGCGCGATTACTTTGTCCCGTTGACGATGCAAGCGATTGATCTTCAAAAGGTATTGCCTAGGAATTCCTTCTCGCCTGGTTCTGGGGATTCCTTGAAAAGGAGGAAGGCCTTAGGATATTGACACCCTACACTTAGAGAAATAATTCCCTAGAGCTTCTGGGAAACAAGAAAAAGTTAGCCTTGCTAGCTCCATCAATGCTTTTAGCTTCGATGCTTCGTGCCCGATGCTTTCTCTCTACTTTTCCTCTTCTGCCTATTATGCTCTGCCTTGATTGCCTCTCTTTTCTCCTTCCCTCCTTACCTGCCTTGAGCTCATTCTCAAATGAGCACTTATAGGCTTTGGAGGGGTGTAACCACCCCTAGAATTTAGCTACGACTGACAACAGTCAGCTAGCCTTATACCGAAGACTGTTTTGAGCTTCGCGCGAGGCTCGCCCTAGGCTAAATATGAGTCGTATGCGTGGCTAGAAAGGCTTGCGCGAGCCTAAAAATGGCCTATTGATCTGGCCGTTCTATTGAACATGGGACGAAGTTGGCGGGTGTAACCGCCCACTTAAAGTGGCATTAACCCCACTAACATAGTAGGGTTAGCCCATTAAATAATAGGTCAAAGGTTTGACCTGGCCAGGCCTCTTGAAGAGGCGTAGAAGCCTAGTGCAGGCTGGATGTAGCCTCGTGTGAGGCTAGGTTTAACTCTGCACGTGGGGCTAAAAGCTTTTAATCAGAGCTGTCACGGCTTCAGCGAAGCTAGAAAATTAGCCCTGTGCAGCTATATTGAGCTTTAGGCGAAACTAGCACTTGGTTTGTTACTGAGCTTTGAAGGGCTTCAAGACGAAGCTAGATAATTTAGCCTCTGGAGTGAGGCTAACACCTTGGGCTTGCGCGAGGCTAAGTATTGAGTTGACTCAGCCTCAAAAAGCAGTATTTGGCCTGCTGTCTGCTTCAATGGATCAGCGGGGCCTGAGCTTCTTCTTTGTCCCTAGGGATGTGTTGAGTTGGTCTGAGCTTATTCATGGCTTGTCTTTTGTAGATGTTGACAAGTTGGACATCGTTCTGACCAATTGAAAAGCTGTACGGGAGTTTGTCTTTTTTAATGTGTCAATAAATGCATTAGACAACAAATACTGAATCTTCTCCAGCAAGACACGGTTCACCTCTCTGGCTACACCATCTTTCCATTCATGAAGTGGGTTTCAAGACCATTGTTCTGGCCAAATTGCAGCAAAGAATCCTTATATTCCTCAACATGATCATACCGGAGTACCTTAATCTTCCTACTTTCTGATTTTCCATCAATTTCTTCCACTTCGCCAACAATTCTAGGCCTTCAACTCTCTGTCTCATAGGGTATACTCAACAATGCCTAGCGTAATCATCTGCATTTGAGATAAAGTACTGATGGCCTCTAAGTGATGCATTCTTGGTAGAACCCCAAACATTCACGTGAACCAACTCAAGAAGACCATGCAAATTGTGAGTATCGGTGCCGAATTTTACCTTCTTCTTGTCTAAAACACTACTGTCACGTGCTTCCAAACGACAGGTCAATGACCTCCAAATGCTTGATCTGACTTCAAGCAAACTTGTCAGAGCTCACTGTGCCATGATCTGGTGGAATCGCCATCCAATTATCCTAAAGACACCAATCCAGTAACTGTATTACCCATCAAGTAGTACATGTTGTTTCGTCTAATGTACTTCAAAATAACCAACGAGCCGCTAGACATCTTGAGAACGCCTTCTCCAAGAGTCTCTCTGAGGCCCTCCACTTCCAAAGCTCCAACCGAGATTATATTCTTCTTCATCGTAGGAATATATCTCACTTCCTTTGACTCTCTCACTGTTCCATCATACATTTTGATACAAACTGTACCCTTACCAACCCATTGGCATGTGTGATCGTCTCCAATGAACATCACACCTTCATCCAGCTCCTCAAAGCTAACAAAGAACTCCCTTCTGGACAAATATGATAAGTAGAGCCCGTATCCAATACCCACTCAGATGCATCTGAATGACAAGATGATGGTGTAATAGAAAGTGAATAGCCAGAAGAGTCAGAATCATAACCATCCGACTTCAGACAGTGGCCTCTAATCATGACTCCTCCTTCTTTGACTTATTGAGCTTTGGATAATCACTTTTTTAGTGTGCTTTCTCTTTAAAGAAGGCATATTGATCCTTTTCCAATCTGCGATTATCAACCACGGACTTTCAATTGAATTTCTGCTGATTTTCACTTTTTCGATTTGGACTACTTCCTCTCACGGCCAATACCTTTGCTGATGAATCACTGGTAGAACACTCTGTCCTTCTTCCTCAATTCAAGGTTCACAAGAGCAGTGGTCACCTTACTGTAGCTAAGGGATGTCCTGTCATTGATCAAGATAAGCACATAAGTCTCATATCCCTCATCGGGAGAGAACTCAACAATATCAACGATTTGTCTTCATCCTCGATCACTACATCCAAATTTGTCAAATCCGTGAGAACCTTCGTGTTGATATTGATGTGATCACTAATGGAGGTTCCTCTCTTTAACTGGAAACGGTAAAGTCTCCTTTTCAAGTGCAAGCGGTTCTCGACGCTCTTCGTCAAGTACTTGCTCACTAGAATCTCCCAAATTGACTTTGCAGAAGTCTCATTCATCACACATACTTTAGATCCTGTATTAAGCAAGACCTAATGACACCACACGCCGTCCTATTCATCTTCTTTCAAACTTTCTCATCTACTTCTGTCGGTCTCTCTTGAAGCTCAAGAGTGTTCTCCTAATTCTACGCATTAGCGCATCCATTACCTCGTATCTATATAATCCAAAATTGTTTATGCCATCAAACTTTATCACATCTATCTTCATGTGATGGACATTCTAAATGTTCTTTACTATAAAAGAATCACTCCCACTGGATAATTCTCCAGCCATTTCTCCAAATTACATAACCACACAAATGAACAACTATGAAATGGAACTACAATAAAGTTCAGATTTTTACCTCCAATTGAAATTCAAAGATGAGTTTCTAATTGATCTCTCCACCAAGATTGAAGACGAGATTCAATATGGTAAAAATCCGATTTTTATCCAATCAAAGCTTCCAATCTCCAAGATCCTAGCTTCAAACCAAAGATCCACTCCACCAAACAATTGTAGACCAGATCCAATCGGAAAAAAATAATTTTTTATTTAATAAAAATCCGATGTATATCCATCAAAAGCTTCAGATCCTGAAAATCCACTTCCAATCAACGATCTGATCCACCAAACTTAACCCAAGCATTGCTTAGAGCTCTGATACCACTTGTTGGGGTTAGAGCATGCCAAGAATATAAAGCCTAGATCACAAACACACACACACACACAAAGAGAGGGAGATCAAGATTTACGAGGTTCATCAAGATGCCAACGTCCTCGGGATGGAAGAGAGAGATCTATTGATGATTTACGCATGATTACAAGATTCTCTCAAGTACTCTCACCAGAAAATCAATCTTCCCTAAAATGGGTTCACATCCAATATTTATAGGGAGAAAAAGAAACCCCCAAAATAGTTTTAGGTCGGGTCTAGATTTCATTCTGACCCGACTGTTGGTCAACTGCCCAGTCGACCGACCCAAGTGTGTGGTCGACCGCCTGGTCGACTGCTTAATGCTCTATGTCATTACAGGACTTACTGAAAATGTCGGTCGACCGCCCGTCGACCCACCCAACTGGGTTTCTCTCTCTTGTGCAACATCGGTCGACCGATTCAAGCCTTGTGCATGTCGGCCCGATCGACCGAAGTCCTCTCATAGAGTTATTTTTTGCCCACTCTCTCTACAATCTTAGCTCTAAACTCTTCTGTCTGTGGCTAGGAAGCATCAAAGAAATTCATTCTTGGAAACTTGTTAACGAACTAACATAAATATTGAATTAACGTCAAGATTTTCATGCGTAGATTGCAGAGTTGTAATTCTCTGTAAATTCTATGACAGAAAAGGAGCAAACTTGTTAAATTTTTTTCATTAATCATGAGTGGGTGACTCTGATACTTATGGATGCTCTAGAATTGATTACAGAATCATCTCCATGGTAACAAGATTCAATTCAGCTCAGCAGTTTGTTTAAATTACCATTGCCTCAACAAAAAAAAACAAAAGAGAAAGAATCATAAAGACAGCTTTGACGTGTGTGTATAAGAAAAATAACAGAAATGACTTTTTTTTTTGGCTAAATTCTGAAGGAAAATGTTCTAGAGAGTCCTAAATAATCAAGATAAATATTCTGAAAGAAGAAGAAGAAGAAATGCTGCACAAAGTACTACTCATTCATTCTTAAATAAAAATCTTTGATTTCTCGAGTTCTTGTCCAAAGTTCAAGCTTATTGATCCTTGCCAGTTAGCCAATTGTTGATTCTCACTCTTCTCCTTCAACAGAGAGATCAAAGACTAGAGAATAGAATTCCTGGCAACAAATTAAAACCGCCATGTGTCAATTTAGACTGCAACAACAATCAGCCCGCTCTTGTCCACTCTATGTACATGCATCTCTCTCTGTTAGTGCCTTCACAGTGTGACTGTGATCAGTCCCTACTCTCGGGGTCCAGGTGTCCGAAACGAGGAGCCTGCCGTAAGGGGACATGTAACTAAACTCGAAAGAGCTCACAAAGTGATCAAGCTCTCTCTATCATTGGTGCTTCATATCTGTTTGTATTCCCGTGATGCTAACAGTGGTCTCATCATCAGCAGCTGAAGACTGTCTGGAGGAGTTCTTTATGTCTCGTGCCACAAAAGCACATTGTTCCTTCCGATTGAAAGCGCGGATTAGCTACCGGATGAGGATGAATTGACAGTTCAGAGGTGTTTTTTGCGAACCAAAATCGAGCAAAGGTAGGCTTTTCCGCGATGTCATTGTTGAATCTAGTCATGGAAACTGATGTTGCTCTCAATATTGTTTTGGGAACGGATTGGAGAAGAAGAAAGAACACAAATCAAAGACACAGTCAAATAAATCAGAGGTTTACGTGAAAAACTCAAAACGAAAAAAAATAATGGAGTCTGCATGCAAATACACTATATTTTCAGAGGGATTACAAGAGAAAAGGAGAGAACCTCACAGTCGCTCTATATTTACAATGACATACACAACTTTATGCTCTACATGCTAACCTTAATGACCACACATCTTCTTTTATAGAGAGAATTAAGGTTACAAGTTGTAAAATCACTAAACTGTCATTGATACATGTTTTTAAGTTTCATAGGCTACGAAGCTTCCAGACTGGACCGCTTCACCATTGTGCATCTCCGAGGCGCTACTCTACGCTGTCGCTTTAGAGTGCTCCTCCGGAATAACACCTGTTGTATGGCGCTCCTTGATACCATTTGTTATGCGCAGCGAAAAAACCCTGTGGCGATATAACAATACTAATAAAAGAAAAACTATTTTGTAAAGCAAAATAGCAATACCTAGACAAAAGAGTAATAACCAAATAACACAAAGATTTAACGTGGTTCGGCCCAAACCTTGCCTACGTTTACAGGAAAAGAACATGAGAGAGTTTTATTAATAAACTTGACACAAATAGATCTAACATTTCTCTTGATCATACAAGAATATTCACCTTCCCCTTTAATTTAGACCTAAATTACAATAGTATAACTTCTCTCTACGTACCTTCACCTTATTCTTCTTTTTCTTGGCTTCCTTTATCTCTTTATTTAAGATTATTCAATACATTAGGTTACAATCTGTATTTATAAGATTTTACAATACAACTCCTATTCTAACCTGAAATGATCTTGGTCGTCGGATACTTGAAGAACTTGATCAATCCAACTAGGAGTTGGCCTTCTCGAAATAGAAGAATTTTAGACCCTTCAGTTTTTAGAAACAAATCTTCATAAAATAGAAATTGAGTTCTATTCGGGATCCATTATAAAAGAGAAACTTGATCATGTCAGAAAAAGAAACAGAACCTGATTCTAATTGTCACGGCCTTCTCAGAGTTGTCGAGAGATGAGTCAGTCGTCGACAGCCGATATGACCTGTCGACAGACTGAGCTCTCTTCTTTTCTCTATATCTTATTGTCGACAGGTCCTATTGACAACCTACTGGGTGCAGTCTATAGGCTTGTCGATTGCCACTATATTTTCTGAATTTGCTTCTTCTCTAAGCTCTTCTTTCTTCTCCACTTCAACTAGATCTTCTTGATCATCATCTTCTTCTTGACAACGAGGCAATTTCACAATAATCTCCACCTTGACTTACTTTTCAAGCCTTTAACAAAACACATTGAGATTTTGAAATTGTACCTTGATTCTTTTCTTAATTGTAACTGTATATTAAAGCATTTAACACTTGTCCCCTCTCCCCGGAGCCTTTTGTTAATTACTGCCATGACTTGGATCATCTCGGGCCTTTTCTGAATGCACTCTTTTTTCTTTCCGCAACACTTTGATCCGGTTTACGCACAGTTCCAGTCTTCCTTTAAGTTACACCTCGCGATGAGCTCCCTTTCAAATTATCCTTGAAACTCCACCTCAAACTGAGTTTCCTTCCTTCATCATGTATAACTCTCCATACTTCTCTCCTTTCAGGATTACCATGTCTCCTTGACTACCTTTGACAACGCCTTGTTGTACTTGAATCCGGCATCCTTCTTCGTCGAGTACCTTTATGGATATAAGATTGTATCGTGCCTCTGAGACATACCAGACCGCCTCCATAGCATGCATCATCTCATCTCTTTCTGTAACATTGACTGTCCTAGTGTCAATGACCTCGCAAGCCGATCCATCTACCATATTGACAATCTCTTCCTCCTTTGCAAATAAGGAGTTGAACAGCTCTTTTGGGAATATATATGAACTGTACTACCCAAATATCCAGCCTTTACCTTGAGAAGTGTTATCTTCGTAGGAAGCTATTAATACTTCGGTGTCCTCTACACCGCTCATTACTATGTCTGCCTCTGCAGCTTACCCCTTCTTCTTCAACTACTCTTGCCGATACTTGCAGTCATTCTTCATGACCTTCCTTGTGATAAAAGTGACATACCTTTGACAAGCCCGTACCTTTTCTTCCTTCTCTCCTTCCTTTCCTTCCTGTGACCACCAAATCTGGTCCCTCCTGCTCCTCTTG
Source organism: Agave tequilana (assembly GCA_038442645.1). NCBI lineage: Eukaryota > Viridiplantae > Streptophyta > Magnoliopsida > Asparagales > Asparagaceae > Agave > Agave tequilana. The sequence continues at coordinate 118,074 of JAVJIF010004548.1, forward strand.
ATTTGGCCTTTTCCAGATCTAATTAGATAAAAGAGTTGGCGTGACCTCCTTCAAGATGAGAGTTTTCTTACTGTAGAGCATGGTGGTGGTGATGTGATCGTATAATTATGGAAGTGAACTAAGAAGTATCAACGCCTTGTCCTCATCATCGATCTTGACATCAACAGCTAATAGCTCGCTGATGTACTTGTTGAATAAGTTTAAATGCTCAAACACCATCGTCCCTTTCTTCACGTGTAGCCTATATAGTTATTTTTGAGATATAGCTTGTTGGAGAGGCTTTTCGTCATATACAACATCTCTAACTTTGACCACAATCCCGTAGCAGTTTCTTCATCTATCACATTGTACGTAATCTTATTTGCGAGACATAACTAGATCGTGCTTGTCGCTTTTAGATCCATCTCCTCCTAATCCTCATCTGATGTACCTACAGGTTTTGCTAACTTTCCCTGTAAGGTCTTGCTGAATTTTCCTACAAGGTCTTGTGAAGATCTTATTGCACTAGCAACGCCTTCACCATCTTTTACAATAAATCAAAGTTTCCTTTGTAATTGAATTTCTCGACCTCGAACTTGCTTGCAGAAATTCCTATTTTTGACATATCACCTTTCTTCGACAAACTTTAGGCTCTGATGCCAATTGTTAACGTACAATTGGTGCTCCTTGATACCAATTATTATGCGGAGTGGAAAAAACCCGTAACGATATGACAGTACTAAATAAAGGAAAACTAATTTGTAAAGAAAACTAGTGTATCTAAACAAAAGAGCAATAACCAAATAACATGAAATTTTAATATCATTCGGTCCAAACTTGGCCTACGTCCAGAGAGAACTTGATAGAACTTTATTAATAAACTTGATACCAAGAGATTTAATATTCCTCTTAATCACACAAGAGTACTTCCCTTTGAATCTAGAGATATATTATAAGAGTATAACTTCTCTCTATATACCTTCATCTTGCTCCTCTCTTTCTTGGCTCCTTTTGTCTCCTTCTTTAAGATTATTCAATATACTAGGTTACAATCATTATTTATATGATTTTACAATACAACTCCTATTCTAACTCTGAGATGATCTTGGCCGTCGGATACTTGAAGAACTTGACCAATCCAACTAAGAGTTGGTTTTCATTATTTAAAAGAATTCTAGACCTTTCAATCTTTAGAAACAAATCTTCATATAGAAATTGAGTTCTATTCGGAATCCACCAGAAAAAAGAAACTTGACTGTCCAGAAAAGAAAAGCAGAATTCGATTCTGACTTCTGGCTATTGATAACCTTCTCAGGCCTGTCGACAGATGAGTGAGTTGTCGACAGGTGGACTGAGCTCTCTTATCTTCTCTATATCTTGTTGTTGACAGGTCCTATTGACAACCTATTGGGTGCAGTCAACAGGCTTGTCGACTGCTACCATATTTTCTGGATTTGCTTCTTCTCCAAGCTCTTTTTTCTTCTCCACTTCAACTGGATCTTCTTGACCATCATCTCCTTCTTAAAAAACAAGGCAATTTCGTAACAATACCAAATTGTTTCTCCGGAGCGAGATTCTGATATTGCTCTTGACCTGAAACTCCTTACTCGCCCAATCTCTTTACTTGAGTGCTTCACACTTGTTTCGAGAGCTGCAAAGGGGAGTCTCAAAATAATTTGGTCCCGGGGCTCTGCCCTCGAGTCCCCGAGAGGGGAGCCCCCGCCTCTTCTAACTCCCACGGTGATCTAACCATGTAGGTCGATTCGCGTAATGACTCTGCGTGGAGCGACAAATCATCAAGACAATGATTATGCTCTACAACTTAACAAATATCCTTAAGTTAATGGTCCCTCCGCGACAGAGGAAGAAGTAATATTTCAAAATATTTGTTAAAATATAAATACCTCAATCGTCACTAAAATTTCAGAGTTTTAGTGTAGTGATAAGGATTTTATTATGATATCAAAGCAACCAAGATTCAAATCCCACCGGATGCGTATTTAAAAAGTGAATTTAAAACAAAAGTATCGCTAGCGCAAAAGCCGATGTTTTGACTTACATAAAAGATGAATGCCCTACAAAAGCGTGTTAAAATATAAATACCTCAACCCCTCACTTAACTTCAAAGTTTTGATATAATGGTAGGTACTTTAATAATATCAAATCTGCATAATTTTAGAACTCTGGTAAATGCTTCCAGTGGTGTCTAAAACTCGACTATCATAACTAGTAATTGGACATTTGCTCAACTTCTTGTTAAACTGAAAGAAAAACTATTTTTGTCTACTGATGAGAAAATACAACTACTTTTCAACAATTGCCTCCCAATTTTCTCAATGAAAAGCTGAATGTTAATGCCTAAGCTAAGGGTGAATTAAATGGAAGGAAAGAGCAAAATAAATAAATGTATGTAAAATGCTGCAAGCGCAATCTGATTTCCATGTATTTGTCAGATTCAAAAACCTCCAAGGCTGGCCCAGTAAATTCACACATTGGTCTAAGATTTAAACTTTGGCCTAATGAATTTGTTAATGAATTTGGGCTGTTGTTGGGATTATTCTCTAATGAAACTATTTTATGTGCCTCAAAGCCGGGCAATATCTGCCTTGTTTACTTCTTATTCTTTCATATTTGATTTTTTTTTTTTTTCCTTCTCTTTTCTTGATTTCCTCGAATCCTAAAGGGTAAGAAGCAGTGACTTGGATCAAAACAACAAACTAGACCTACAAGATTCTTTTTTAGACACCATAGTGTTAGGATTTGTGACTGGAATACAACGTGAAGGTAGACGAAACTTCGGAGATCAAAGAACATACGTGCACAAGGAGTTGTGCACGTTACCATCGACTAATATTTGGTATAGTCGACTAATCACATAGATTATTCGACTAATACATTGTATAGTCGACTAGGTTGGCCAATAGAGAATTAGGGTTCTAGAATTTTGTCAAATTAATCGACTAGTATTTGGGAATAGTCGACTAATACATGATATTAGTCGACTAATACCTTGACTTAGTCGATTAATATCAGGTCTGACAGTTTTCTTTTCTGGATCTGTTCTCAGATTCAAGTTGGATTTGGATTTTTTTTATCCTGAGGCGGTGATTGTTCGTATCGATGAAGTTTGTTTAGAACTATGAGAGTTCTATGGTATATAAATAATCCCTTTGGGGGTGACCTTCAATGTAATCCAATGAATTTGTTATTCCTTAGGGTGTAATTCATCTAAGTGAGAGATTCGTGAGAGAAATTTAGCCACAAAGGTTCACTATTCTTGGCGGCCATCAAGGACTTGTAATCTTATCAGCGTGAAGTGTAAATAATTTTTATTGTACTCCCCTAAAGTTTTAATAAAGTTTCTCTCCTTTTCTCGTAGACGGATACACAATCTGTTTGATCAGTGGAACCACGTTATATTGTGTGTTGGCTTTCTATCTACTTTGAAATATCTTCTTCTTCTCGTTGTCTTAGTAGATACTGTGGTTTGTTTCCGCTGCGCCACCCCAGTCGATCCAGTCATGGAGCGTCTCTGAATTCACAACAATTGGTATTAGAGAAAGGTCAACTTAAAGATGTCTATGATCAAGTTCGATATTCATAAGTTCAATGGTGTCATCAAATTTAGTAGGTGGTAGATTAGGATGAACTCATCCTTACCCAGAGCGGTTAAAGAAAGCACTACTCTGGAAGGTGAAAAGCCTCAAGACATGAAGGGAGAAACTTGGTTGGAGTTAGATAAGAAAGTTTTGACCACTATTCAGCTTTACTTGACGGACGAAGTGTTAGATGAGTTTTCTTCAGAGAAAACAACATCCTCGTTATGGGAGCGACTTCAGGACCTCTATCTGAAAGGTCGTTGGCAAATCGGTTGATTCTGAAGCAGCGTCTTTTTCTTCTCCACGTGCATGAAGGTACACCTATCAAGTTTTACATTGCAGAAATTTTTTCTATTATCAATGATCTAGATAAGATAGAGGTTTAGATAAAATTAAGCACAAACACTTCTATTACTATGTTATTTACCTTCTTCATATAAGAGCTTTAGAGAAGGTATCATTTATGGAGTTAAGTCAACAATCAAGGTCAATAAGGTTAAGGAGCATCTGCTTAATAAGGACAAAATTGACACCCAGTTGATGGGTGAATCTAATCATGATGATTCCAAGCAAGTTCATTATTTAAGGGAGAAGAGTAATAATGAAAGTTTCACGGGTCACTCAAGACATAGAAATTTAACGTGCAACTATAGTCACAAGAAGGGGCACATTAAAGCTGATTGCTGACTTCAAAAGAAGAAACAATCAGATGCTAATGTCACTGAACTTATTGAAGAAGATGAAGAAAAGTGCAATGTTCTATCTGTTACAAATAGATCAGTTGGTAATAAAGATAGATGAATTATTGACTCTGAATATTCACAGCATATTAGTTCTAATAGGAAGATATTCTCCTCATACACCTAGGTTCAAGGGGGAGAAGTCTCCATGAGAAATTCTGCTACAAGTAAGGTGATTGACGAAGGAACAATTCAGTTTCATTCTCGTGATGGATGTATCATTACTCTTCAAGGCGTCTGTCATGTTCCCGATTCAAAATATAATCTTATCTCTCTTGGAGCCCTATAAAAGAAAATGTTCAGTTTCAGTTTTGAAAGTGATGTTATAGAAGTCTCCAAAGAGACCCATGTGAAGTTTCAGGCCGAACGTGTCGGCAATGTGTATATGTTGCAAAATTCAGAAATTACAGTTATCCTCGACTTCGAAAGCGGTGGTTGTGGAACAATCGGAGACTACGATGTTTCGGGCTCGAATGTTCAGTTGTACCCGAAGAGAAATTGAGACTAGGCGCGCAACAAGAAAATCCAGATTGTTACTCCTATGGTGGAGCAAATTCTCATAAATCTTGTGTGGATTAAGGAGACCGTTGGGTGATAAAGTTCATGTTGAGCCTGAACTTATTCGACCTAAACAAGTTGTTAACTCCATGAGAGGGTTATGGAGAAGAGGGAGTGAGACGGAGGGTGTGTTTGGTTGCAAGGAAATGGGCGGAAGTAAGGAAATGGGGAAGTATAATTGCTCACTTCCCTATCTATCCAAACACCGGAAGAGGAAAATAAGAAAACCCATTTCCCTCTTTTCTTCTCTCTTTTACACAACCATTTCCTCACTTCCAGAGTGCTACAGTTAATTTTGTGGTCATGTAGATCTCATTTATAATAAGTTGTAGCATAAAACATTTAATTTTTTGGTCATGTAAATCTGACTTGCATTCTAATTACAATCCATTTTTTATTTTTCTTAATTAATTTTATTTTAATATTATTTTGCGGTCAACTTTGTGGTCAACTTTTCCACTTCCACTTTCCATTGCCATCCAAACACTGGAAAAGTCATAACATTTTTCAAATCACACTTCCCAACAACATCTAAACACCGGAAAACTTACTAACCAATTCTCAAGTTCCAAAGAGAACTAATATCACTTCCTTACTTCCTCACTTCCACCCTTAACCAAACAGGCCCGGAGATGAAGTCAAAATTTGTTCAATTGTGTGTGGATGCGAGCACATGGAGCATGGCGGCTATTCTCAGACTTGGACGTATTCGAGTTAAGGGAGAGATTGTTAGGATTTGTGACTGGAATACATCGTGAAGGTAAACGAAAGTTCAGAGATCAAAAAACGAACGTGTACAAAGAGCTGTGCACATTACCAGTTGACTAAACTGGGTATAGTCGACTAATCACATGGATTAGTCGATTAATATATTGTATAGTCAACTAGGTTGGCCAACAGAGAGTTGGAGTTCTCGAATTTTGTCAGAGTAGTCGACTAGTATTTGGGCCTAGTCGACTAATACCCTGCCCTAGTCGACTAATATCGGGTCTGGTAGTTTTCTTTTCTGGATTTGTTTTCAGATTCGACTTGGATTCAGGTTTTCTTTATTCTGAGACGGTGATTGTTCGTATTAATGAAATTTGTTTAGGATTAAAAGAGTTCTATGGTCTATAAATAACCCTTTGGGTTGATCTTCAATGTAATCCAATGAATTCCTAAGAGTGTAATTCATTTAGGTGAGAGATTCGAGAACCCAAATGCTTAGCGAAGCTATTCTTGACGGCCATCAAAGGCTTGTAATCTTCTCAGCGTGAGGTGTAAGTAATTCTTATTTTACTCCCCCAAAATTATAACAAAGTTTTTCTCCCCTTCTCCTGTAAACTTACACACGATATGTTTGATCTGTGGAACCGCAGTATATTGTGTGTTGCCTTTCTATCTACTTTAGAATATCTTCTTCTCTTCTTCTCGTTGCCTTAGTAGATACTGTGATTTGTTTCCGCTACGCCGCCCCAATCGATCCGGTCATGGGATGTCTCCGAATTCACAACACATAGTTTTTGATCATGTGCAAAACCAAAGTCTCTTTAAGATTGCAAGAGGTTTACTTCTATGATCCTATGTCAATCCATCTACACATCCACATTAATATGATTTTAAGATTAGTTCAAGTACCAACAGTCACTAATAGCGGGCAATCTGTATGACTGCCTCCTCAATTAAAAAGCAACCATCATTTGATAAATTCAGAATTTGCGCACATGTTCAATTAAATTGAACGTCAGATCCCCAGGCATGCAATTACCAAAACCCTTCGAAAGTTCTGTTCCCACCCGAATCATCCAAAGATTCACACAAGCACGCGGAGACTACCAAAGACCCTCATGTTAAATGAGTAGACAAAGACGTGCCAAAAAAATGTATTGATGGCAGACAAAAGAAAATGCTCATAGACTCATGATCAATAGGCACACTTGCAAGAATTTGTCAAACATCAAATGATTCATTTCTTCAATTATATCACCTGCACTGCAAAAGTGCAGTCCATAACAAACACAAACGTTTCAGATAATTCTGAAGAGAACAGTCTCAATGGATGCGGGCACGGAGACTCTCTCTCTCTCTCTCTCTCTCTCTCTCTCTCTCTCTCTCTCTCTCTCTCTCTCTCTCGTTCTCGTTCACAGGTCTTGCCTTGTTGATTGGAGGGTTCTTGGTGTACTTCTATGCACCCTATTGGGGAGTGAGAAAAGTCCCCAGACCTCCGGCCAGTTTCCTCGTGGGTCACCTTCCCTTGATGGCGCAGGATGTGTTCAGCGTGCTCGCCAGGAAGTATGGCCCAATCTGTAGGTAAGCGATGCCTCCTCTTCTTCAAGCTTTTGCTCGCAACTCTGAAATATCAGTTGCTAGGATAGAACAGAAAAAACTCCGTAGCTATATATAGAAGGCACATGAAGCTTGAGCTTATTGTAAAATTTCGAGAAATATAACACCAAAATAGAGAATTCTAGAAATATAGTAGAAGTATGAATTCTTATTGATTTCTAAAGTGTGAATTGAAATAAATCAGGAAGGGCCTATTTATAGAAAAACTTTGAGCTACTATGTAGTCACTATGCATACTTACGCCATCGCTTGCATCAGCGCATAGTAAAATCATTGGTGCATAATAAAGGTAGGCATCATCGTTTCATAACACTCCCCATTGGCTGTCAACCGTACATGATGTCTCATTAAAAACCTTACTAGAAAAACCCAGTGGGACAAAACCATAGCGAAGGAAAAAAGAGTACATCACTCTGTATATGTGTTCTATGCTGCCTCGTTAAAAACCTTACCAGGAAACCCTGTGAGACAAAGCCATAATAAAGGAAAAAGAGTGCAGCCACGTAAGCTCCCCCTCAAATTGACATAAGTAGTTCTTCTTCATAAGTCTCGCATATGACGCATCCCAATATTATGAATAAGCTTTCTGAGAGTTATAGTGAGAAGTGCCTTTGTAAAGAGATCTGCCACATTATCACTTGATCGTATATACTAAATATTAATTTTCTTATCCTTTTCAAGCTCTTAACTGAATGAGAAGAACTTCGGGGGTATATGTTTGGTACGGTCTCTTTTGATGAATCATTCCTTCATTTGAGCGACGCATGCAACATTGTCTTCAAATAATACTGTTGGATTTCTGTTGATCGGTAATCCACAAGTTTCTTGAATGTGTTGAGTTATAGACCTTAATCCATACACATTCTCGACTTGCTTCATGGAGTGCTATGACTTCAGCATGATTAAAAAAAATGACAATAAGTGTCTGCTTTTGTGAAAGCCAAGAGATCACTGTACCTCCACATGTGAACACATATCCTATTTGAGACCTGCCTTTATGTGGATCTGACAAGTAACCTGCATCTGCATAACTAGTTATTTCTTGTTTTGATCCTGTGGAATAAAACAAACCAAAATTAGCTGTTCCTCAAAGATAACGAAATATATGTTTAAAACCATTCCAATGTCTCCGTGTAAGAGATGAGCTAAATCTCGCTAATAAATTAGTAGCAAATGCTATATCTGGTCGGGTAAAATTAGCTAGATATATAAGACCTCCAATTGCACTTAGGTATGGTACTTCAGGACCAAGAATCTCTTCATTATCTTTGCGAGGGCGAAATGGATCCTTTTCCACATTCAATGATCTAACAACTATTGAAGTGCTTAAATAATTTGCTTTATCTATGCTAAAGCGTTTTAAGACCTTTTCAATATAATTTGATTGATGCAAAAGTATTCCACTTTAAAAGTGCTCAATCTGTAAACCAATACAATATTTGGTTTTCCTAAGGTCTTTTATTTTCAAATTCATTCTTTAAATATATCATTACTTCTAGGACTTCTGTATGAGTCCGAATGATGTTTAAATCATCAACATATACAGCAATGATAATGAATCCGGATGTTGTTTTCTTTATAAAAACACGGGCATATAGGATTATTCACATATCCTTCTTTTAACAAATACTCGCTTAAGCGATTATACCACATGCGCCCCGATTGTTTTAACCCATATAACGATCTTTGTAATTTAATCGAATATAATTCTTTGGGTTTTGAACTTAATGCTTCAGGCATTTTAAATCCTTCAAGAATTTTCATATAAATATCGCTATCAAGCGACCCATATAGATAAGCTGTAACAACATCCATAAGACGCATTTCTAAATTTTTAGAAACTGCTAGGCTGATTAAATATCTAAATTTAATTGCATCCATTAATAGAGAATACGTTTCCTCATAATCAATTTCAGGTCTTTGCGAAAAATCTTGAGTAATAAGTCGAGCTTTATATCTCACAATCTCGTTTTTCTCGTTGCGTTTTCGCACAAAGACCCATTTGTTTCCTACTAATCTCATGGCTTCAGGCGTGAGAATAATAGGTCCAAATGTCTTACGCTTATTAAGCGAATTCAATTCAGCCTGTATAGCATCTTTTCATTTTGTCTAATCATGTCTATTTTGACATTCAGTGACGGATCTTGGTTCAGGATCCTCACTTCCGTTAACAATATCACATACTACGGAATAGAAAAATATTTCATCCATATTTTCCATCTCATTGCGATTCCATAATCCTCCTGTATTGACATAATCAATAGAGATCTCATGATTTTCTATATCTTCAGGATTTTTCATCTCTTGATTTGTCTTACTTTGTGTTTCTTCTGTAACACATTCTTGCACATTGGGGTCATCATGCTTATCTGCTCCTTTTCTTTTTCGAGGATTTTATCTTTAGAACCGATTGGTCTACCACGCTTCAAGCATGTCTTAGACTCATTGTGACTTCATTCTCAGATTGTCCTTTAGGGATTTCAATCCGAGCAGGAGCATTTATAACTGGTATGTATGATTTAGTCACTCTTTTCGTATCGGTAAACATATCTGGTAATTGATTTGCTATTTCTTGTAAATGCATAATCTTTTACACTTCTGACTCACATTGTTTTGTGTGAGGATCAAGATGCAATAAGGATGGTTCACTCCATGTAATCTCCTTTCCCAGCTGTTTCTTTTCTCCCCTAATACTGGAAAAATTGCCTCATTGAAATGGCAATCGGCAAACCGAGCCGTAAAAACATCACCGATTTTTGGCTTAAGATATCTTATAATAGAAGGAGATTCATAACCGACATATATTCCCAGTCTTCTTTGAGGACCCATCTTTGTACGTTGTGGTAGAGCAATCGGTACATATACCGTACAACCAAAAATTCTAAGATGAGAAATATTTGGTTCTTAACTAAATGCTAATTTTAGAGGGGAGTACTCATGATATGCACTTGGTCTGATGCGAATTAATGCTGTAGCATGTAAAATTGCATGACCTTATATAAAAATAGGAAGTTTTATTCTCATTATTAATGGTCTAGCAATAAGTTGGAGGCGCTTAATTAGTGACCCAGCCAAACCATTTTGTGTATGTACATAAGCAACATGATGTTCAACAGCTATTCCAATTGACATATAATAATTATTAAAAGGTTGAGACGTAAACTCACCAGCATTATCAAGTCTAACTTTCTTGATTGTATAATCAGGAAATTGTGCACGTAATCTAATTATCTGAGTAAGAAATCTCACAAATGTCACATTACGAGTTGATAATAAATAAACGTGTGACCATCTACTAAAGGCATCTATCAACACCATAAAATATCGAAATGGTCCACACAATGGATGTATAGGCCTATATATATCACCTTGGATACGTACAAGAAATGTAAGTGATTCTGTTTTATTTTAACTGATGATGGTCTCATGATTAATTTTCCTAGAGAACAAGCCTCACATGGAATTTTACTAACTTGAAAGACCTTCTGGCCCTTTAGTGTATGTCCATGTGAATTCTCAATAATTCTTCGCATCACCATTGAACCAGGATGACCTAAACGATCATGCCACAGAATTAATGTCTCTGTATAAACCATATGTGATTCTATCACATTTATATATGTGTAATGCAATCCTGAGGAAAGCTTTGATAATTTTTCTAATATGTACTTCTTTCCTGATACATAAGTAGTAAGGTACATATACTTCATATTTCTTTCAGTTGTAGACTGAGTATCATATCCATGAAGATATATATCATTAAAACTCAACAAATTTCTTTTAGATTTTGGTGAAAACAAAGCATCTTTATGAAAAACTGTGTTCCATTTGGCAATATAAAGCTGGCTTTACCAGTTCCTTCAATCAAGTCTACAGGACCTGATATTGTATTGATGATTGCCTTTGTTGGTTTTAAATCAGAGAAGTACCTTTTATATTTGAGAATAGTGTGTGTTGTACCACTATCCGGTAAGCAAATATCTCCAGTTTTGGTCTTGACTTCATTATTAGAATAATTCATATCAAGATTCATACAAAATAAATCATTTGGTGAGAATACATATTTAAAAATATTATTATAAGTGAAATATTTTATTCAAAGATAAATTTGAAAATTACAAATAACAAAACATGATAATACAATCATATATCTAATTATCACCAGTATCCATTGAATCATGATGGGTTGAAAGATCAGCAAAATCATCAGTAAAATCTGAAGCATCAAGATGAGTTGAATCATCTATAGGATCATCACGTTCAGTGAAATTCACTTCCTTCTCTTTTCCTTTCAAGGATGCCTTGTAAAGCTTACAAAGGTGCTCCGGTGCTCGGCACACTCGAGACCAGTGTTCTTTGAAGCCACATTTATAACAGGAATCTTCAGGATTCTGAAGAGAACTTTCACGAACATCTTTTTCTTTATTATGTCTTTCTACATGATACTTCTTGTGGATCGCATTGTTTTGTAAAGGGTTGTAAAAACCACTTCGACCGCGTCCATGTCCACGGCCATGGCCACGTCCACGCTACGACCATGATTATATCCTCGTCCATAATTTTTAGAAAATGAAGCATTTGCTTCTGGAATGCTGCTGAAGCAGTAGGACGAGACTGAAATTTTTTTATTAAAAGTTCATTATTCTTCTCTGCCACAAGAAGAGATGAAATTAGTTCAAAATTTTTTTTTAAAACTACGCAACCTATATTGTTGTTGCAGTGTCATATTAGATGCATGAAATGTGGAGTAAGTCTTCTCCAACATTTCTTCATCTGTGATATCCACCCCACAGAATTTCAATTGTGATACTATTCTGAACATTGCAGAGTTATAATCGCTGACTTTCCTGAAGTCTTGGAAGCGCAAAGCATTCCATTCATCACGCGTGGCAGGGAGCACAACTTTCTTTTGATGATCAAATCTTTATTTGAGATTTTTCCATAAGACACTTGGGTCTCTTACAGTGAGCTATTCATATTTTAAACTTTCATCAAGATGTCTGCGAATAAAGATCGTCGCCTTTGCCTTATCTTGCGATGATGTAGAGTTTATTTCTTTAATGGTTTCAGTGAGACCCTTTAACTCGAGATGCATCTCAATATCAATAACCCAAGGCATATAATTCCTTCCTGTAATATCAAGTGGAATGAACTCAAGCTTTGTAAAGTTTGACATGGTGATAACTTAAGCTAATGGATGCAGAGACTTGTGTGGTAGAACTTTTTCCCTGAGCTGACGGAGGTAGAGACTGGAGACAGAACTAGAGTGATCGTGCTGATAACGTGTTGTAAAACTCCGAGAAATATAACACCAAAATAGAGAATTCTAGAAACAGAGTAGGAGTAAGAATTCTTATTAATTTCTGAAGTGTACATTGAAATGAATCAGGAAGGGCCTATTTATAGAAAAACTTTGGAGTACTATGCAGTCACTATGCATGCTTGCATCATCGCTTGCATCAGCGTATAGTAAAATCATTAATGGTGCATAGTAAAAGTAGGCAGCTATCCTTTCATAATAGAGCACACATTTTCCAATCCCAAGGCTAATAATTCGTTTTGTGATAGTAAAGGACCAAAAACTATTACAATCTACTGTAGATTGAAATGTCAACTTTTGCAAGACTCAATATGTAGTTTAGAGACTAAACTGATCAGGATACATCACCTGTCACGCGCTACCTTGGCTTTTGTTCCAGCAAGCACAGAGTTTCCTTCTTCGCTTGGCACATGAATGAATCTGCAGGAAACACACTCAACTTCTACAAGTATACTGGTTTAATTTGCACAAATACATGTAACATTGTTGCTGTAAATAGTTATCAAATTGTTCCTATAATTTGACACGTACATTTCTCAAAAAATTGACACATGCAGTGGCGGACGCAGGAATTTTTCTCAGTGTGGGCGTAAAAAAAGCCCTCGCCGGTCTGTGCTACACATGCTCCCAAGCCTTCCAACCATTTTAAACAATTTTCCTTTGCTGTTATCCTCATTCATAGGCGACTCTAATTTCCTACAAATGCACTAATTTGTTATCTATCCATCTTTTAACATATTGCCAAACACCACCCTTAACATTCTCATTTCAGCAGATACACCAAAAATAAATAGATAAATGAAATATTAACACGCTGGTTCTTAAATTTGCCTAACATTCTGACTAGTAAAGCATCAAACATGCATTTGTAAACCAATAATCATGCATTTGTAAAGCATCAACCAATTATTTTCATCCAATTTTCCTCAGCTATGAAAAGTCCATGAATTCTCAATTCCAAAATAGATAATTATTACACATGCATTGAACTTCAACACATTGACTGTACCTCCCTGAGCTATTGAGTATAAACAGAAATCAAATTATGAAGTAATCGATCAAAAAAACAGCTTTTTCAGGAGATTTTATCAAATTTTCTTCCCACAGAAACTTCTTTTTCAGGCTATATCTAAAGGTTCAACCTTTTCATAACCACTAACAAAACAAATGTCACAAATTTGGCAATCAAACGCACAAATTTTGACAAAAACGGAAAATAATCCACCTTCAAGCAAAAAAAATCAACAGAAGAAAAAGAGCAATCATTACCTGGAATCATCCAACAACCGGAGAATAGCCCCAGACCGCTGCTCGAAAACACCTTCAAAATCCTAAAAAAAATTAAACAATTTCAAGGGTGAGAGAAAGAAAAAAGGCTCCTGACAGGATTCCATTTCATCGACAGAAAGCAAGAAGAAATTTAATTAAAATTTCTCAGATCCTAAGTTCCTAACAAAGCTGAGAACTCGACGAGGGATCAAGCCATCAAGGGATGGTACCAAGGAGCATAGAACTCGACGAGGTTGCCGCAATCCTGGCCGTTGAGGAGTTGTGATAGCAGCGTTGAGGAGTAGATCTGTTGGTCGACGACGAGAAACGAAGCGGAGAGAGAAGGATCAGGAGAAGGTCAACGGCAAGAAACAAGATTGGGAGAGAGAGAGAAGGTCGGCGGCGAAAATTTTGGGTCTGGAGAGGGAGAATGATCGAGTATCAGCGCATTATGGACAGTATCAATCATCAATTAAGATAGCCCAAAGTATCAGCTCATAATAAAATGATCTGTTGAGAAAAATTCAAATTAATTGGAGATATGTATACTGCTTGCACATTCATGAAATAAAAAAAATGTCTCCCCTACCTTTATCTTAAAATTTCGTAGTTTGAGATCAATAGAAGCATTACAGGAAGAACATATAAACCATATAATTTGTGTCTACATACAGTTAAGATCAATCAAGAGAACCCAGATTCAGTAACTAAGAAGCATGAAAACGGACACGGACAAGTTGACATGGTACGACATGACAAAATACACTGAGACACAGCAAATTCATAATCATGACAAAATACACTGAGACACAGCAAATACGTAAAGTGCATATATACAAAACAACAATAACATAGAAAACCAATAACATTAAGATTTTGCGATAATAAAGTTCCAAAGACCATTATAATCTATCATGATTGCAACTGGAACATCAGCTCTTGCAAGAATCACAGAGGTAATTTTGGGGAGTAAACTAACCAGTGTACATCACTTGCTGTGGGCTTACCTTGGCTGTGTCCAGCAAGGCAACAGAGTTTTCTTCTCTCTCTTAGCTCAGGAATGAATCTGGAGGAAACACACAGCAACTTCCACAAGTATACTGATATTTTTGCACAAATATAAGTAATATTATTACTGTAAACAGTTTGTCAAATTGTTCTTGGAATATTTGACATGTACATTTGCTTGCATGGGTGCATGCAAAGTTGCAAACACATGTACATGTAATCTTCTTTGAGTAATGGTGGACAATATCAATCATCAATTAGGATGGTTCATTGTATCCGTTCTAATAAGGATCTCATCATAAACCATAAATTGAGAAAAATTCAAATTAATTGGAGACAAGCATATTGACCGCACATCAATGAATTCAAAAATATTTCTGCTTCTACCTTCATCATAAAAATTGTTAGTTTGAGATCAATAAATGCATTATTGGCAGTAACATGAAAACCAATTGAGTGTTGTAAACAAACATTAAGATCCATCAAGAGAACCTAGATTCAGAAACAGACAAGGGCACACGTGTATGACATGACAAAACACCCTAATTCATGAGAGACGCTGATAGTACATACAAAACAACAAGAATGTAGCATCATACTTGACATGACATAGTAGAAATCTCATGTTTGGTAGTTCTATATCGAGAGGTTAAGATGAATCTACTAACTCAACATAAAAACATGGTTTCATATATATAATATCGTATCGGGTTTTAAAGTATCTGTATCAATCCTCTAATATGTGTCATATCGGGGCCACGTGTTGCCGATGTTGATATTGATGACTGGTATTGGCAATATTGATTCTTAAAACTATTGGCCAATAACGATATCAATGCTAAGATTTTAAACCATGATAAAAAAACTATCAAGCCGCCGGCCGGGGGGGGGGGCTTTTTCCTTTTCTTTTCTGTAGGTGTATGCGTGTGTTGGAGGAGAGGGGGTGTTAAACAGTGGGCTTCTAATACAAGAGATGGCAAGTGCAGGTAGAGATTAAACAGATAGCAAATATAACCTAATAGAAACAAAGAGAACAGCAGACCGGGATTTAACGTGTTCGGTCAATGTGACCTATGTCCACGGGAGAAGACAGCAATAGAATCCACTAATCGAGAGGAGAGAATACAAGAGATTACAACTCTAATCTCACTTTAACCCAAACCCAATGAAACCCAACTCACTAGGGCCCTTAAAAGAAGATAAATGACAAGAAAAAGAGGATAATACAATGTTTTGTTACACTCTCTCGTTCTCTCTTTCTTGCTTCTTTATCCCACGCAATATATGCCTATTTATAGGCAAAAAAGTGCTGAACTACTTCATCAAATCCTTGCACACATTTTTCATAGAGAAAAGCCATTAGGTGGAATAGTAGGCCATTAATCATGTTTTCACCATTAGTCAAAAATAACAAGCTATCATTTAGTCAAAATAGCAAGCTATAAAACAATAGTTTGAACTTTCTATGTTCTTGTTTCTATTCAAGACACATCAACAAATCTCCACCTTGTCTTGAATGAATAATAAATTCCTCCACCTCAGCTTGAATTGTATCAAACGTCTTATGGATCCTTGTTATCTTCTTTAGCCCCGATGGGCTCAACCTTCAATACTTTTAACACCAAACAATTCGAAACAGTGCTCGAACTTGCATGAAGGTACGGGCTTTGTCATCATATATACTGGATTATCTGCAGTACCAAAAAAAAATTAATTTTGATGACTTTAATTTCTCGAATGAAATGATACCTGATATCAATGTGTTTAGTTTTCTCATGATACATCGGTGCTTCATCAGATGTATAGCATTCCGGCTGTTACAAATATCGTAGTTACTCCTTGGTGTAAGTCGAGATTTTTAACCAAACCTCTTAACCAAATAGCTTCTTTCACTGTCTCTATAACAGCCATATACTCTGTCTTGTAGTAGACAAAGCAACTGTCGACTGTAAAGTCACCTTCTAACTAATGGCACAATCTAAAAGAGAGAGAGCATAATCTGTCAGGAATCGCTTTCTATCCAGATTGCCCACAAAATCTGAATCTGAATATCCAGCAATTTTGCAATCAGAATTAGTTTTCTTGTTAAAACATAAACCGATATTAGTAGATCCTTTTAAATATCACAAAATTCATTTCACTGTCTGCCAATGGCCTTTTCTGGGCATGTCCATATATCCACTCACGATACTGATTGCATATGAAATGTCTGATCGAGTGCACAACATAGCATACATAATACTTCCAACTGCATTAGTATAGGGAACACGAGACATATACTTCTCCTCTTCATCGGTTTGAGTAGACAAATCTGCTGAAAATTGAAAATGAGCAGCAAGTGGAGTCTTTACAAGTTTGACATCAAGCATGCCAAATCTCTCCGATACCTTCTCGATGTATTTGTTCTGAGATAGGAACAATTTTCCTTCAAGCATGTTCCTGTGAATTTTCATTCCCAAAATCTTCTTCGCTGCTCCCAAATCTTTTATCTCAAACTCTTGTTTGAGTTGATCTTTCAACTTATCAACTTCAGACATGTCTTTAGCTGTAATCAATATATCACCAATATACAAAATAAATATACAAAAGAACCATTATTGAGCTTCCGATGATAAACACAACTATCATATTTACTCCTATAGTAACTATGCTCAATCATAAAAGTATAATACCTCAAATACCATTGCCTAGGTGACTGCTTCAAACCATAAAGAGATTTCTTTAACCTGCACACATGGTCTTTTTTGCTTTCAATAACGAATCCTTCTAATTGATGCATAAAGATTTGTTATTCAAGCTCGCCATGAAGAAAGACTATTTTCACATCAAGTTGCTCGAGCTCTAGATTGAACCAAGCAACCATAGCTAGCAACACGCGGATAGAGGTGTGCTTCACAACTTGTGAGAATACTTCGTTGAAGTCGATACCCTCTGACTGTAACCTTTGGCTACCAAGCGTACTTTATATTTTACAGACTCAGCTCTAGGAATTCCTTCTTTCTTCTTGAAGACCCATTTGCAGCAATAATTTTCTGTCCCTTGAATGGCTTCACTAACTCCCATTTTTGGTTCTTGTGAAGAGACTCCAACTCTTCAGTCATAGCAATATTCCATTCTGCAACTTCATCAGAACTAATAGCCTCCTTGTAGGTAGAAGGCTCGGAATCTCAATAGATTCTGCCACACTTAGAGCATAAGCGACCATATCTGCATAAGCGTATCGCTTAGGTGGACGGATTTGCCTTCTTTCTCTACCTGTCGCAATATTGTCTTGTTGCTCTTAAGGTGTATCTTCACCCGAAGTTGAACCTTGAGCATCATCGATTGGTTCAATGTGTGCGCTCTCCAGCACTCCTTATGTAACTTTGCTCTCAAGCTCCACCAGCTTACTTGCTTCCTCTCCTGAACCTGTAGCATCAACAACAGAGTCCTTTCTCGGTTGAAGCATGTAATTTTTATCAAAGTAATATCCCTACTAATAACAAAGTTAGATGACTTAGGATTAGGACACCACAACCTGTATCCCTTCACCCCAGTAGCATAATCAAGAAATATAGCTTTATTTCCCATAGGTTCAAGCTTACCATCATTTACATGAAAATAAGCAGGATAATAAAATACTCGTAAATGAGAGTAATTAGAAGGGGTACCGACCATACCTCCCCAAGAGTCTTAAAATCAATACCTGTAGAGGGAGACCAATTTACCAAATAGTAAGTTGTATTAACTGCCTTGACCCAAAAGCATTTTGACAAACCAGCATTAGAGAGCATACACCAAGCTCTTTCCAATAGTGCCATGTTCATCCTTTCTGCAACTCCATTCTGTTGTGGTGTGTACCGAACTGTACGATGACGTATAATTCCTTCATTTTTACAGAATTAATCAAACTCCGTAGAACAGAACTTCATTCCATTGTCAGCGCTTCACTTTCTTTTTTATTTGCTTTTTGATCATAAACTTTCACTGCTTGAAGATAGCAAACACATCGCTCTTATGCTTGAAAGAATATACACCCAAACTTTTGTGGAATAATCATCAATTAAAGTCAGAAGATAACTACCTCTACCTTTCAATGGAACCTAAGAGGGACCCCAAACATCTGAATGGATGTAGTCTAAGGTATCTTTAGTCCTGTATACTCCTGTTCCAAAAGAAACTCTGTGTTGTTTGCCAAAAACACAATGTTCATAAAAGTCAAATTTTTCTGTTTTCTGGCCACAAAGCAAGCCTTACTTACTCAATACATGTAATCCTCTCTCACTCATATGCCCTAACTGTATATGCCACAAACGAGTGGTATCTAAGTTTGAGTCTTCTGTATTGACACAGCAGCAACACCTATTACCGTGCTACCTTTAAAGATATAAAAGGTATTCACTTCCTTTCCTTTCATCAAATCAAGAGAGCCTTTACTAACTTATAAAACTCCACCTTCAGCTGAAAACTTATAACCGTTGGAGTCAAGGTGCCCAAAGAAATTAAATTTTTCTTTAAATTCGGCACATGCCGAACATTACTCAATGTTCTAGCAATACTGTCGTGCATCCTAATCTTGATTGACCCAATACCAATTGTCTTATAGGGCATGTTATTTCTCATTAAGATGTTATCACCATCAATTGGCTGGTAGGTCACAAACCAGTCCCTGTGATGACATATGTGATAAGAACAACCTGAATTAAGAACTCACTCATCTCGTGAACGGGCATCAAAGATGGTGACTGAAAGCACCTCATGTGATATGGAGGCTTTTTCTGCAACACTTACAACTGAAGATTTCTCATCTTGAGATTTTCTCCTTACATCCTCTTTTTCTTTGAGCTTAAAATAATCTTTTTTATAGTGTCCAAACTTATGACAATAGTGACACTCAATATTTTTTCTTAACCTAGATTTAGATCTAGATTTTCTTGAAAATTTTCTCTACCCTTCTCTGTACAACCACGGACGAACAAGCCTTCAGCTTGATCCTCACTTCTAACAACTGACACTTTCTGTCTTAACTCCTTAGAGTGTGAGACTGATTTGACATCTTCTAAAGAAAGTGTATCTCTACCATAAAGCATACTATTAACAAAATTTTCAAAAAAAGAAGGAAATGAGCATAATAAGACAAGAGCTTGATATTCTTCATCTATTCTAAAATTAATATTTTTCAAATTCATGAGAATTTTATTGAGCTCATCTAAATGATCTTTAGTTGGCATACCTTCCTTCATGCGAAAGGTGAAGAGACGCTGCTTCAAGTAGAACCTGTTGGTCAGGGACTTGTCATATACAGGTCTTTGAGTCACAAATTGGTGGCAGTATCTTCATCGGTAACCTCCCGCAAAACTTTATCGGCTAGACAAAGTTGTGTGGCACTATGCGCCTTTATCTCGAGTTCTTCTCATCCTCGAATATAGATTTTGGCAACTTATTCTTACCGGACAAGAATTTCAACAAGCCGTGTTTCACCAAGAGAGCCCACATATTAACTCTCCACAAATTAAAGCTATCCCTCCTGTCGAATTTCTCTACTTTATATTTCGTCGAAGCCATCTCAAAACCCACAAGAAAATAACACTAGCTCTAATATCAGTTTGTTAGAACATTGGCTTCTAATGCAAGAGATGTAAAATACAGGTAGAGATTAAATAGATAGCAACTATAAACTGATAGAAACAAAAAGGACAGCACACCGAGATTTAATGTGGTTCGGTCAATGTGACCTGCGTCCACGGAAGAAGACAACAATAGAATCCACTAATCAAGAGGGGAGAATATAAGAGATTACAACTCTAACTCACTTTAACCCAAACCCAATGAAACCCCTCACTGGGGCTTAATAAAAGGAAGATACACGACAAGAGAAAGGAAAGGAAAATATAATGTTTTGTTACACTCTCCCGTTCTCTTCCTTGCTTCTTTATCCCATGCAATGTGTGCCTATTTATAGGCAAAAAAGTGCTAACTACTTCATCCCAATCCTTACACATTTTTTATGGAGACAAGCCATAGGTGGAATAGTAGGCCATTAATCATGTTTCCACCATTAGTCAAAAATAACAAGCTACCATTTAGTCAAAAATAGCAAGCTATAAAACAATAGTTTGAACTTTCACAAGGGCTATGTTCTTGTTTCTATTCAAGACACATCAACAAGGGTAATGGGATGGAGGGTGAAAGACCAGACCAATGACAACTAGAACAAATGCAACAAGTATCAAATGTTAGGGATCCATGCATGTGTGATTGAAACTGTCTCAAATTGAAAAGTTGAGTGTAAAGTGGAAGGACATAAATTGTGAAGTTTGATCACACCTAACTACCTTCAACTTTTAGGCAAGGTTAGCTCTGAACCCATACTTTCAAAGGGCCCAGTTTGTCGTAACATCCAATGTACCTTATCTTTTAGCAATCCTTTTCTAGTTCAGGTAAAAGTACTTTTGGGCAGTGTAAATATAATTCATTAGAGATATAAGTTCAGTTCAATCCTTGATGAAAAGTGTCGAACTCTGATCAAGGTTTAAAATCTTGATATCATTACAGGCCAATGATATTTAGTATCAATATCGTCAATATTGGCCAGCAATATCAG
The DNA here is from genome assembly GCA_038442645.1 of Agave tequilana. Lineage (NCBI taxonomy): Eukaryota > Viridiplantae > Streptophyta > Magnoliopsida > Asparagales > Asparagaceae > Agave > Agave tequilana. The sequence goes on from JAVJIF010004548.1 coordinate 139,455, forward strand.
CCATTTTAGTCATGTAAGCAATGTGGTCCCAAAATCGGGCAATACTATAGACTTAATACTGTATCAGGTACCTCAAAACGCGATACGGTATTGCCGATAGATATCGGAATTGTTGGATATTTGAAAGCATGCTTCTCATAAACCATCAATCTCACTTAGAATTAATATTAACTTTCCTGAAAAAATATTGTTAAAAGCTAATAAACATTTCCTTTTGATTCTCTTGTTACTTTTCTTACCTTAAATAAGGATCTCATTGTGGGTTTTAGGTTCCACATGGGAAAGCAACCCCTAGTGATTGTTGCTGAACCTGAACTATGCAAAGAGGTAGGAATCAAGAAATTCAAGAGCATCCCAAACAGAAGCCTGCCTTCCCCCATTTCTGGGTCCCCTCTCCATCAGAAGGGCCTCTTCTTCACCAAGTAATTACTCATTTCAGCCAACCAAAAACTTCATATTGAACCAAATGCATCCAAATTAAAACCAATTTTGCCCTGCAGGGACTCAAGGTGGTCAGCCATGAGAAACACTGTCATCTCACTCTACCAGCCTTCCCACCCCGCCAGCCTCATCCCCACCATGCATTCCTTTATCGAGTCTGCAAGTATTCACCTCTCTAAAACAAATGAAGATGAAGACATCATGTTTTCAGACGTAGAATGGCAACAGACATCATCGGCCAGGCTGCCTTTGGAGTGAACTTTGGCCTTCTGGGAGAAGACAAAGGCAACAACAATCATGAAAAGTATTCTAAACATTACAACAAAGATTATGAGGTCTCAGCCTTCATCAAACTGCACGTGCATTCTACCACGTCCCTGAAGATTGACCTCACTGGTTCCCTCTCCATTATTCTTGGGCTTCTAGTCCCAATCCTCCAGGAGCCATTCAGGCAAGTCCTGAAGAGGATTCCATGGACTGCTGACCGGAATATAGACCAAACAACCAGAAACTTGCCACAGAGTGGATGAGATAGTTGCGAAAACGGAACAAGAGGAGTTATATCCGCCATATTGAGAGCTAAGGAGTCAGATGGTGCAATGAGAGATCTCTTCACCTCAGACTACATCAGTTCTCTTGCCTTTGAACACCTTCTTGCAGGGTCAGCAACAACATCTTTCACACTCTCCTCCCTCATTTATTTGGTTTCCAAGCATTGCATCCTGAGGTCGAGAAGAAGTTGCTATACGAGATTGATGGATTTGGCCCGCGTGATCTACTTCCAAATGCTGATGATCTTCAACATAAGTTCCACTACTTGGATCAGTTAAGTTTCAATTACATATAACAAATAACTCGTCTCTATGATTTGTTTCTTACTTGATTTTTCTACAGTTTGAATACTAAAATGTTCAGGGTTTTTCTTATAGTTACGCTCTTCACATATATGCAGAAAGGTCTAAATGCTGAAATGTCTAAAATGCCTTCCATCATCTCCCTTGTATATCTCAATTCACTAGGACAAATTTCTAAGATTGGGAGGATAAACATGCAAACAGTAACCATAGCGTGGGGAGAGAAGAGATAGAGGAGAAAGCGCAGAGATCGGAAGTCAAAGGGAGCAAGAACGACATTGAAGCAGGCCTGGACAGGGCCCGGTCGACGAATGGACAGACATGGCCCGGTCGACCGTGGCAAAGGAACGGTCGACTGAGCGGTCGACCGACTGACATGAGCCAGCTCTCAGTTGGTCCCGGTCGACCGGCTGGTCGACCGAGGACAAGAGTAGCCGGTCGACCGACAGACGTGTTTTGTTCTCCTTTCTGGATTCGGACTCATTTTTTGTTTTGGGGTCGAATCCAATCAGGGTTTCCTAAATTCCTGGGACTCTCTGGCTATAAATATGGGCTAGAGCCCTCATGTATTGTATCCCTAAAAGTATCCTCTGGTACTCGCTTGTATTGATTGTTGAATCAATAAAATCTCTCCCCCTTGCCTCAAGGACGTAGGCAAATTGTCGAACCTCGTTAAATATTGTGTTGGCTTATTTTTCTCCCTTATTTCTCTGTTCTTGTCGTGTGGGTACTTCTCCAGCTGCATCTATCTAATTGGTAGATTCCTCATTGGTTGTTGTCTCGCGGGCAACAAGTGGTATCAGAGCATTCCACGTTCGTCGTGGGATCGTGTGTTGATTCCAATGGCATCAGTTACTGTCTGCCGAAGAACGTGTGTCGATCTCGGAGCAGCGTTGGGACTGTTTGTGGGATTGTGTGTCGATCTCAAAACAGCATGTGGATTGCTCGAGGAATCAATTCAGAGTAGATCATTTCGAAAACTCTTCAAGGGTTTTCGCGTGGAGGTAAAGATCCTATCTTTATCTAGTTTATTTTATCTAACTTCGTTTGCTTTCGCATTGTTTTAAGGAATTAGTTGAGAAGATGGCTGGAAATAGTACATCTACGGTGAAATCTGTAAATCCACATCCATTGAGGATTGATGTGGTGAAATTCGACGGCAAGAACAACTTCGGTATGTGAAGATGTGAGGTGATGGATGCATTGACGGCATCAAACCTCGAAGACACGCTACGGTTGGAGAAGAAGCGTGATTCTAGTACTGAAGAAGATTTGGACAAGATGAACTGAACGGCGTGTGGCTTGATTAGGTCTTATTTGACACAAGACATCAAGTATCATGTGTTGCATGAAACATCTGCGAGGCAGCTGTGGGAGAGCCTAGAGAAAAAATATCTGACGAAAAGCGTCGAATCGCGGTTGCAATTGAAGAGTAAGCTTTATCGTTTCCAGATGAAAAGAGGATGCTTCATTGACGAACACATGAATAGCTACACAGCTTCTTACAGACCTGGTTAATGTGGATGTGAATATCGATGAAGAAGATAAGACGATAATTCAATTGAATTCTCTTCCTGAAGAAGAGTATGAGACCTTTACTCTTACATTGATCAATGGAAGAAAATCCCTTAACTACAATGATGTGTCTGCTGCTCTTGTGAATTTTGAAGTAAGGAGGAAGGACAGATTATCTTCTTCATGGAGCACAACAACAAAAGCGTGGGCGGTAAGAGGTAGGAGTTCCAATCGGAAGGGCAGAGGTGATCAGGGAAGATCGAAGTCCAGATCAACTTTCAGAGATCTGAAGAGGAACCAGTGCGCCTTATGTAAGGAGTTAGGGCACTAGAAGGTTGATTGTCTGAAGGCCAAAGGTAAGAAGGAGTCGATAACTGAGGCAAATCTCGCACAGGTGGTCAGTACTCATGCCAGTACTTCACAGGCGGAGGGATCAAACTCAGACTCATCGGTATTTTTTTCTTTGTTACTACTCCTACTGTTGGTTACTCAGATAAATCTGCGTGGATCTTAGATTCAAGAGCTACCTATCACGTGTGCCCGAATAAGGACTGGTTTTCTAACTTTGAGAAGCTAGATGGATACTTCACGATCATGGGTGATGATCATCCGTGTAATGTGAAAGGGATAGGTACAGTCCGTATCAAGATGTTTGATGGGGATAGTACGAGAATTAAAGAAAGTGAGGTATATATCTCAACTCAAAAGGAATCTTATCTCTGTTGGTGCTTTGAAAACATTGGGTCTTGTGGTATTTATACAAGATGGTATTCTCAAGATGACCAAAAACTCAATGGTGCTTATGAAGGGCGTTCGCCGGAACAATCTCTACTACTTGAAGTATAGTACAGTTACAGGACAGGTAGAGATTTCTATTTTTTCAGATGATGTTTGCACACAGGGCTGGCAGATGAGGGTCGGACACGGAGGTGAAAAGTCTTTGCAAGCTCCAACAAAGAAGGGATCAATGGAAGGTACATCTACCTCCAACATGGAATTGAGTGAACATAGCGTTCTGAACAAGAAGAAGGTGAATTCAGTACCATTACTCACCACTCTGAAGGTCTTCTTGATTGTATTCACGTAAGTATTTGGGGACCTGCTAAGACTGCATCACTTGAAGGTCATAGATACGTTGTCTTTTTATTAATAATTTATCTAGGCATTGTTGGATATATCCCATGAGACAGGCTTGAAGCCCTAGGTATATTGGTGAAGTGGAAGGATATGATGGAGAAGCAGACTGGTATGAAGATCAAGGAGCTACAAATTAGTAATGTTGAAAGATACAATAACCGATTCCTACAATTTGACCAGAACACTGGTATTGGTACTCACTTCATAGATGGAAAACATCTAAGAAGATAATTGTTCCTTACTGGAGAAGGCTCGGTGTTTGTTGTCTCATGTACGATTAGATAAATCGTTTTGGGCTGAGATGATTGTGTATGCTAGCCATCTCATGAATGACTTGGCATCGACTGTGATAGGAGGTAAAACTCCACTAGAAGTTTGGTCTAAGCAAGCTACTCAAGATCATGGTTTGCTGCGAAAATTTGAAAGTCCGACCTACTTTAGTGACAAAGATGGCAAGGTGAATCCGCGAGCAAAGAAGTTTGTGTTTTTAGGTGTCAAAAGAAATATGAAAGTTACAGGTTATGGGACCCCGAAAATAAGAAGATCGTGTTGAGTCAGCTTGTCACGCTTGATGAGACTTCAGTGTTAAAGTCTACCGTCTCTCAACAGGTGGAGAGGACGAAGACCAAAAAAGTATCGCAGTGGGTGGAGGTTGATGCTACTCCACCATCTCCAGTTGGTTAGGTATCAGTGAGGACTTCACCAGATGTGACACCGGGTGAAGATCATGTAGGCAGTTTTGATGCTAAATAGATTTAAGACATTGATGAGAATGTTGAATTATTTGCAGCAATTGAAACCAAGATAAAACCACGAAAGTGGGTAAAGAAGCATGAATCTCAAGTTTGTGACCGTGACAAACTCAAGTTGAAGGTCGTTGTTCTCCATGACGGTAGTGAGGAGATTCATATGACTCAGCCAGTTTGGTTCGTTGCTGAAGATTCAGTCACAATTGCTTGAGCTTGATGGGGCTCATTCTAAATGAACTACGGTTGGCTTGATCCCTTGGGTAAGGTACGTAGGCAGCCGTAAAAGCGCAACCATTTGGTGATGCAACCCGTATGAAGCTATATGGTGTATTTGGGTTCTCGAGAAGCTGATTGAGATTTCACGTAGAGGTGAAGAGTTAAACTTCACATAGAGGTGAAGAGTTGGACTTCATGTAGAGGTGAAGCATTGTGATCTCGATGAACAGTTGATCTTCTAGTGAGAAGATGGTAAAGCTTGCATAAGAGGTTGTGCATCCAGTTTGTTGAAGCCGATGATGATGTTTGATGTGTTCTACTCAGATTTGGTTAGACCATCTTGAAGACATGATGGACTGGAGAGAGCCAGTCAATTGGAGAGTCAGCGTTGGCTCATGATGGATTCTTCTTGAGGTCAATTGGAATAGAGTTCCATTAAGTTTCTGAGTTGGAGACACGTTCGTTGATCGGCTCGTATGGTATTTCTCTTCAGGTGGAGTGATGGGAAGGCATATATGGTGCATTCCATTTGAATAGCTGAGCTGAAATTAAAAGCTTACAATTGATATTAGAGTTTGGCAAGAGTTGCAAGTGGCAACGACAAACTCAATTTGGATCTGGTGAGATCAGTGAAAATCAATTGTACGTGTGCTGGCGATTCGTTTGAAGGAACATGTTTCGGCTCTTGGCCAAGTCGAGATCATGTATCGATTTCGCCGAGATCGTGTGTCGATTTCGTTCGAAGCGTTCAAGCCGAGATCATATGTCGATTTCACCGAGATCGTGCGTCAATTTCGCCAGATGTTCGTTGGAGTTCGGCTTAGATTTGAAAAATCTTCACCGAGGTGGAGAATTGTAGGGAGAGAGGAGATAAAGGAGATAGAGGAGATAGCGCAGAGATCGAAAGTCAAAGGGAGCGAGAACAACATTGAAGTAGGCCTGGACAGGGCCCGATCGACCGCCTGGTCGACCAGTGTGCACGACGTACACAGACAAGGGGTGCACGACGTGCACAGACCAGTGTGCACGACGTGCACGACGTGCACAGACCAGGGGTCGGTCGACCGACAGACGCGTTTTGTTCTCCTTTCTGGATTCGGACTCCTTTTCTATTTTGGGGTCGAATCCAATCAGGGTTTTCTAAATCCATGGGACTCTCTGGCTATAATTATGGGCTAGAGCCCTCATGTATTGTATCCCTGAAAGTATCCCTCTGGTACTCGCTTGTATTGATTGTTAAATCAATAAAATCTCTCTCCCCCTTGCCCCGAGGACGTAAGCAAATTGCCAAATCTCGTTAAATATCGTGTTGGCTTGTTTTTTCTCCCTTGTTTCTCTGTTCTTGTCGTGTGGGTACTTCTCCGGCTGCATCTATCTCTAATTGGTAGATTCCTCATTGGTTGTTGCCTCACGCACAACACAAAGAGAGTAAAAACATAAAACATTACAAAAATAAAAAACATAAAAGGACATTCTAAGGGAGACATCATACTGGAAAACGAGTATTATGAGAAACAATGAAAAAAGAGGACCTCTTTAAGATCATTGTAATAACCCCTACTTGATAATACTGTATTTCCATTTTTCTAAAGTATTTGTTTTGATTTACTAATTATTTTATTAACTTAATAAAATACTTCTTCTCATGATTATTAATATATTAAATATAAAAATTATTTTAAGTGTATTAATATGTAGTCCCTGGTTATTATCATTGTTGGTGTATTATTATTATCATCACTATCATTATTATTGTTATTGTTAATATAATTAATATTAATATGCTATTGGTGCTATTCTTTTTCCTTTTCATTTTTCCCTAGCCCATTAGCCCATCCTACCAAGTCATACTTTGAATCTCTATCATTTTTATTTTTGTCTTGATCCGAATAAAGCCCATAGGAGTCCAACCCATCAAGTCATTTTCATCATTTCTTCTCATCTTTTTCTTTTGTTTGTTAAGCCCAGCAAACAGCCCAGGCCTAAACCATATACCCAATACCCTTTTTCCAATTTGGATCCCATCCATCAACCCAAACCCAATACAACTTATATAAATAATCCTATCTTCTAACCCTAACCTAAACAAATCCCTAACCTCCATCTTAATTCCTCCAATCACCAAATCAGCCGCACCCCTCCCAGATCCGCAGCGCCCCCTTCCCTGCTCGCTGGCGCCAGAGCAAACCAGGCCGGCGTCCTCCCTGCGCGGCAGCAGCCCGGCGACGACAGCACCCCGGATCTGGCGCCTCCTCCCCTAGCCGGACCACCTCCGGAGAGATCCAGCCACCAGCTGCCGCACCTCCCAACAGCCGGCCATCACCAGATCACCGCCCCTCCACCTGGCCAGACCACCCTCCAGCGCGCCCCTCTCCGCAACTGCAGACCAACGCCAGGCCAAGCACAGCCGCCTCCCGTGAGCATGGATTTTCATCCAACCATGCAGACTCTTCTTTTTGTTGGTACGATTGTGGGTGACATTGGACTATGGGATGTTGGCACTATTCTGATCACATATCCAAGAGAACTAGACCCATTGGTATTTCTGATGAGCCCTCTTGCTGCCATGGCCGCAAGCTTCCCATTGGCCAGGTCCCTCATACTCTCAAATTCCCTTCCTTCATTTTATTTATAAGTATTAATGTATGTATATATATATATATATATTTTAGTTTATAGGTAGATTAATTGTTATGTTGAAGTGAATGTGTGAGTATTAATTCATAGGAGAGTTTTCATTGCATGTGCGGCAAAATCCTACTCCGAGTCACTTTCGGGCTCTCCGCGGGATGCCGTTGATCGCCGTCGGCGAGCGCGAACGCACCCCACGCTCTTCACGGCGAGTTGCTCTATCCAACGACACCCTCCGCGGCCCCGTACGCTTCCGTCGGAGCCTCCGTCGGCGTGCCGCAATGCACCTAGTTGTGTGAGTAATTTTTCCCCCTTTTCTAATTATTTCCCTTTTCATAAATTATATTGTGAGTTCTTTTTACATGCTTGGTGTATTGTGTAAATATTTGCATGTTGGTGGGTGAATTATTGTGCATGCATGGGATGTGAATTATTTAATATGTATAGATATTTATAGTTAATAATAGATATTTATTAATTTGGATATTTATGCATGGTACATATATTTGCATGAATTCATTCCTTAAGCATTTATGTGTATAGTTTATTAATTAATGCATAAGTATATTTATTAATTTGGATGCATGCATGTGTTTATGTATAACCATGTATGTGTATGCATGATTTATATGCATGGGTTCCTATTTATTTGTGTAGATGGGTATGCCATTTAATTAAGTGTATGTACTTATAAATATGTGTTGACATTTATTTAAGTATGCATGTATGTATGTATGTATGTGTATGCTTGTATACGTGTATATGTACGTGTACGTGTATATGTTCGTATGCACGTGTGGGTGTTTAGCGTGTATTTATAATTATTTGTATATATTGGTTGCGTGTTACAGCATTTTGGATTTGTTTGGTGAGATCCGGACCAGCAGCCCAGGAAGGAGAGCAGCAGCACGGCAGCGAGCGAGCAGCGAGTTCTCCCGATCCACGCCAGCCCATCGTTGGAGACCGGCACGGTGGCCTTCTCCAGCACCCTGGCTACCCCCCTATGCAGTCCAACAGCGAAGATCGACACCACAGCGACTGTAACGGCGACTCGCCCGGCGACGACCAGATTCCCCAATATGAGTGTCTCTTCCTCCTTCTCTCTTTTATTAAGTGATCGCAGCTATTATTTTATATGTGATGTAATTGTTGAGTAGAATACTTAGATTACATGTTTATGTATGGAGATCTCTTGGTATGGTAGTGGATTTGCCATTCCCTTTATTTTACATGATGAATGCATAGAATAGGAGATGTACATGTCTATGATGTTGGAACCCTTTATTTACCATATGAATACTTAGATTACTAGTGTAGACATGTGTGTTGAAGAGTATGTAAGTACTGGAGAGAATATGAGAAGAATAAGTGTTGATGTATATCAGATTTTGTGTCCAGGTAGAGGTGTTAGTCGACTAATACACTCTGTTAGTCGACTAACCCAGGAGCCTAGTCGACTAATAGGTGGACCTGGAAGTGGTGTAACTCTCTGTATCTGTATCAGTCGACTTACCTTACCCTGTCAGTCGACTTGACCTTGGTGTAGTCGACTATACCCACTTGATTAGTCGACTACACCAACCTCTAGTCGACTTGTGTATTTCCCTAGTCGACTAATATTGGGCTGTCAGTTGAGTATGGTTTCTTTATTGGATTGGGACTTCACCCATGGATTATGTGATGACTATTGATGTATGTATATGATTTCAAGAGGTGGATAGTGGTAGTAATGACTTGATCTAATAGAACTTAGATGCATGTAGATGATATGTTGTGATACCGGGTATTGGGATATCATGTTTGATCTTAATAGAAGTGTGAACCCTTGAGGATTCGGGAATCAGATTAAATTGTTAGAGTGAGAGAGCTGAGCTTGATTATGGATATATGTTGGAATGATAATTATTATATCAGATTCTTTGATGTATATTGATACTTGACGATCATGTGACCATTGGAATATGAGTTGGTTGTCATAACTTGGGATTGATCTGGACTTAATTATTCACATAGAATGATGATCAGTAATTAGACAAGACTTTATTAGTGAGTAATTGAGGACATATCAGATATGACTGGATTAGTTGAGTTGTGTCTTAGATTGATCTTGAGTTAGAAGTACCCAGAATCTATATTCCTTTCATTGGAGCCTGACTGATATTAAGATGAGATGGACATTGTTGGCATTTGGAGTCTGATAGATGATATGTTGTTGATGTTAAGTATCAAGAGTAGATATTCTAGACCATAAGTTATTTGAGGATGATTCCCTTACTTCGATATGATTCAGTATATGTTGACCTGATGATCTCGAGGACATACTATATACTTCATGATTAGTTATTGACTATTTCAGTTATCAGAGATGACTTATTATGATAGTGATCTACATTTTTAGAGTTTGATAATAGTTATTATTTGATCTCAGTTGTTGGGGGTATAGGATTAGAACATATTGGTGTTGAGGAGAGGACTAATTACAGATTCATTGATATGATAGTCACCATTTTGGATTGCACTGATACGGACTGATACTTAGTGATTCATGAGAATTGTATTGAGACTATAAGTTGATGGATTAGTTATTGATATCTCTTTAGCATGGATGGATGAGATTATGATCAGCTTTAGTTGAGACCGTTCGTTGAGCAGTAGTTAGACTATTACTGTTATTATATCCATGTTATTGAAAATTACTGGGAAATGATTGTTTGACCGTAACCACGGTACAGTCCTATTGTTCATCGTATACACGATTACTGTTACTGTTCACTGTTACTGATATTGTTCACCGTGTATACGATTACTGATTGACTGTTACTGTACAATTATTGTTACTGTCACCGTATCGTCCCAGTGTTCTAGATAATATGGACATTGGCTGGTTTAACTGAATTGAATGAATAATAATGTAAATGGACAACTTACACCGGGATTGGGGAAATTGATGGAGGAGACAGCGTCTGTATTTTGAGTGGACCTAGGATACAGGTTGCGCAGCCGACTGAGGGTTCCACTGCAGGGTTCCTGGGGGATGACTGACATCCCATCTGTTACTGTTACTGTTACTGTTCCACTGTTTTCACAGTGAGATTACTGTTACTGTTACTAAGTACCTAGCGGTACGGCCTGGTTCAGCGCCAGGAAACTGAGGCCGTGGTCCCGGGTATGTACGGGACTTCTGTTAATTTCAAATAACTTAGGACACTGATTGACACGTGTAGTAGGCGTAGTATGGGATGCGCCTATTACAGGTGGCAATTGGTGTTCACTGACATAATAAATGATAATGAACTGTTATAATGTATTATGACTGACTATAATCACTTGACTGTGTATATGTATACCATGATAGACATATAACTATAACCATGACCTGGATTGTATGCTAACCTAGTGACATGTGATAGATTACACGCCTTGACATTGATTGCATATTTATAGTTGTGCCATTTGACTGCTATCTGTATTCATGTTTTCATCATATGTGTTACTGTTCAGTTATTTATTGTGTTATTTAGTCTTTCTATCTACAGTTATCCTTATTATTATATATGCACATTGTTCTTCTGCACGAGCTATTTTCCCTTTACACACACTCATTATGGTCGCGTTCTGACGACCCTGGGTTTGCACGTCCAGCTATTGGACGGTTGTTCTAATGTGCAGGGTTCTATGAGACTGTTCGTCTTGCGAGGGACTGGACGTTCTTTCTTCTATTTCTGGTATTTCACCTCTTTATATTCTGTCATTTCCTGATTCTGCATTTATTACTTTCAGCTGCCATGTTCTTGTCATCATTTATCTGCTATCCTTAGAATTGTCTATATGTATTATTGTAGTGTTCATTGATCTTTATGCTTCCGATTTATAGCTTGTTCAGGTTACAATTTAGGCTTAGCGTATATATGTGGGGTATTTTCCTCGCGTATATACGTTGCCATAACGTCTCCGTATCTTTAGGATCGGGGCGTTACAATCATAAACATGCCGAATGGCTTATTAGATAATACTGTCGACCGAGTGACGTATAAATGTTATTTCAAATGATCCTTAGCTTTCGCAAGTCTAATTGGGGATAATATTGAGTAAAATAAAAACATCTTATCAAACATTTGTAAAAGCTCATTAAAGGATATGAACTTTTCACTTTTTTTTTTTTTAAGGATATGAACTTTTCTCTTTTTTTAGAGAGAACGGGGCCTTAGCCCCCACAGTTTTATTAAAAATAATAACGATAAGAAGATACAAGCAGTTTGGTTTTTTTTTTTTTTTTTTTTTTTTTTTTTTTTTTTTTTTTTTTTTTTTGGGTTTGGGGGGGGGGGGGGGGGGGGGGGGGGGGGGGGGGGGGCGCACTGTGGATGCCAAAATGGAGCAGACAATACAAACCCAACTAGGCTTCTCCAAAAGAAACCACCAAACAAGCTCACGCGATGACCTTGTCAAGACCTGCAACATGCAATCTTACCACTCACTTTCAGGTGATAAAAGAGACAATGAGATTCTATACGGTGTCACCCTTGATTGCAAGAGAAACATCAAAGCAAGTTGAAGTTGGAGGCTATGTCCTTGTAACTCAATGGCATTAGAATTTGATGATTTGAGTTCATTCCAATGTCTGCCTCAGTTTGCATCCATCCCTCAATTTGAAGGCTGAGATAGCTAAGTAAATTACACAAGAAAAGATTTGATTCATATACCCCTATCATGTTTGTGATATTTATTGCAGGGAACATGGTTTGGCTAGCAGTAGGGTTCTGGCCAAAGATCCCAAGAACTTTCCAGAGTCTGACATGTTCCAGCCAGAGAGATTTGACCCTGCTTGTGAGGAAGAGAAGAAAAGATATCCTTATGCTATCATACCATTTGGGATCGGACCTACGGTGTGCAAGATGGAATCTCCTCTCGAATTCCAGTGTGGTATTGTTCTTAATTTCAGTCATGGTGTCAAACTCCGTATAAGTTACTCGCTTTACTGCTGTTAATGGATGTGAGATGGACCATTAGGTGCTGTAACAAGTAAATATGCTTTACTTCTGTTATAGGATATGAGTTTATTAAATACTGACAAGCATAGCTTTGTATCTAACTTGATGTAGTCACCAAACTATCTGTATGCTCAGTCCAATAAACTTGTTAAGAATGCCACATATACATACATAGATTATGTAAGCCTAAATTATGTATGCAGCTTTTATCCTAGTTGGTTTCCCCTATAACACCTTGCAATCTGTATTCTTTCTCCTTTCAGTCAGGCATTAGGCATTCCAGGCCACTGATAAGAGAACTTCCATGCAAATTTCATCTCTAACATTCTTACTGGCAACCACAAATTCCTACAACTTGAAGTTTCCCTTAATCTTCAAAAAGATCATACCTTCACAACAAGTATTAGAACCGTGGAATTTGTCGCATTTTAGGATAATCTAGGACTTTTAGTTGTATATGCTCATATCAAACTGAAACCGAGGGTTAGGAAAAATTTGAAGTCTACCTCTACTCAATTACTGATGTTTGATTCATTGAAATGAAAGTATACCTAATGAATTTGATTTTTATCAAAGACCTGTAAGAGTTGCAAAACCGCGCACAAAGATGGAGGAAAATAAATAAGAGAATAATATAAAAAGAAAGTTTTTCATGAACAAATCAAGGAGATTGAAGGGGAGCTTACACACTGTTGTGTCTGCCTCTGCACCCTTGGAACCCTAATGATCTCCATATGATTTTGCACAGCAAAATGAAGAACCCAACTTCTCTTTAAAAGCTATTATAATGGGGGAAAATTGCTGTTGAAGTTTTTTGGGTTTACCTCGCCCAAATATTTCTCTATTTAGATATAACTCCCACTTTTTTTTTCTTCTAGATTTTGATATAACCCCAAAAATTCTCAGTTATTTCAAATAGTCAGTGAAAATGACTGCAATTACGGAATAATCTCAATTTCCGTATGCTGCCTTTTAAGTTGAGTTAATTTTTGGATTATTTATTCGTTTTTATTATATTAAAAATTTATAGAGACATAAATTTATGGGAATTATATTAAAATAAGAAGATTTTTAACTATTATATTTAGAAATCCCACTTGTATTTAAGAGAATCTTCGTTTAAGTTTCTATATATTTTGACAATCGCTTATATTATCTATGATAGTTAATTTATAACAAATAATATTATTTTACATAAGTGTTACTGTATTATTGTTTTCAAAAATTGCTTGCACTAAATTACAACCTATATTCTCAAAAATAAAATGATAACAATATTTTATATTCTTCCATTCTTAATCCAATTCTTTTAGATTCTTTACTCAAAATTTTTTTTGTTTTTATTGATTTGACTAGAGAGCTCCATCTTTCTGGAGATTACGATTTGGGTAAATTGCATAAACCCCATACACTACAAAGGTTTTGTAGCAAGTTTTGCTTATCAATTAAACTTCCTAGATCCATGTTCTATTAGAATACTGTAAATAATTACTTTATAATATCACAGAGTCTCATAGTTGTCCAGTCACCACTAAGACATCACGTAGTGGTATAATTTCAGAATAGATTATAGGAGGTCCTATTGTTTTCCCATTCTATTTGATTTTGCACTTTGCGTGGGGTTCATTCAACCTTGCCATTAGAAGGGGAACTTTTTTTCCCGAAGAATTTTAACAAAAAATAAAAACATAAACCTTGCGAACCATATTGTGGTATTCAAAGTTGAGTTTTTAATGATATAGGAGGTGGCTTTGTGAAATTTAGGTTAAATGAGGTCATTTACTTCTAACACTTTGGCAAGTGCACAGTTTCTTGACATTTAAAGGGGATATCTAAACACCCGTCGGAGCGCAACTCGTTCTCGATTCAAAATTCATATAGGCAGGTTTTCCATACAGGCACGGTCTAGTCCAAAAAGGATTGAGCCATGTGCATCAGTTCACACCGCACCAGCACCAACACTAGTGTCGAGCCAAGACGGGCGACAGCAGCGTGCACTAGGGCATGGTGCGTAAAAACTCTAAGTCCCCTAAGATCATGCCCTTAACTCCTAACTTTTCATATTTAGCCACTCAACTTTCCACATCACATCCAATGTGAAAATAAAGACTTTTCACTCTTTTCGGTCAGATTTTAGCTATTGACTTAGGCCAATTTCTGGCTTAAATATCTCATTCATTCAGAAATAAAATTGAACATATGAATATACTACGTTCATCCCCAATGGAAAGAGAATACATTCCAACTATCTCTCTTACATTTCTAGCAACAGATCACGCCCAAAATTCAGCTCAAATTTTCTCAAAATTCACTTGGTTTAATTAAGTTTCTAGCAATATCTTTGAATTCTCGTGGATTGAAATATTTCTTCAGTACATAACAGATTTTAATAGATTTGGAGGAAATACTTTTCAACTTTTGTGTATAATTGACGTTCTTATATCAGTTATTGTGCGCAACAGAACCTATGGCAATATGATAATGCTTGCAAAAGAATAACTACTGCAGAGCAAGTTAGCAATACTAAGATAAAAGAGTAATAACAATAACAAGCGGATTTAACGTAGTTCGGCCCAAACTCGACCTACGTCCATTGAAAAGAACTTGAGAGAGATTTATTAATAAACTTGGTACAAGAGATCTAATATTTTTCTTGATTCCATAGGTATTTACCTTCCCCTTGAATTTACAGCTAGATTACAAGAGCATACCTTCTCTCTTTACACCGTTACCTTCTCTCTCTTTCTTTACTTCCTCTTATCTTATTCAAAATACAATCTAATGGGTTACAACTTTTATTTGTAGGATTTTACAATACAACTCCTATTTGGATTATGAGATGATCATGACCATCAGGTGCTTGATGAATCTTGATCAATTCTATTAGGACTTGATCTCCTTGATCTAAAAGAATTCTATCCCTTTAAACTTTAGAAACAAACTTTTTATTGAATAGAATCTAAATCCTATTCAAACTCTACCAGAAAAAGAAACTCTCACGCGCCTAAAAGAAAATTGCTCACGCTTCAGAATGACTGATTAGTTGACTAATCTTTTCCGATAGTCAACTTATAAAATCTATAAGTCGGCTCTTGTATAATACTCTCTTCTCTGTATCTTATCTAGTCGACTAGTCTAAGCATTAGTCAACTATGCACTCGTCTAATCTACTCTCTTCTTTGTATCCTGTCTAATCGACTAGTCCAAGCATTAGTCAACTATGCACTCGACTAATCTGCTCCACCTCAGTTTGCTTTTTCTGCTTCAAGCCATCATATTTGTAGGGAGAGAGGGTAAAATCTTATTGAAAGGGCTTATTAAACTCTGTTGAAGGTTAGCCAAAAAACGTTGCAATCAATAGGATCGAATATGAAAGCGTATCGGTCGCATCAAAGTTGGATTGCATAGGTGGGAACGAAGTATAGTCGAGTAGGTTATAAAACTAGTCAACTAATGTGACAAACAGAGAGTTGAAAGTTTCGATTTCTTTACAGACTAGTCGACTAATCTATGTATTTGTCGACTAATCAAGATTATAAGTCGACTAATCAATGTTATAAGTCGACTAACTCTGTTGCGCGGCCTGTTTTCAAATCTGATTCAGAATCCATTTCTGATCTGATTTTGGTGTTTTTAGTTTCTTTTTCTTCGTGGATTCTTTGGCTATATAAGGAGGGGTAGTGTCTCCAATATTTGTAACCTGTAATTGATTGAATTCTATAAGAACTCCATTCCCTTGCCCCAAAGACGTAGGCAAATTGCTGAACCTCGCTAAATATTGTGTTGGCTTGCTTTTTTTCTCTTGTTTCTCTATTCTTGTCGTGTGGGTACTTCTCCGCTGCATCTATCTCTATTAGTGGATTCCTCATTGGTTGTTGCCTCGGTCGCAATAAGTGGTATTAGAGCATCCCAGGAGTGGGATCGTGTGTCGATTCTAAGGGCATTGGTGGCTGTTTTATGGAGATCTTGTGTCGATCTCATAGCAGCGTTAGGACTGTTTGTGGGATCGTGTGTCAATCTCAAATAATGTTTGGATTGGTCAAGGAATCAAATTTGGAGGAGCAGATCGCTTCGGAAACTCTTCGAGGGTTTCGCTTTGAGGTAAAGATCCTATTTTTTCTAGTTTTTTGATCTAACTCTGTTTGTTTTCTGCATTGTTTGAGGAATCGGTTGAGAAGATGGCTGGAGATAGTACATCTACAGTGAAATTCGTGAATCCACATCCATTGAGGATCGATGTGGTAAAGTTCGACAGCAAGAACAACTTCGGTATATGGAGATGTGAGGTGATGGATGCATTGACGATATCAAATCTCGAAGACACTCTACGGTTGGAGAAAAAGTGCGATTCTACTACTAAAAGATTGGGACAAGATGAACTGGACGAAGTGTGGCTTGATCAGGTCTTGTTGACACAAGACATCAAGTATCATGTGTTGCATGAAACATTTGCTAGGCAGCTGTGGGAGATCCTGGAGAAAAAAATCTGACGAAAAGCATCAAATCGAGGTTACAGTTGAAGAGAGGGCTTTATCGTTTCCAGATAAAGAGAGGAATATCCATTGATGAATACATGAATAGCTACAAAAAGCTTCTTACATACCTAATTAATATGGATGTAAAGATCGATGAAGAGGATAAGGCGGTAATTCTATTGAATTTTCTTCCTGAAGAAGAATATGAGACCTTTATTCTTACCTTGATCGACAGAAGACAATCACTTAACTACAATGAAGTGTCTACTGCTCTTGTGAATTATGAAGTAAAGAGGCAGGACAGATTGTCTTCTTCTGAAAGTACAATAGTGAGGCATTGAAGGTAAGAGGCAGGAGTTCTAATCAGAAGGGCAGAGGTGATCAGGGAAGATTGAAGTCTAGAGCAAGTTTCAGAGATCTGAAAAAGAACCAGTGCGCCTTATGCAGAGCTAGGGAACTAGAAGAATAATTATCCGAAGGCCAAAAGTAAGAAGAAGGAGTCAAAGACCAAGGCAAATCTCGCACAGGTGGTCAGTACTCATGCCAATACTTAACAGGCGGATGGATCAGACTCAGACTCAGCGGTATTTTTCTCTGTTACTACTCCTACTATTAGTTACTCAGATATTTCTGAGTGAATCTTAGATACAGGAGCTATCTATCATATGTGCCCGAATAGGAACTAATTTTCTAACTTTGAGATGGCTGTTCACTATCATGAATGATGATCATCCGTAAAATGTAGAAGGGATGGGTATAGTCTGTATCAAGATTGTTGATGGGTTAGTACGAGGATTGAAAGAAGTGAGGTATGTATCTCAACTCAAAAGGAATCTTATCTCTGTTAGTGTTTTGGAAACGTTGGGTCTTATGGTATCCATACGATATGGTATTCTCCAGATGACCAAAAGCTCAATGGTGGTTATGAAGGACGTCCGGCAGAACAATCTCTACTTCTTGAAGGGTAGAATAGTTATAGGTCAGAGGGAGACTTCTATTTCTTTAGATGATGTTATCACACAGGTCTGGCAGATGAGGCTCGAAAATGGAGGAGAAAAGTCTTTGCAAGCTCCAGTAAAGAAGGGATCATTGGAAGGTGCATCAATCGAAACCTGAAATTGGGTGAACACGACATTTGGACAAGAAGAAGGTGAAATTCAGCATCACTACTCACCACTCTGAAGGTCTTCTTGATTGTGTTCACATAAGTATTTGAGGAGCTAAGACTGCATAGCTTGGAGGTCATAGGTACTTTGCCTTTTTATTGATAATTTATCTTGGCATTGTTGGATTTATCCTATAAGACAAAGGTATGAAACCCTAGGTATGTTGGTGAAGTGGAGGCTATGATGGAGAAGCAGACTAGTAGGAAGATCAAGGAGGTATAAATTGGTAATATTGAAAGATACAAAAATCAATTCCTACGATTTGGCCAGAACACTGGTATTGGTGCTCACTTCACAGATGGATTACATGGGTTGGCTAAGGAGATAAATTATTCCTTGCTGGAGAAGGCTCGGTGTTTGCTGTCTAATGCATAATTAGACAAATCTTTTTGGGCTGAGGTAATTGTGTATGCTAGCCATCTCCTAAATGGATTATCATCGATTACGATAAGAGGTAAAACTCCACTGAAAGTTTTGTCTGAGAAAACTACTCAAGATCATGATTTGCTGTGGGAATTTGGAAGTCCAGCGTACTTTAGTACCAAAAATGACAAGGTAAATCTGTGAGCAAATAAATTTGTGTTTTTGGATGTCAAAAGAAATATTAAAGGTTATAGGTTGTGGGACCCTGAAAATAAGAAGATCGTGTTAAGTCAGCATATCACATTGATGAGACTTCATTATTGAACTCTATCATCTCTCAGCAAGTGGAGAGGACAAAGACCAAGATGTATCACAGCGGGTGGAGATTGACGCTACTCCACCACCTCAAGTTGGTTCAGTATCAGTTAGGACTTTACTGGATGTGATACCAGGTGGAGATCATGTAGCCAGTTCTGATGCTGAATAGGTTGAAGAAATTAACGAGAATGTCGATTTATTTGCAGCAATTAGAACCAAGATAAAACCACGAAAGTGGTGAAGAAGTATGAATCTCAAGCTTGTGACTACGACAAGCTCAAGTTGAAGGTCGTTATTCTCCATGAGGGTAGTAAGAAGATTCATATGACTCAGCCAGTTTGGTTCGCTGCTGAAGATTCCTTCACAGGTGCTTAAGCTCAATGGAGCTCATTTTAATGAACTACGGTTGGCTTGATCACTTGGGCAAGGTACGTAGGCAGCCGTAAAGGTGCATCCATTTGGTGATGCAACCCATATAAAGCTATTATGGGTTCTCGGGAAGCTGATTGGGACTTCAATGTAGAGGTGAAGAGTTGGACTCACGTAGAGATGAAGTGTTGTGATCTTAATGAACGTTTGATCTTTTGGAGAGAAGATAGTTAAGCTTGCATAAGTACGGTATGCATCCAGTTTGTTGAAGCCGATGATGGTGTTTGGTGTACGCTACTCAGATTTGGTTGGACCAACTTAAAGATATTTGGACTTGAGAGAGCCAGTAATTTGGAGAGCAAGTGTTGGCTCATATTGGGTTCTTGAGAAGCTAATTGAGACTTCACGTAGAGGTGAAGAGTGGACTCACGTAGAGATGAGGTGTTGTGATCTCAATGAATGTTTGATCTTCTAGAGAGAAGATGGTTAAGCTTGCATAAGGGGGTGTGCATCCAGTTTGTTGAAGCTAATGATGGTATTTGGTGCGCTCTCCTCATATTTGATTAGACCATCTTGAAGACATGTGGACTGGAGAGAGCCAGTCAGTTGGAGAGTAAGAGTTGGCTCATGTTGGGTTCTTCTTGAGGTCAATTTGGAATGGTGTTCCATTCAGTTGCTAATGGCCAGCTCATATAGTAATATTTCTCTTCGGTAGAGTGGTAGAAAGGCATGCATTGTTGATTCCGTTTGGATAGCTGAGCTGAAGTTAGAATCTTACAATTGATATTAGAGTTTGGAGAGCGTTGCCTGAGGGGACGACAAACTCAATTTAGATCTAGTGTGATCAGTAGAAATCAATTGTATGTCTAGTGGCGATTCATTTTGAAGGAACCAGGTTTCGTCTGTTGGCCAAGTCGAGATCGTGTGTCAATTTCGCCGAGATCGTGTGTCGATTTCATTCAGAGCTCTCAAGCTGAGATTGTGTGTCAATTTCGCCAAGATCGTGTGTCAATTTCACCAGGTGTTTGTTAGAGTTCGGCTCAGATTTGAGAAATCTTGACCGAGATGGAGAATTGTAGGAAGAGAGGGTAAAAACTTGTTGAAAGGGTTTGTTAAACTATGTTGAAGGTTATCCAAAAAGCACTACAATCAATAGGATCGAATACAAAAGCGTATCTGTCATATCAAAGTTGGATTGCATTGGTGAAAACCAAGTATAGTCGACTAGGTTACAAGACTAGTCGACTAATGTGACAAACAGAGAGTTGAAAGTTTCTGTTTTGTTACAGACTAGTCGACTAATCTATGTATTAGTCGACTAATCAAGCTTATAAATCGACTAATCGATGTTATAAGTCGACTAACTCTATTGCGCGGCCTATTTCTAAATCTGATTCAGAATCTGTTTCTGATCTGATGTTGGTGTTTTTGGTTTCCTTTTCTTTGTGGATTCTTTAGCTATATAAGGAGGGTAGTGTCCCCAATATTTGTAATCTGTAATTGATTAAATTCAATAAGAACTCTGTCCCTTGCCCCGAGGACGTAGCCAAATTGCCGAACCTCATTAAATATTCTGTTGACTTGTTTTTTTCTCTTATTTCTCTGTTCATGTCGTGTGGGTACTTCTCTACTATATCTATCTCTATAAGTGGATTTCTCATTGGTCGTTGCCTTGGTCGCAATAGCCTTCTCCAATTGAATTAGACCTTCTTGGACCACCATCTCCTCTTGAAAACAAAATAAAATCTCAACATCAAACATATTATAATTTATAACTAGAGTCTTCAATAGATGCCATGCGCGAGAAAATTTTTTGAGAGGCCTTTTATTAAGTTATTTTCAAAAAATCTTTATATATGTGGTTGTTCTGAGTGACCACTATTTGAATAGTGCATCTTTCTCTCCTCCTTCACCAGTGAACATAGGTTTTGTAGGGAGAGAGAAGATAAAAATATATGATGGAGTTTTTTTCAAACTCATCAGGAAACATACTGCAGAGATCGAAAGCCAACAGAAGCAAGAACGACACGAGAATAGAGCTTATTTCAGGCCAGCAGCAGGGCCGATCGACCGCCCGGTCGACCGGTGTGCAAACAGAAGGGTCGGCCGACCGCTCGGTCAACCGGTGTGCATAAACGTGCACAAGATAGCTCAGCTGACCGCCTGGTCGACTGTAGCAGGTAACGATCGATTGCTCGGTCGACTGACTGACATGAAAAACTCTCGGTTGAATAAGGTCGACCGACCGAGTGACCGGGTGCTTAGGTCAGTCGACTGCCCTATCGACCGACAGGCGTATATGGGTGTAGATCTATTTCTCCTTTCAGGATTCAGACTTTTTTCTGAATTGGAGACGAATCCAATTGGGGTTTCCTAAATTCTTAGGTCTCTTTGGCTATAAATAAAGGATCAGAGCCCTCTTGAATTGTATGCAATGTACAAATTGTATTGGTTGTTGAATCAAAAAAACTCTCTCTCCCTTACCCCGAGGACATAGGCAAATTGTCGAACCTCGTTAAATATTATATTTGCTTTCTCTCTTGTTTCTTATTCTTGTTGTTCTTAAGGTACTTCTCTGCTGCATCTATTGGGTTCCTTGCTGATTGTTGCCTTGCGCAGAAGTGGTATCAGAGCATCTCAGTTTCGTTATGGGATCGTGTGTTGATTCCAAGAGCATTGCTTGTCGTTTTGGCGGAGATTGTGTGTCGATTTAGAAGCAGCGTTGGGACTGTTTGTAGGATCGTGTGTCATCTCAAAATAGCATATGCATTGCTCAAAGAATCAGATCGGTGGAGTAGATCATTTCAAAAACTCTTCTTAAAGTAAAGATCCTATCTTTATCTAGTTTGTTTAATCTAATCCTGTTTGCTTTCGCATTACTTTAAGGGAATCATCGAGAAGATGGCCAGAGATAGTACATCTACGATAAAATTCATGAGCCCACATCCTTTGAAGATTGATGTAGTGAAGTTCGATGGCAAGAATAACTTCGACATGTGGAGGTGTGAGGTGATGGATGCACTGACGGCATTAAACCTCGAGGACACTCTACGATTGGAGAAAAAGCGTGATTCAACTTCTGAAAAAAATTGGGACAGGATGAACCAAACAACGTGTGTTTTAATCAGGTCTTGTTTGACACAAGGTGTCAAGTATCATGTGTACATGAAACATCTGCTAAGCAGTTATAGGAGATCCTAGAAAAGAAGTATCTGACGAAGAGCATCGAGTTGCGACTACAATTGAATAGGAGGCTTTATCGCTTCCAGATGAAGAGAGGACTCTCCATTGATGAACACATGAATAACTACACCAAGCTTCTTACAGATCTAATTAATATGGATGTCAAGATAGATGAAGCGGATAAGGCAGCAATTCTTTTTAATTCTCTTCCGAACGAAGAGTATGAGACCTTTACTCTAACCTTGATCAATGGTAGACAAATACTTAACTAAGTGTCGGCTGCTCTTGCAAACTATAAAGTAAGGAGGTAAAATAGATTATCTTCTCATGGGACTACATTGCAGAGGCGTTGGCTGTAAAAGCAGAGGTTCATAGGAAGGGCAAAGGTGATCGTGGGAGATCAAAGTCTAGGCCAGGCTTTAGAAATCTGAAGAAGAACCAGTGCACCTTCTGCAAAGAACTAGGGCACTGGAACGTTGATTGTCCAAAGGCTAAAGATAAGAAGGAGTCAAAGACTGAGGCAAACCTCACACTGGTGGTCAGTACTCACACAAGTACTTCACAAGCAGGTGGATCAGACTCGAATTCATTGGTATTCTCTCTCTCTGTTACTACTCCTATTGTTGGATACTCAGGAGATGCTGAGTGGATATTAGATACTGGAGCTACCTACCATGTGTGCCCGAATAGGATTGATTTTCTATCTTCGAGAAGCTAGACGAATGTTCAGTTATCATGGGTGATGATCGCCCATGTAACATGGAAGGTATAGGAACAGTCCAGATCAAGATGTTCGATGGGATGGTACGAGAATTGAAGAAGTGAGGTATGTACCTTCCCTTAAGAGAAATCTTATCTCTGTTGATGCTTTGAAAACATTGGGTTTTGAGGTATCAATAAAGGATGAAATTCTCAAGATGACCGAAGTCTCAATGGTGGTTTTGAAGGGCGTTCACCGGAATAATATCTACTACTTGAAGGGTAGTACTGTTATAGGATAGGTGGCGACCTCTACTAATACAAATGATGACTCAACCAGGTTATGACATATGAGGCTCGGACATACAGGTGAAAAATATTTGCAAGCTCTTGCAAAGCAAGGATATTGAAGGTGCCAGAGCCTACAAACGGGATTTCTGTGAAACATTGTGTCGTCGGAAAGAAGACCAAGGTGAAATTCGGCACAACGACTTACTGCACCGAGGAGATTTTGGATTATATTCACACTGACGTTTGGGGACCTATCAAGACTGCATCTATTGGAGGTAACTATTACTTTATGACTTTCATTGATGACTATTCTAGGCGATGTTGGGTATATATCATGAAGAACAAAGGGAAAGTTCTAGAATTATTTGTGGAGTAGAAGAAAAATTTAGAGAAAAGCACGGGAAGGAAGATCAAAGTCCTCCAGTCAGATAACGGAATTGAGTATAAGTCTGATCCTTTCCTAAAGTTTTGTCGTGATGAGGGCACAGACAGGCACTTTACAGTAAGGGAAACATCGTAATAAAATGAGATAGTAGAAAGGATGAACAGGAGTTTGCTAGAGAAGGTCCGTGTATGTTATCTAATACCGGATTACCAAAGAACTTTTGGGCTGAGGCTTTGGCATATGCTTGCTATCTCATCAACAAGTTGCATTCGTCTGTGATAGGAGGTAAAACTCCTCTAGAGGTTTGATCTTGGAAAGCTACTCAGGGCTATGATTCACTAAGGGAATTTGGTTGTCCGGCCTACTACTATGTAAAGAAGAGAAGTTAGACCCAAGAGCGAAGAAAGGAGTGTTCGTTGGTGTTTGGTTCGGGAAAAATTTAGAGGATCGAAATAAAATTTTCTTGAATCAATGAAAGATTACAACAATCTCAAAAATTTCGATTACAAGAGAGAGAAGATATTCAAGCTCAAATCTTCTCTTTATTTAATGCTGGGTTCTTGATGTAGCGGTGGAAAGTGAATCTTGTTTTCCGTTGACCAGGTGAACGTCACAATCTTTTGAGAATCTTCTCTTCAAACTATGGACGGAGTAGCACAGCTCCTGTCTAGTAAAATCTCAAAGAGACTTGAGGCAAGAATAAACTTGTACTTAGTAAGTTGTTAGAAAAATTCAACTCTTTCTTCAATATTCCTCAGACTGATTCCAATCCTTTTTACCCAAAACTTTCAACCGATTCTAATTTTTTTCGACCCCTCTCAGTAGCAAACTGAGCTATTTATAGGGATTTTAGGGGTAAACTGTCCCTTAAAAACTCTCCATAATGGGGGTTAACTCCCCTCATTACGTGGGTAGTAATTGACCCACTAATGAGGACAATTATAACCAAGACGCAGAGCTTCTTTATAGTCAGAACGCGGGCTTCGAGCCTCGCGTTTTGAATGCCGACTCCGAACCTTGCTAGACGCGGGTTTCGAACTCTGCCAAGCACAGGCTTCAGGCTCTGCGTCTTTAGATTGCAGTGATATCGAGATGCGAGCTTCGAATCTCGCGTCTTGGTACTGTAGTAATGCCAGGATGCGGGCTTCCAGTTTTGCGTCTTGGTTATTACAGTGCGGCTAGGACGCGGGCTTCGACCCTCGCGTCTTGGTACTGTACTGATGTTGAGACGCGGGTTTCATGCTCTGCGTCTTGGCATTACACGAGTAGCTATGATTAGCCTCGCATCTGGAGTATAGATTTTGTTCTCTGATGACTTGTCTTTAGTGATTTTTAGACAGTCTACAAAACTCCCTCAAAAGTTTTCAAAACTCCGTGGTTGACTGAGACGGGTTTCGAAATACTTTGGACTTTTCTCTTAGCAGCAATGCTCTTAAGACTGGACTAACAATCTTCTGAGATATCTTGAGCCTGATCTTATCTAGATTTTGGTCTCCATGAGTATACTGTTTAAACTCTTTGAAGCCACCAGAAATGATCGTTGTGAGTGTCTGGACACGCAGTCCGGATCTCCTCGGTTCTCTGAGCTGGTCTTGGTGTACTGTTGAACCGAAGGAAAATAGTCATCTGCTTGTGCTAATGTACTATTGAACTGATTGCAGAAGAAAAGACTGAACGCAAGTCTTGTAGACGTAGAGGTCATGTTCTTGAAAACGCAACCTCATTTCATTGAAGTAACACGAACTTCAAGATGGAGACGCGGACTTTTCTATTTTGGAGGGACGCGGCTCTATGGAACGCGAGATTCGTGTTCTGGGACATTGCCATGTGTCTGGGGAACTAAGGAGATGTTTTTCCTTTAATACGCAAGGATCGCGTTCAAGGGGTGTGCTACGTATCAGGTGGAGCTTGAGGAGACACATTTCCTTTAATACGCGAGGATCGCGTTCAAGGCGCGTGCCACGTGTCGGGTGAGCTTGAGGAAATGCCTTTCCTTTAATACGCGATTTTCGCGTTCAAGGCACGATGCAACGTGTCAGGCGGAGATTGGGCTCGAGATATGTGCCACGATCTCGGTGGATTACTGTATCTATAAAAGACATCAATCTTTCAAGAGTCATCATTAAACTCTTTTCTTCTCCACTAAGTTTCGCGTCAAGAGCCTTCAGAACTCTTTAAGAAAAGCTCCGAGTTTCTTCTTCTTCCTTCTTTTACAAAGAATTCTCAGTTAAAATGGCCTAAAAGTAAAACATGTGGCTTCGTCTTTGAGCGCTGCTGTAGAGGTCCAAATGGGTGGCTCTTTCAGGCAGGAGGCCCTTATCTAGGGTAAAGAACTATTTGACTAGGTTTTCGCCATTAAGGGACATGAAGAGTTATTTTAACTCTTAAGTTTTTTTAATCTGAACCGCTAACGCAGGGCTCACGTTCGCGTTTATGATCAGATGCGGCTCTTGCATTGGTAGGCAAGACGCGGGTATGTCGACCTCCGCGTCTTCGCTTCATCAGCTTGAATCCGTATCTGTTTGTTGAATGCGGGCTTCGTTGAGTCTTGAGTTTGATCCTGACACGTAGAGATTTTTTCTAAGTGGGGGAGTTCAGACACGGAGTTCATGTGAGCCTCGCGTTTCTAAGATTGGACGCGGGCTTCACTAAGTCGCGTTTGAATCCAACACTTAGGGAAATTTCTAAGTTGTGGAATTTAAAACGCAGGCTTCACACGAGCCTCGCGTCTTTGAGTTTAGACGAGGGTTTTGCAGATCTCCACATTCAGACTCAATCCTGTGTCTGAGCTTGAAACACTTAGTCATTTTGCTTTTCAATTTCTGACCATATGTTGTCCTTTTCGCAGTACGGTATTCTTCCAATCCTCTGTCCAAGAAGTGCCATTTTTGACACGTAGATGGCGCTGATCTGAATCTGATCTTCTTTCTCCAAAGGACTGCTCCTATAACTACCGGTAAGTCAAAGGAGCGAAAGAATATCAGCAATGCTAGTATGCTGACCCTTCGAAAGATCATTTCTGATGGCCGGTTTGAATTGGATTCCCGTACTCTACTGAGGAAGCCCGACTTCTTCTTCGGTGACTCAATTGAAAAGGATGAGGCTACCCTTTATAACGGGAACTACAAATGACTCTGCCAAATTGGTGATAGAAAGTTCTTCCTCCCGAACATGGAGAGGATATATCCCCTAGGCTATCTGCAGCACATGTCTGTGCGTCAGATAATAGATTGGGATTTGGTCAAGCCATATTCTGGAGTCTCTTTGGGCAAGATAGGTGTCCATGAAGCCTACACTGTCGGACATGGGAGGGGTGTGCTGGCGTTACAGCTCGGCTTGGTCAGGACTGAGTACCCAACGGGAGAGACCCCCCCAACTTAGAGCCACCTTCATCAAACAATTCACGGAGATGGGGGGTGACTTTCCTTCTGAATTTCGTGCCACCGACTGGGTTCATTCTACTGGTAAGAACTAGTGGTGCAGAATGGTGGGGTTTATTCTGGCAGAACTTGGTGACCTTCTGCTACAGGCTGGGCTGTACGGGACTGTCAGGGTTGTTCAATACGGTATCCCGTATAGCACCTAACATTTTTGTGTTATCCTGGAGCGTTATAATCCAGAGACTTATACCTTCTTCACTCTCTTGAGGAAAATGAGACTCGCCTTTATGAGATGTATGAAGTCTCGGGGCTGGTGATAGGAGATGCCCCATATGAGAAGTACGTCCCGTCAACTGAGGAGTTGCATCTGTTGAAAAAGAGTGATCCTCTAGTGTACGAGACGTATTGGGAAGTGTTGTGCCACTTTCACATTTGTGAGCAGTTAACCGGATGGAGGAGCGGGGGAATCAAGCAGATGTCATGGGCGACTTATCTGTTCCCTGGTGAACAAGGCTACCCTAATGTGCCGGTTAGCTCCTGACATTGATGAGGAATTTTTTGAAAGAATCAGTGCCTCCTTAGTTTCTACACCACTGAGTCCAATGAAGACACCTTCAAATCAGACAAAGTCTTCGAGAGCTTCCATCATCAAGCCAGAATTCCAATGTCTGATTGGGCCCTGTTGGCGGGTTTTCTCATGCTATGGCTAAAGCGATGTGTAGTGCCAACGTTGCCGCATGAGGTGATGTCGCCGATGTGGTGTACCCGGCAGTCCTGCTTGTCCACAGGAAGTCTATCGCCTTCCTTTCAGCGATGGTGGCTAGGATCCAGAGCGTGTTACGCGCATTAGAGAAGAGCTTCTGCCAAGTGGAAGCAATTGTGGACGTAGAGGGCCACCCCGTCACCGATTCTAATTGTCGTCCCTTGGTTAAGACTCCCGACCCCCAAGGTTGAGCTCCTATATACGTACATGATGGCCTGAAATGTTATGCACTGCCCCTCGCTGATGGTGACGATTTCTGCCTCTGAGGGTTTCACATCTTACGTGCAGCGATTGGAGAATTCGGGCTGGCTGCACTATTATATATTCTTCATCCGGAAAACGATCCTGATGGGAACAACTACCAGTTGGACAAGTGTTTTCCTGAGATTCATGACGCATCTTATGGGGACAAATTTGTAGATCTTGTTGGCCGGATGACTGCACTCGGTGATCCTCTGGCATCTTTGGTAGTTGATCAACATCTGACCCGAGTACTTGGTATTTCAGTAAGGGAATTCATGCACGTTGGAGCCTTATATGCCTTGCCAGTTTACCTGACAGTTTGGTTATGACCAGCTATACATTGGCAACCAAAGCCAAGCCTTCGCTTAAGTGGGAATCTATTTGAAGGAACCCGGGCCTAGTATTACAGCGTAGCGGGAGGGACCAGAGCTATCTTTACCCTTCCTCACAAGACTCCCAATTTTTATGCCAGTTTTAACTTTTGTTCGTGGTACTTCATGGCGAATCAGGTGCTCGGGTTTGGAATAAATACTTCGTGTATCAAGGGTATCAAATCCACGTACAAAACCAAGGTGGGGTCCAAGGATTTTCGGATGTTGGGGAAGACCGAGTATCAGGAGGTAGAGAAGGAGGTGGGGAGTGAGTCCAGGAAGGAGGCTAGCCAAACAGGGATAGCAGCTGCGAAGCCAGAGCTTCGGGTGGTAGCAACCAAGGAACAACCCACCAGAAGGATTCGGCAAGCTGTGTCCAAACGTCCTCATGCCTCCGCTTCCCTAGGCAAACTCAGCCCGAAGAAGGCTAAGAAAGGATCTGAGGCTAAAGCTTCAACCCGGATGCCTGAAGTAATCCCTCCTGGTGCTGAGGAGCAGGAGGATGTAGAAGAAGAAGAAGAGGCAGCTCTAACCCTTCATCCCCAAGGGTTGTGCAGTAGAGGTCCTGCAATCCTGACAGAGGGAAAGCATGCAGGCAAATTATCATGGACGAAGGGGTTTAATAGCCTGAAGAAGTGGTGGAGAGGGTTGGGGTTGAGATTCCAGGGGTTTCAACTCAGCCTGGAACTTCTTCAGCTCAAGAGAGAGGAGTGAAGGTGCAACAACTGGGGTCTCCAATGTATTGATGCCTACCTCCCGGGTTGTGGAACCAAGCCCCACCACTGGGAAATTCAGTGAAAAAGTCCCGATCACTAAGACTTCTTGGGTCTAATTGTCGTCTTCGTCATCTGAGGAGCATGAATATTATTCTAGCGAAGAAGTCGACTTTGGTGATGAACCCACTCTTCTTGAAACCAGCAAATTCTCACATGTTTTGGAGGAAGAGATGCAGGTTTAAGTCCCTGCATTGGTTCTGTCGTTAGGAGAGATTGCTACCACTGAGGGTATTTCTTCTATCCTCCTTAATTGTTTCTCCATCAAGTTGGGAAAATATTTTAACATTTCCTTTGAATTTCTTCTACAGGGGTGGCTATGGTAGCGAA
This sequence comes from Agave tequilana, assembly GCA_038442645.1. Classification (NCBI taxonomy): domain Eukaryota; kingdom Viridiplantae; phylum Streptophyta; class Magnoliopsida; order Asparagales; family Asparagaceae; genus Agave; species Agave tequilana. Next base: position 169,095 of record JAVJIF010004548.1, read on the forward strand.
GTCATAACTTCTTCTCACATTGAGGAGATAATCCAGGAGCTGGTCCTGCAGGAGGGCCTTGAAGTTCCTGCTACCGGAATATCTCGTGAGGGTGTAACCACCGAGATTGGGGAACCCTCATCCCTAAGTGGCTTGCCCAAAGACTTGCCGTCTCCTGATTCTCAACTTGGTAAGAGAACAAAGATGTGTCGTATACTCTCTTTTTCATTGTTATCACTGACATTAATGTTATTGTTGTAGAGAGTACCGGGGTAGCTCAAGTAGAGGATCCCACAGCGACCATTAGCGCAAAAGACAACATAGTTCAGACTTCGGCCGGTGAACCCGGTGCAGTGGAGTTTGCTGTTACCCCAGTTGCTATGGAGGCTACCACAATGACTATTTCGGAGGTGTTGGCCACGACCTCAACGTCAAAAGAGCCTGCTATTGGCTTTGTTCTTGCACAAGTTGAGTTGGCTCACGTCTCTGTAGATACTACCTGTACTATCATAGAAAGGGGATCCGGGAGTGCATCGACGGGGTTATCTCCAGTCACCGACATCATGAAAGAATTAGCAATTGTGCAATAATTTTTCTCCTCCATGAAGTCCTGCATTGAGTTGGTCCTTTTTGGGGAAAGTTTCTTCGAGTTTGCTCGGATGCTTCTTGAGAATCATATCGAAAACATCCGTCACACTGGAAGCCCAGAGCAAGCTAGGACGTATCTGATGCTAGTTGAACAGCTGGGGATATGCCTGAGGGAACTAAGGACCCTGGAGAAGGTTAGCCCGATAGACGAGACTCGATCGACACTGAGTAAGCTCCTCCCACTCAAGAACACGAGCGGAAAGAGATAGAAGAGCAGATGGCTGAAAAGGCTCGTCATCTCCACAACTTCCAAGCCGACTACTAAAGGTTGGTTGACGATTCGAAGGAATCCGAGGTCGTCATCAAGAGTGCGAAGTAAGTTATTACCGCTGCTCAGGCAGCTATTGCTAAGGCACAAGTTTTAATTCAAGTCAACGAGCAGAAGCTTGCTGTCTCCAGAAAAAGGCTGGAAGAGTTGGAAGCTGCCAAAAAGCTGGTCCAAGAAGATCTTGCTGCTCATTCCTCTAGGTTGGAGTTTCTTCAAACACAGCTGGCTACGAAGAGATTCTTATCAGAGGAAGAGTTGCGAGTTCAAGCTTGGGTAGAAGTCGAGAAGGCACGCCAGTAGGAGATGTAGTGCCTCCGGGAACGAATCTATTATATGGCGGAGCAGGATTATTAGCCTTCTTTTTCTTTTGTATTTTCTCATTTTTCATAACACTCCATTTATCAAATAAGAGAGTGTTTGTATTATTTTTATTTTTTATCAAATAATAAAAGTTATCAAATTTTTGTCTCGTCTTTATTCTTTCTTTGCCTTTCAGAATCAGACAGACTCTTTGTTACTTGAATGAACTCAGCTTTCATAGTCGCAATCCTTGACTATTATGGAAACGCTGTCCTTCATCATTTTTGTCGAGACGTGGCCATTAATGAAAGAAAATAAACTTAGACTGCACTGAGTTTGTGAATGAGACACAACTCTCATTTGTAGTGGAGACACGGCTCTAATTTGTCAAGAGAAATGCAGCTCTGGTTCATTGAGAGGACGCGGCTCTGACTCGTTGAGGGAACATGGATCTGAATTGTTGAGAGAAATACAGACCTGCATTCTTCAATTTGATGAAGGAGGCGCGGCCTTCAAGCTCGTGAAAGGACGCGGACTTCAAGGCGCAGCTTTTGAAGCGTCGCATGCAATCAGTCTTGAAGATCTCATTAGATTTTTTTCAATGCCAAGTCGGTGTTTGATGGTTGGGGATGCGCATCTTTAGGTTTTTCCGAAGCAAAAATCCACGTGTCTTATCTAGACTGAACTTGATATTTACGCCGTAATTAAGGCTGTTAGTTTCATCCTTTAAAAATGGCTTTAATTTTTATGCCATTATTTACAGGCCATTTTAGTGAGCCTATAAATAGGCCACAACCTCTTTAACAATCATTCATCTTGACTGTTTCTCTTCGCGGGCATATGCTCTGAAGAACTCCATATTGATTGTCCACCTTCCCTTCAAGGGCATGTGTTCTGACGAACAAAAAGAACCCAAAGCTTCCATACTTTCTTTCAATCTTCTTTGAAGATTATCACTGTTAAGTGATTTCAAGATTAAAAAGCATTGCTTTAAGTGTTTTCACGGCCGTGCCTTGATAAATGAAGTCAAACTTCTAGAGAATTCTTCTTCGGGTATGAACTGGCTTTTGTTATGATTAGGCTTGGTCTCTCTGAAGTTCTGTCATCCCCGTCCATGAAGAGACTCCGTATCTTGATCTCTTTCTGAATTCTTTTTCTTGGAATTCATGCGTCCCTGCTGTGCAAACACGCCTTTCACATTACTTGATGAAACACGAGCTTATTGACGTCAAAGTCTAAGCCTCAAGTTTTTTAGACGCTAGTGTGGTGAATTCTGCGTTTGGGTCTTGAGACACGGGTTTTGCATATGAAGCTCGCATTTGGGGCCTTGAACTAGAAAAATTTAAGTCTGCTCTTTCGAGCTTTCTGGACGCGAACATGACAAGCCCTGCGTCTCAGACGCGAGTGTGGCAAACTCTGCACCTTGAAATTACCTCAAGTAGTTTTAAGACCCGCACCTGCGTCTTTGATTTATGCCTCACGACTCATATATAAAACACGAGTCTAAAACCAGACTGTGTTTGGACCCATATTTTCTATCCCGGTGTCCGTTAAATCCGCGTCTGGATTTCATGACTTCAGCCTCGCGTTTATGCTTCTGACTTCTTATTTCTGTCTTTGCAGAATTTTAACCTTTGGGTTTTTATTTCTTGCAGGTTCTGGCCATATTGATAGTGCTGGTTCCAGCATCTTTGCCGGGTTCATGAGAGAATATTTGAACCGGCGAGAGAATATTTGAACCGGCGAGCTTGTTAGATTGGCGAGAACTCGGGAAGTCAGAGCTTCTGTCTAAGGGCGAGAAAGATTCACGCGGTTGTTGATACACATCAAGGCCTTATTAGACATGACGCACCAGTAATGCCTCGGGTTCTTCATGGTCACAGTGGGTATGGCGCCTTTGAAGGTCACGGAAAAGAGGACGTCACCAATAAGGTCTCGGATCCTCCCTTCAACAATCTTACCCAAAGAAGTGACAACGATGAAAAATTCATGCTCGTTGGATGACTTTCTGGTGGTGGAGCTTCGCATTAAGCAAAGTATTACGATCTTGTGAAGATCTTCGCACCAGTTGGTCAGGTGGAATCAGAATGCTCCCCTATATTTCGACCTCGAGAAACACCGTTATTTTCAAGAGGAGAGGAAGTTGACCCACTATTCCTGGCCACAGTCAAGAGGACGAACTTCGTGTATCTTTAATGATTTGAGGAGTAAGTGCAAACTTTTGCTGAGCAAGAGGGACTTCTTTGTACTTCTTTATTGTAACACTCAATCTTATTGATAAGAGAGCGTCTTGTATCGCTTTCATATATTTGAATATCAATAAAAGTGATACTTTTTCTTGTCTTCTTACATGTCTTGACTTCCTTTTTGTATTGAAAATCAGACAAGTAGAAGTGATTACTTTGATTTGCTAGAAATGTAACATTTTTAACTTAGCAAGTCAAAGTTAGAAAATTTCATTAAAGAATTTAAGATTACTGTCATAGGTGTGATATTAACTTGACAGGAGTGGGATGGTTTCTGTGGACTTGCCAATCCATGGATGAGAATGACAATTGAAGTTTTCACCTCCACGGAGGATTATGACTGAGTATTCATCAGAGGTTTAGTATTAACATAATTAGGACTCAGCTGGGGATTGATGGAAACACTGTTAAGGTATGATATTAACCTAACAGTGCTTTAAAGTGGACCTACTATTCTGTTGACGAGAATAACAAGTGAGACTAGATCCGTAGGGGATCTAGGAGAATTTTTACCGTTAGAGGTGTGATATTAACTTAATGGGTTAGATTAAATCATTTTAGAGGTGTGATATAAACTTGACAAGGATGTGAGTTAGAGGTGTGATGTTAACTTAGCTCTACAAGAATTTCAGTTTTATTTTGGGAGAAACTGAAAATACCACTATCATAGGTATAGTGTTAAACTTGATAGTGGAGGTAATGCTAGAGGTATAATTTTGAACTAGGCATTAGTCATCTCGACTTCGATATGAAAGTTCGAGGGGAAGTAATTGTCATAGGTGTATCGTTGAAGTTAACAATGAACTGGATGCTAGAGGTATGATGTTAAACTTAGCATCGCTCATCTTAGTTTCGATATGAAAGCATGTGAAAAAGTCATTGACATAGGTGTATTGTTGAACTTAAAAATGAACTGGATCCTAGAAGTGTGATGTTAACTTAGCATCGCTGATCTCAGCTTCGAAATGGAAGCCTGAGGAAAAGTCATTGTCATAGGTGTATTCTTGAACTTAATAATGAAGTGGATGCTAGAGGTATGATGTTAAACTTAGCATCGCTTATTTCAGCTTCAATATGGAAGCCTGAGGAAAAGTGACTTTCACAGGGTTAATATTGAACTTAGCAGCAACTTAATCACTGTTAGAGGTGTGCTATTAAACTTAATAGTAATTTGTCAGAGGTGTGATATTAACATGACAGTAGTTGATTTATGATATGAGCAATTTGAAGACTTATCATTCTATTGATGAGAATTGACAAGTGGAGTTTGGAATGTCAGAGGTGTAGTGTTAACTTGACAAGAATTGATTTGCGATATGAGCAATTTTGAGAACTTGTGATTCCATGCAAGGAAGAGACAATGAAGTTCGTACTTGCTGGGGAGTATTGAAACTTTTCACTGTTAGAGGTGTGATATTAAACTTAACAATGATTGAGCTTGTGGACCTACCACTCTATGAGAGAGAATTGGCAGGGGACTTTGGTGAAAAATAAAATGAATTGTCAGAGGTGTAATATTAACATGACAATCATTGATTTTCTAGGGACATGGGAGGTTCGCCGTTAGAGGTGTAATATTAACATAACAGTAGAGATTTTAATTGAGTTTCATTATCAGAGGTTTAATATTAACTTGACTGAATTCACTGGGGATCGGAAAATCTGGCTTGTTAGAGGTTTACTGTTAACATGACAAGTCCCAGCTCATTTCATTGGAGAAATGAACACAGGTAATTTTGTGGCCCTACCATTCTGTGGGTGAGAATTGGTAGGAGATTTTGAAGGAGAGGATGGGACCAAGTCCCTTAGGATTTTTAGCAAACCTTCAGCTATCAACAGATTTGGTGTGCCTTTACCAACTACCGTTTGAGTTGGGCTAGCATGCTATTTTCCTTAGCATGATGAATTATTGAAGACTTACGTTGGACTTAAAAGCCAATATTTTTCTCTATCCTTCACTGTCGGTGGCGTCATATGTCCATAGATACACTACAGAAGAGTAACAAGGCTAAAACTGAAGTCTTGCACTTTGTTTCTTCTTCAATATTTATATCATGCATCATGATGTAACCAACGTTCGATCAGCTTGACACTGATTGATTAGAACGTGATCAAGTGAAGGAAGAAGCTCCTCTTTGGCTCCCTTTCAAACATCTTGGATCCAGAAAGTTCGATCAGAGGTGTAGTAATAACTTGATCAGCAGAAGAATGCTATTAAGGATAGTATTTCTTCAAGAATTTTTTGTTGATTGGCATCATGAGCGTATCACCGTCTAGGGTTATAAGGCGGTATGCTTCATTTGAATAGACCGACTCCACTATAAATGGTCCTTCCCATTTAGGCTGAAATTTTCCTTTGGTCTTATGCGTCATCACCATGGGTCTTCTAACGGTTAAGACAAGGTCACCTTTCTTGAAAGTCCACTCCTTTACTTTCTTGTTAAAGGCTCTGGTAATTCGAGCTTGATAGAGCTCGATTTGCTGTTGAGCTTGCAGGTGTTTATCATCTAAAGCCTCCAGCTTTGGAGTCGCATTTGATGCTTCTCCTCATTTGTCATCTATGTTGTTAAGGCGACGCGTAGAGATGGGGTCTGAATTTCTAATGGGAGTATAACTTCACACCCATATACCAAAGAAAATGGTGCAGCTTTCGTCAGGGTTTGAACCGTCATGCGATACGTCCATAAGCATTCACCTAATTTGTCGTCCCAGTCACATTGGCTTTTCGAGACGAATTTTTTGAGAAGTTTTCCAATATTCTTGTTGAAAGCTTCTGCAAGGCCGTTAGCGGTTGGATAGTGTGCCATTGAAGACACACTCTAAATTTTAAACTTGTTGCAGAACTTTTGAAAGGCTTGGCTGGCGAACTGGAGCCCATTATCATGGATAATTCGTCGTAGCACGCTAAAGCGATAAATGACGTGATGTTTAACGAACCTGATCATGTCAAATGTCTTTACCTTCCTTAAGGGAATAGCTTCAGCCCATTTAGAAAAGTAATCGACTATAGCTAAGATATACCACTGTCCTTTTGATAAAGGTGGGCTGACAGGGCCAACCACGTTCATTCCCCACATCTCGAATGGCCAGGAAGAAGTTGTAGGGTGAAGATGTCCTGGTGCCTGGTGGATAAAATCACCATGGACCTGATATGTGTGACATCGCTTGAAGTCACCATGGACCTGACAGGCATGACGTCGCCATCGCTTTGGCCAATAGTACCCCAGTCTTCAGAGTCGAACTCCAAACTTCGGATCAGGCTGATGAGCTCCACACATGCCGTCATGCGCTTCTTTGAGTATTTCATGTGCCTCCTTTTGTGACAGGCAACGGAGGAGGATCCCATCATGCGATCGGCAATACAGTGTCCTTGTGATCGCATTGTAATAGAATTTAGGGCTTTCCTTCTAATGGTAGCCGCTTCTTTAGGGTCATCAGGAAAGATGTCGTACAATGCATAGTCGATGTACGTGAATCGCCAATTCTTGAGCTCTAGACTTATTGAAGTCTCTAGAGCTTCTTTGTCTTGATGGTCTCCTATCTGCTTTTGGTGATCTTCAAAAGCGAATCTTGGATAATATAGGTCATGACTATAAATGAGTATTTTCTCTACTACTCCAGCTAGACGAGCCAAGGAAGCAGCGAGAGATACCAGTGCATCTGCATGCGCATTTTACTGGCGAGGTACATGATCGATGTAAAAGTTTCTGAACCTCTCGACCATGTAGATAGTTGTGTTATGATAAGGTACCAATTCTTCATGTCTGACTTCGTACTCCCTGCGAACCTGGCTAACGATGAGCTTTGAGTCGCCATATGCTTCGAGATTTTTAGAATATGGCTCAATTATAAGAATGCACGAGGGATTACGTAGTTCTGTGGGGAGATAAGGACTACCCCCACTCCTGCTATGATATTTCCTCGCGGACCTATTCTTGACGCACCATCGAAGAAGCCACACCTGTCCTTTGAAAGATGTCTGAGTCATGCAAACTTCAACGATCTCATCTGGGAGATCCTCATAAAGTTTGGTCGTCCTTGGGTCTAGATGTTCAGCCAGAAAATCTGTCACTGCTTGTCCTTTTACGCCTTTTTGCGGTAGGAATTGCATCTCATATTGGGAAAGCAATAGGCCCATTTCATCAATCGACCATTCAGTGATGATGTCTTTGTCATAAGCAACCTTAAAGAATTGACTTGTGATATCACATGGTTTAGCCCACTAAGTAGTGTCACATTTTCTGGATGGCGAATACCAATACCAAACATTTTTTCGATCGGGTTGTACCAATGTTCGGCTCCGATCATAGTTCTACTCAAATAGTAGATTGCCTGCTCGTATACCTGATCATTATTCTGGGCTAGCAAAGCTCCTAAAAAATGATCCATCGCTCGTCCGTATATCAGGAAAGGTTTTCCTGACACAGGTGCTGTAAGGACAGGTGGTGGCGTGAGATACCGTTTGATTTCCTCGAATACTTGTTAGCAAGCATCGTCCCACATGAATGAAACACCCGTCTTCGTCAATTGGTGAAGGGTTGGCATCTTCCTGAGAGATTTAAGATAAATCTCCAGATATATGCTAATCGCCCTTACAATCCTCTAAGCTTTCTGAGATTCCTTGGAGGTTGCATCTCCTGAACAACGCGGTCTTTATCTGGGTCAAGGTGGATTTTTTTGGATGTAATAATAAACTTTAGGAATTTACCGCTGGCTACCACCATAAAGGATTTGGTGGGATTCATTTTTAACTGATGTGCCCTCATGATATAGAATACGGTCTTCAAATCTGCTATGTGATCGCCTTTGGTACGGCTTTTTACTGCAATGTCGTCGACGTAGCATTCCATTGTTTACATATATGCTCAAGAAAAATTTCATTTATAGCTTCGGGTACGTTACCCCCGCGTTCTTTAATCCAAAGGGTATGACAGTATAGCAATACACCCCCAATGACGTCCTGAAAGATGTATGCTTTTCATCATCAGGGTACATCTTGATTTGATTGTTTTCCGAGAATCCATCCATGAAGGACATTCATTCAAACTCACACATGTTGTCAATTATGACATTGATTAGTCACATATGTTGCATTTACATTGTCACCTTACCATGCTTTTTAGCTAATAAATCCTTTAATAAGTTTTCTTTTTCTTTGCTAAATGTAGGCCCAAGTGCTTAAAGAAAGAAAAGAGAAACAAGCCCAAAAGCCCACAAAATTCTGAATTAATTCAGAATAAATTTGAAATGAAGAAATCAGGGCTAAACCTTGGCATATTAAGAGTTTGAGAAGAATCCTCCCTGAATCGAGTGGTTGAAGCCACACAATCAAAGGCTGTTTCATCAACATTTGGAGCAGAAACAAGAAAACCAGAAGATGATACGGGATACCCACCAAAGCAGCAATTCCACCCAACTGGGTGTGGCCATCTGGCCACACCAGGGCCACGGAAACGCGGCCCAAGCCGCATTTCCGCGGCTATCTTGTGGCAGTTGTGGGAGCATTTGCTCCCCAATCTTCCCGGGATCCTCCTCGTTTGGTTTTTGCCTATAAATACTGGTTTCAGCAAGGAAAAAATGCAACGAAGACTAGGATTAGAATTTGTGTTTATTTTCTTAGGATTTAGGCTCTTTGTTGGCTAGCACAAAAGTCGTTATCTTATTTTTTACTTTGTAGTCCAGTATCAAAACTTGTGAGAGAGAGGAACTGAGTGCTTGTACTTGAAGATTGAAGTGACATCAATACAAGAGTCGGGCCGCATTTTCTTCCACTTGCAGTACGGTATGGTTTGCATTATTTCCATGCTTTCTTCGTTGTTTTCTATGAGTAACTAAACGGTTTTCTGGGCTCGCTATCGTAACTCTCTCTTGCTCTTCTTAAAAGAAAAGGACCCGATGACTCATATGAATGCCTTACTTAAAAGCCTTTCTTTTTGAAAGTGTTCTTGAAAGCACATGAGGATGGGTTTGGATTGTTAAACTCTCACTTCTTTCATGAACATCTCTTGAATTATTTTTACTTCATTCTTGCTTCTTCTCGTTTGATGATTTAATATTCAATTCTAACGATTTCTTGAAGAAAAGACTAAACTCTTCTAACCATCTTATGTGCTTTGCTTCAAACTTTCTAAAAATAAACTTTAAGTTTTGCAAATGATCACTTGAGGCATTTAACATTTTAAGAGAAGAATGAACAATTGAGTAGTGAGATAGTGAGCCCTGATTTGCTTTCTTATTATAAAACAACAAAATAATTCTCAAGTTTTCTAAATCACATTCTCCAAAACCTTTTCTAAAAAGTTGCAATTTATCTTTTAATCATCTCTTTCTTTCCATCCTCTTTTCCATTAAAAAACGAACGCAATTCCTTGTTTTTGAACGATTCACTGAAAATCTTCCATCGCATTCCTCCTCGTGGATACGACCCGTTAGCCACAAGCTACACGGTAAATTCTTAAACTCTTTGATTGTTCCTTTTATTAGTAATCAATTTTGGCGCCATTGCGGGGAGAGAACGGTGTAGTTGTTTTCTAACAAGTTTTGTGTGTTGTTTTAGGGACTTAAAGATTCAGATTTAGCATTCAATCTTTGCAAGAAACGACTTGCAAATTCTGTGCCCCTACTCTCGAAAGTAGGAAACAGAATTTCAAGAAATTGCTTTGCAAAAATATAAAAATTCCATTGGACTATTAAAACTTTTTTTTGGAGGACATATTGCTCGCAAAAATTTAAGTTTTTGTACGTTACATTCTTGCTATATCTGTTATCCACCATCTCTGTTTAAGCCAACAGTAAAACACTTGTTGAAAAGTTTAAAAAATTGATTAGACGTTTGCATTTTAGGCACGAGTCTTCTCAATTCATTTACTTTACTGTTGAAGAGTGCTGGAGCAAGGTACGTACGCATTGCATTCAGAATAGGACTCATTTCTTGGTTGATTTATATCACTTTGAGTGAATCTTGTTTATCTTGTACACTTGCACAAAATTGATTCTAAGGGCAACACCCAATAACAAGATAAGGTGGGGATTTAATCACCCTTTCTTGGCCCAAAAATCAGATTCCAAGCACTCACAATTGTAAGTTCACCTAGAGGGGGGTGAATAGGTGATGGCTAATCTAATGGTCACTAGATGCCAAATAATGCGGAAGCTGAAAGCAACTTATGACCAAATTAAACTTATTACACTAAACACCACGTATAACACAAGAGTGTAGCCGAATTCCCGTGAAGGGCTCTGGACTAACTCCTCTAGATTCCCCTTGAATGGGTTGAGGTGCCGCGTTGGCTCTCTTGGTTGAATACAAGTGTTAGCAAACAAACCAAGCAAATATATCAATTAAGCACAATGTATATCAAGCATATAATGGATAAGCACAATAAATAGCTTGCAAGATATAACAAGGGACAAAGAGAGAGAGAGAGAGAGAGAGAGAGAGAGAGAGTGAGCAATCGCAAACACAAGGGATTTGTTTCGAGGTTCGAGCACACTTGCTCTACATCCCCGCCTTCGACACACGAAGGATTTCCACTATGCTCGATCCCAAATGGATCTCTCCTTGGTGCTGCAACACCTACAATCCCTCAGACTCCCTAGTCCTGTACACACGCAAGCCTCACAAGCTTGCCGAGGCTGCACCTCAAACCAAGAGTTCGCACCCGAACTCGAAACAACATGAACGCACTCGTCCGCCTCCTCAAGAAACAAGAAAAGATCTCTTGGTGATCTAAACACTTTGATCACCAATAAACACTCTCACTACAACACTCCTATAGAATGAATAATCAATGGATAGCTCAAGTGTTTGTGTGAGAAAAACAAGGAAAGAGATGGTGGAGGAAAACTCAAAGAATCTCTTTTAACACTCTTGATAAAATCTTCCCTTTTGATAGAAATATTTGCTCTCAAATTGTGGAGAAAAACCTCTGAAAAAGATTGGAAAAACTGGCTCAAAAATACTCTCCAAATCTTGGTGAAAATAATACCCAAACCCCCAAATTTATAGGCTCAGAAAAACTAGCCGTTGGGGTTCTGTCAGGCCTGTCGGTCGACCGTCCGGCCGACCGGCCAACGGTCATATTTCAGATCGTTTGAGCCATCGGTCAACCGGCCGTCGACCGAGCCAGGATACAGAGAGCAATCTCTCTGTCCGGTCGACGCGCGGTCGGCCGGGGCCTTTTCAGAGAGCAGAGCTCTCTGGACGGTCGACCGGGTCGGTCGGCCGGCTATCCTGCAGAGTTGGCGTGCATGTCTGTGCACGTCGGTTGACCGAGTCGGTCGACCGACTTCAGCCCTAGTCGACTTGGTCGGTCGACTAGTCGACTGGCTGAAGCCTGGAACAGAAAATCTAGGGATTAAAACTTGGTCTTTGGCTCACATAAAAATCCCATAAAATACATAAAAATCTACAAAAATAGTTTTTACCAATATACTTTGATAAACAAACATGTTGCACAAAATCAAGGCATGTTATAAAAGATTTGGACTATTTTTGTAAGTTGGAAATATTGGCTTAAATGAAAACTATTATTTTTCTAAAACTTGTTTTCCAAACTTCTTCATGATACAAACATAAGATATTTTGAATTCATTAAAGCATAGTGTGTATGGATATGATCCACTACACAATTAAGATATCTATGTTTTTGATATTAAGTTCTAAACTTAGTTTTGGATAAAAGACATGCATATAAGAAATTCCAAAAATCAAAAAGTAATTTTCCAAAGTAAAAATCTTTTATAAAAACAAAACTATCAAGAGTGTGTGTGTATATGTACTTGAGCAATCCACCAACTATTCTATCCTTTACATTTTATCTAAAAAATAAAAATCTTATACCTAGACACAAGTCTTCATCTTCTTGAAGTCTTCACTTGAAGCCTTCTCATCTTCTAGACACGATCCATAGAGCTAGACTCCTCTTGAGTACTTGATGTGATCTTGATGCACAAGCTCTTGAATCGAACCGTGCTAGCTCCAAAACTTGACTTCAAATCCTTTGTTGAAGCTATGCACCTACTAAGATCTTGATCATAAATCTGTCACTAGTTAAACACAAGATCATTAGTAAACATAACTACATGAGTTGATCATCATCAAAACTAGAGTGATGGGCCTTTGGGCCAACAACAATCACAAGCTTTTTAATAAAATCTGATAGACGTTGGCCTTAGGGACATCTCGAACTCATTAGGAGATTATCCTAAAGAGGGAGGGTGTTGGAATTTGACTCTTGTCAAATCAGTGTCTAGGAAGGGGATTGAGGGCCGAAAGCCCGAAGATTGGCGGTTACTTAATTAAGGAACGTCTTTGACGGATAACCTCCCACAAATCTTGCCTTGACCTGGCTGATTAGCTTGTAGTCGAAGTCTACATTATACCTCCAGCGGACAATCAACCAGTTAGGAGTTGTCTAGGTCAAGGTTACCTTAGACTAGGCTTGGTTGTTTTCTTTTTTGACTAATTGTGAACTTGTTTGTGATTGTGTTTGTGTATGCAAGTGTGACCAAGAGACCCTAATTCATCTAGCTTAACTAGAAACACATCACCCCCAAGTTCGAAACAAGACCAGATTCGGTTATGGATCGACCGACATCTTTGCAGGATAGGTTTTACCCCATTAGAACATCACTTCCATCCTGCATCCAACTTCCATCGGTTGGTGAACACAACTTTGAGCTTAAACCACAGTTCATCAATACACTCCCTAAATTCCATGGCTTAGCGTCCGAAGATGCTTATTTCTTCATAAGAGAATTTGAGGAAGTATGCTTAATAATGAAAATTCACACCTTGCAGATGATGCTATTAGGTTGAGATTTGTCCCATTTGCTCTTAAGGACTTAGCCATGAAATGGCTCTACAGCTTAGCGGCCGGCTCCATCACATCTTGGGATGGTTTCATCAAGGTCTTCTTAAAGAAATTCTATCCAATCCACAAGACCGCTCTCGTTAGAAAAAATATCATGCAGTTCAAGCAAGAACCTAGTGAACCGTTTTGGAGATACTTTGAACGCTTCAAAGACCTCCTTGTCCAATGTCCTCATCATGGAATAGAGAAATGACGACAATGCCAAATTCTTTATGACGGTTTAGACTACTCGACCAAGACCCTCTTAGAAAGCATGTGCCAAGGGGGATTCTTGCAGAAGGATGAGCATGAAGGATGGGATCTATATGAGAATCTAGCTGAAAAGACTATCCAATGGGAACATACTAGCGAAAGCTCTAAAAATCCTAACTCTATCTCTTCAAAAGGAGGTCTCCATTCGATTGAATCATCCATAGCTAACGAGGCTAAGTTAGCTAACCTAGCGAGAAGACTGGAAGCTCTAGAAACTAAGGAACCAAGTCCAGTCAATCAAGTTAGCCCGAACCAAGTTCCAACTCCTGGTTGTACTTACTGTCAGGCCATGAATCATGTGTTTGAGGAGTGTCCTGTATTTCAAGCTCACCAACATTTTCCTGAACCGATGAATGCGGCCTTCTCAAGGCCGAATAATGATCCTTACGTTCCAACGTACAATCCTGGTTAGAGAAATCACCCCAATTTCTCATGGAGCCATCAAAATAATGACCACCCACGGTCAAACCATGCAAACCACTTCATCATTCTAATAATTCTTCCAATCATCAACCCAACTTTTCCAATCACCGGCACAATTCTCCCAACAATTTTGCAAATTATCAATAAAATTTTCCCAACCAAGCTCCAATATCGTCCTTCCAGAATCCTCAACTTGAAAGGAGAATGACTGATTTTGAGAGAAACATGGAAAGGCACATGAAGAACCAGGATTCCCTCATGCAAACAATACAGAGGCTAGAGGGTCAAATGAGCCAGTTATCCAACCCACAACATGAGAGGCAAAATGGTACCTTGCCCAGTCAACCAATTATGAATCCTAGGAATTCACAACAAGCTCATTTGGTTGAGGATCAATCACTGAATCAATGTAATGTTGTTCATACATTCAGGTCGGGAAAGAAAGTTGGTAACAAAGTGTCAACACCACCTAATCCTAGTCAGCACAATCACACTTCAGCATCCACCTCATCTAATCCCACCCCTCCTAAAGTTAATGAATCTGAAAAAGATAAGTCAACCAGTCATGTGCACCAGCCTATAGCACCATTTCCTAATAGGCTAAAAAACAAGCAAAATCCGCACATGGATAAGATAATTGAGATCTTTAATCAAGTAAAGATAAATGTGCCACTTCTTGATGCCATCCAATAAGTCCCATCTTATGCTAAGTTTCTTAAGGACATGTGCACCAAGAAGAGAAAGACTAATGTACCTAAAAAGGTCTTCTTAGCCACTAACATTAGTGAGCTACTATCGGGTCCGATCCCTGTCAAGTACAGGGATCCAGGTAGTCCAACCATTGCCTGCACAATAGGACAAGCCGAGATTAGTCATGCACTTCTTGACTTGGGGGCAAGTATCAACTTGCTTCCATTCTCAGTTTATCAACAACTCGGGTTGGGCGATCTTAGTCCAACTCGAGTCACTATCCAACTGGCTGACCATTCAGTGAAAGTTTAAAAGGTGAGATTAATGATGTCCTTATCCGGGTTGGGGAGTTTATTTACCCTGTTGATTTTATAGTTCTTGAGACACAACCTGTGTCTAACTCCAATCATAGGGCTCAAACTCCTGTTATCCTAGGGCGACCATTCCTCGCTACTGCCAATGCCATCATCAATTGTAGGAATGGATCCGTGAGGTTAACTTTGGGGACATGACTAGAGAAGTCAATGTCTTCAACCTAGACAAACAACCTCGTAAGATAAGAGATCAAACATTTGAGGTAAACTTTGTTGAAGACAATTGTGATGAAGAGAGTGAAGATTCAGAAGATGAGTCGCTGTTTCTTAATGAATTATTAAAAATGAATGCGATTATCTTGAGGTCGAAGATCCTAATGTTAGAGTACCCTTTAAAAAGGGGAAAATTGATTTGAATATCTTCACTTTCGGTGAGCCAACCAATAATGTATCGCATGAGGATATAATTCAAGAACCTCCGATTGACATACTCTTTGAAACCTCTTCGAAGAAGAACTCATGTGTTTGGATGAACCAACTAAGGATCTTTTGGTTAATTGCACATCTCTAGGGGAAAGTGTTGACCTAAGCTTTGAGGAGATATATGGAACTGAGTTAGAATTCTTAAGCATTCATAATGAAGAAGTTCCAAATGAGAAGGGTGGTGTTGACAAATTTTTAAATAATGATTGTAGCAATATGAGGAAGAAACACCTAAATAAGGTGAGACAGGGGAGGCAGAAAGTTAAAATGACAAAACAATTGGCCTCCCTACTGTGCCCTATAAAGAGGACCCATTGGAATGATGAGAAGAGAGCTAGAGGGATAAGACCGAAAAAGACCTAGGTGTGGGAGAAACTTGATGTTGTACATATTCCTGTATAATATTTGCACCTCTTTTACATTTTATTTCATGCATGTATACATTTCTTTCATACATTGGGGACAATGTATGAGATAAGTGTGGGGGAGGGTTCTAACATGACTAACTAATATAAAAAAAACAAAAAAATATATATATATATAAACAAAAAAACAAAAAAAACTTTTTGAAACGGGTAGACAATATTTTGATATATTTTTTGTAAGAAATTAAGTCAATTTTAAGGAATAAGAGAATCATAATTAGAATTTCTTACACTTGGTCAAAATAAGATAACTTGTTTGATTTTTAGGGTTAGGAAGAAAATTTGTAAAAGTAATTTAGTCTTGATATTTACCTTGATGACATATGCACACTAAATACACTTACACACTTGGGGTTTAAAAACAGAGACTCTTATACCTTATAAAAAATATATATTATGAAAAAATAAGTCTAATTATTGATTATTTAGGTGCTTTGGCCTAAGCAAGCCTTAGTATTTATGCAAAAGATAATTAGATAAGTTTGAAAAAATGTGTATATAAATTCTCTGATTAAGCTGGGTATTTATGCCTTATGAAGCATAAGTATTCACGCATAAAAGGGGCACGTCTTATAAATAAAAAAAACCTTAGTTTCGTGGCCTTATTTACTCGAGTGTTTAAGTCCTTAGGGGTGTTTTCTCACCTGGTGCCCTAAAACTGTCAGGTTTGGGTGTCACCAACTGAAACTTGTTACATGGGCAGATTAGAAAGCCTAATGAAATTGAGCAATAAAATCCACCAAAAATAAATATAAGGCATAGGAGTTAATGTTAAAGAACCCTTAGTCAACTTCACAGTCACGATGGTGCATACGACTCAGGGTAAATTAATAGATTAGATGAGAAGTACAATTTGACTCCTTACTTTAATTGATGGCATGTTTTTGAATAAAGACTGAGTTCAGAATGAAAAATTTGATATTCTTATAACTTATAGATTACTTAAATCCTTACAAATATACTTCAAATATTTTCTCCTTTAAAAAAAAAATGTTTTTCGAAAATACTAACTTTTTTCTTTCTCTTTATGGATTTTGTGGGTGCAATCCACTGAAAACCCTCAGGAGACAAAACTCGTCCTCTAGGGGTAACCTAAAGGTTTAACGGCTTGTTGCACATGCTCAGTGCAATCGAGTGACCTACGAAAGTGGTCTAATAATTGATTATAATTAGTCTGATGTTTTGCTCGAGGGCGAGCAAAAGATAAGTGTGGGGGTGTGATTAGTCACATATGTTGCATTACATTGTCGCCTTACCATGCTTTTTAGCTAATAAATCCTATTAATAAGTTTTCTTTTTCTTTGCTAAATGTAGGCCCAAGTGCTTAAAGAAAGAAAAGAGAAACAAGCCCAAAAGCTCACCAAATCTGAATTAATTCAGAATAAATTCAAAATGAAGAAATCAGGGCTAAATCTTGGCATATCAAGAGGTTGAGAAGAATCCTCCCTGAATCGAGCGATTGAAGCCACACAATCAAAGACTGTTTCGTCAACGTTTGGAGCAGAAATAAGAAAACCAAATGATGATACGGGATACCCACCAAAGCAGCAATTCCACCCAAACTGGTGTGGCCATCTGGCCACACTAGGGCCGTGGAAACGCGGCCCAAGCCGCGTTTCTGCGGCTATCTTGTGGCAGTTGGGGGAGCGTTTGCTCCCCCAATCTTCCCGAGATCCTCCTCGTTTGGTTTTTAGCTATAAATACTGGTTTCAGCAAGGAAAAATGCAGCGAAGATTAGGATTAGAATTTGTGTTTATTTTCTTAGGATTTAGGCTTTTTGTTAACTAGCACAAAAGTTGTAATCTTGTTTTTTACTTTGTAGTCCAATATCAAAACTTGTGAGAGAGAGGAACTGAGTGCTTGTACTTGAAGATTGAAGTGACATCAATATAAGAGTCGAGCCGCATTTTCTTCCACTTGCAGTACGGTATGGTTTGCATTATTTCCATGCTTTCTTCGTTGTTTTTATGAGTAATTAAACGGTTTTCTGGGCTCGCTATCGTAACTCTCTCTTGCTCTTCTTAAAAGAACAAGACCCGATGACTCATATGAATGCCTTACTTAAAAGCCTTTCTTTTTGAAAGTGTTCTTGAAGGCACATGAGGATGGGTTTGGATTGTTAAACTCTCACTTCTTTCATGAACATCTCTTGAATTGTTTTTACTTCATTCTTACTTCTTCGTGCTTGATGATTTAATATTCAATTCTAACGATTTCTTGAAGAAAAGACTAAACTCTTCTAACCATCTTATGTGCTTTGCTTCAAATTTTCTAAAAATAAACTTTAAGTTTTGCAAATGATCACTTGAGGCACTTAACATTTTAAGAGAAGAATGAACAATTGAGTAGTGAGATAGTGAGCCCAGATTTGCTTTTTTTTTATTATAAAACAACAAAACAATTCTCAAGTTCTCTAAATCACCTTCTCCAAACCTTTTCTAAAAAGTTGCAATTTCTCTTTTAATCATCTCTTTCTTTCCATCCTCTTTTCCATTAAAAAATGAACGCAATTCCTTATTTTTGAACGATTCACCGAAAAGCTTCCATCGCATTCCTCCTCGTGGACACGACTCGTTAGCCATAAGCTATACGGCAAATTCTTAAACTCTTTGATTGTTCCTTTTATTAGCAATCAGACATCTATGATTGGAAAGGGGAATTCATCTTTAGGACGAGCCTCATTTAGATCCCGAAAATTAATGCAACCCGGATCTTCCCATTTTTGTTGGTAACGGGAACAATATTGGCTACCCAAGCAGGGTGTTATTCTTCCCTTATAAAATCGGAGTCTATAAGCTTCTTGACTTTCGACTGGATTGCTTCCATTATTTCTGGATGGAATCGTCGTTGCTGTTGTTTGACTGATTTCGTATCTGAATTGATGTTTAGGCGATGCATAGCCACTTGAGAATCAAGCCCAGGTACATCCTCGTAATTCCAAGCGAAAACATCTATATACTCCCGCACAAGAGATATTAGATCTTCCTTCTCAGAGGTAATAAGTTTTGCTTATAAAGATAGCTTAGGATTAGCCTCATCTCCCAGATTGATCTGAGTGACATTATCCTCTGTGGTGGTTTACGTTGCTCGAAGCGAATATCCCAGAGAGTGTTTAGGTATTTGATCTAAGGATCTATATCTGAGTGGATCATTTCTTCATCTCCATCTTTCGGGTGGCTTGTTGAAATCATATTTACCAAGATTTCTTTGAAGATATTGCCGATACTGACATCTGACTCCCACGATGACGTGCCTAATGAGCGGTAGTGATATAATGACTCTTCAGACTCGCGAGGCCAACGTCGTTGAAGGTCAATTGTGACGGCATGTTTCCCCAGCAGAGTCGCCATCTCTTGTTTTGCTCGGGAAAAATTTAGAGGATCGTAATAAAATTTCCTTTAATCAATGAAAGATTACAACAATCTGAAAAATTTCGATTACACAAGAGAGAAGATATTCAAACTCAAATCTTCTCTTTATTTAATGCTGTGTTTTTAATATAGCAGTGGAAAGTGAATCTTATTTTCTGTTGACGGGTGAATGTCACAATCTTCTGGAAATCTTCTCTTCGGACTATGGACAGAGTAGCACAGTTCCTGTCCCATAGAATCTCAAAGAGACTTGAGACAAGAACAAACTTGTACTCAGCAAGTTGTTAGAAGAGTTCAACTCTTTCTTCAGTATTCCTCAGACTGATTCCAATCCTTTTTACCAAAACTTCAGACCGATTCCAATTTTTTCAGACCCCTCTTCAGTAACAAAACTGAGCTATTTATAGGGGTTTCGGGGTAAAATTCTCCCCTAAAAACCCTCCATAATGGGAGTTAACTCCTCTCATTACGTGGGTAGTAATTGACCCAGTAATAAAGGCAGTTATAACCGAGACGCAGAGCTTCTCTATAGTCGGAACACGGGCTTCGAGCCTCGCGTTTTGGATTCCGACTCTGAACCTTGCTAGACGTGGGTTTCAAACTCTGCCAGACGCGGGCTTCAAACTCTGCCAGACGCGGGTTTCAGGCTCTGTGTCTTAAGATTGCAGTGATATCGAGACGCGGGCTTTAATCCTCGCGTCTTGGCACTGCAATGATGCCAGGACGCAGGCTTCGAGCTTCATATCTTGGTTATTACAGTGCAACTGGGACGCGAGCTTCGACCCTCGCGTTTTGGTACTGTACTGATGTTAAGGCGCAGGCTTCATGCTCTGCGTCTTGGCATTACACGAGTAGTTATGATTAGCCTCGCGCCTGGAGTATAGACTTTGTTCTCTAATAACTTGTCTTCAGTAATTTTTAGACAGTCTATGGTAGGATTCAAGAGAGAAGTAAAAGGCTACAAGATCTGAGATCCTAAGGACAAGAAATTTATTCTCAGCAGAGATGTCACATTTGATGAGGCTTTAATGTTGAAGTCTACAATCTCTCAGTAGGTGGAGATTGAAAAGACCAAAGAGGTATCGTAGCAGGTGGAGAGTGATGCTACTTCACCATCTTTAGAAAGGTCAGTATCTTTGGAGATCATACCCAAGGTGACACATGGTAGTGATCAAGTAGCCGAACAGGATGTTGATGACGATGAGGATCAAGGACACGTTATGTGTGATGTCCATGAATCCGTTGCAGTTAGAAGACCTAGAAGAAATCTACGCAAATCAAGTTGGCTCACTACAGATATGATTCTAACCTATGCTCTTCCAGTCGTCAAAGAGGTGAGTCTATATATAGGGAAGCTGAAATTAGTTTAGAGTTGAAAATGTGGAAGGATGTCATGGAAGAAGAGATGAGTTCTCCATGCAAGAACGATACTTGAGAACTAACAGAATTGCCCAAAGGAAAGAAGGCAATTGGCTGTAAGTGGGTATACGCAAAGAAACAGAGATCTCTCAAGAATGATATTGTTTGCTACAAAGCCAACTTGGTGGCGAAAGGATATGCGCAATGAGAAGGCATTGATTACAACGAGGTATTCTCCCCTGTGTAAAATACTCATCAATTCGAATTTTGCTGGCTCTGGTAGCACAATGAGTTGGACCTTGACCAGCTCGATGTAAAGACCGCCTTTCTTCATGGCGATCTTGATAAGGAGATCTATATGACTCAGCCGATGGGGTTCAAAACTGCAGGCAAGGAGAATATAGTATGCAAGCTGAAGAAATTACTATATGGATTGAAATAATCTCTTAGACAATGGTACAAGCGTTTCAACAACTTCATCAGAGGAAAAAGTACACACGCAGCCATTATGACCCATATGTGTATTACAACAAGCTACCTAGAGGAGAGTACATCTATCTACTGTTATATGTAGATGATATGCTTATTGCTTTTCAAAGCAGATCCACAATTGATAAATTAAAGAAAGACTTGTCTTCCAAGTTCGAGATGAAGGATCTTGATGAAGCGAAGGTGCTAGGCATGGAGATTGAGCGAGACCAAAGAAGTGGCAAGATGAGCTTGACACAAAATGGGTATTTGCAAAAGATACTTCAGAGGTTCAATATCGATAGTGATACGAAATCTGTAAGTACATTACTGGCTCCTCATTTTAGTTAAAAGCCACTATGTCTCCAACTACTATTGAAGAACGTGAGTACATGATTCGCAAGTTGTATGCCAGCGTAGTTGGTATTTTGATATATGCAATGGTATGTACAAGATCAGACTTGTCACAAGCTGTCTCAATAATTATCAGATACATATTGGGAGGCAGTAAAGTGAGTTCTATGGTACATTAAGGATACCATAGATGTTGGATTGGTATTCGAGAAGGATTTCACAGGTAAGCAGGAGTGTATCGGATATGTTGACTCTGATTATGCAGGAGACCTTGACAAACACCGGTCAACAACGGGGTATATGTTTACACTATCTCAAGCACCGGTGAGTTGGTGCTCTATTTTACAGTCTACCGTTACATTGTCTACTACAGAGGCCGAGTACATGGCTATGACGGAGGCTATAAAGGAGGCAATATGGCTTCAAGGGTTGCTCGATGACTTGTGGTTGAACATTATCTGTTGAAAATCAATTGTGATAGCACGAGTGTTATCTATTTAGCGAAGAAACAGGTGTATCATGCAAGGACGAAGCACATAGACGTCAGGTTCCAATTTGTTTGGGAGATTCTTGATGAACTTGATATTGAGTTACTAAAAATTCACACAAAAGAGAATCTCGTAGATATGCTTAATAAGTGAAAAACACCTAGAGGGGGGTGAATAGGTGTTAATGCTAATCTAATGATCTTTTTAAACAAGTATGAAAGTATGATGCAATCAGTTACTCAAAACAAGAAATTGAAGCTGAAATCTCCGTGAAGGGCTCTAGAACTTCTCCTCTTTGATTCCTCTAGATTATGAGTTGAGGCGCGTAATTGCTTTCTTGTTGAGATGAGTAAAGACCAAAAAATGCAAATGAATGAAATGGGAGCAATAAAGAAGTGCAAGCAAGAAGTATCACAAGATAAAA
The DNA here is from genome assembly GCA_038442645.1 of Agave tequilana. Classification (NCBI taxonomy): domain Eukaryota; kingdom Viridiplantae; phylum Streptophyta; class Magnoliopsida; order Asparagales; family Asparagaceae; genus Agave; species Agave tequilana. The sequence continues at coordinate 191,462 of JAVJIF010004548.1, forward strand.
TTGTAAAGCAATAAAAAGCAATAAGAAACCAATCGCAAACATAAGGAATTTGTTAAGAGGTTCGAGCCACCGCTCTACGTTCCCGCCTTCACCACCGTGAAGAATTTCCACTATATCCACCGAGGAAATTAAGAGGTCTACACAAGACCGGAGTACCAAACTCCCACCAATCCAACCTCTACACAAGAGGGATTTTAACACAAAGAACTACAAGTAACAAAGTAATCAACAAGGACCACACACTTCTCTCTTACAACTCCTTATAGAATGGGAATGATTTTGGCTCAAGAAGTGTAATGAGAAAAATTCAGTTGAAAAGAGTAAGAAAAATCTTTAAAACAACTGAAAAACTTGACGAAGAATGCACTTTAGAATTGAGAGCTTTGAAAAAAAACTTTTCTTCTCTTTTTGAAACACAAACAATAGGTATTTTTCTTGATTTTCACAAGTGACCAATGCCATCTATTTATAGGGATTAGAAGAGATCTAATCATCATTATAATTAGTTTAATAGGTCAGGAAATAGCCCCAAAAATTCAGAGATAGCTGACTAAAGCATCACAATCAAATCCAAAAAAATAAAACTCAGAAAACTAGTCATTGGGGCTGCTGGCAGCTGTCGGTCGACCGGCCCGGTCGACCGGCAGTCAAACTTGGCAACTAGCCGTTGGACTCGGTCGACCGGAGGCTAAACAAAAACAAAACTTTGTTCTGTCGGTCGACTGGCGCGGTCGACCGACAAAACCCGAGAGCAAGGGTCTGTCAGTCGGTCAACCGATCCGGTCGACCGGCAGACGTGCACAAAACGTGCACGCCAAAAACAGAAGGCCCGGTCGACCGGTGCGGTCGACCGATCAGGCCTGAACTGGATCCGGTCGACCGCCCGGTCGACCGTTGGGCCTAAAACAGGATTTTTATAGGAAAAATTTTAAACTTTGAAAAATTTTTAAAATAATTTTGTAAGGTTATATGATTAAGTAGCATGCTATAAGGGTTAGTATACATGATATAAACAAGATGAAAAAATAAAAAATAATTTGAGTCATGTATAACAAACAAGACATGCACCTAAATCAATTAACCAAAACAAAAACCGTATTTTTGAAAAATGAAAGTGTGTGTGTTTTCTTGAGCCAACTTATCATAACCTCATTCTTTAACAAACTAATACTTACAAGGTTCTAGGTGACTACATGATCTTCAAATGGACTTCTCCATATGCGATATTGAAATAGCTTGAATCCTTGAACCCGAAATGAATCAATCTTGAGTCAAAAATACCTTCCTTTAGGGAAGAAGAAATCTTGAATCCTTAGAACTAAAAAACACACATAAACACTAAAATATGATTAGTACAAATAACTATATATATTTTGTAATCATCAAAACTCAAAACCCGGGTGATTGTTGAAAGTACACCTAGAGGGGGGGTGAATAGGTGTAAGTGCTAATCTAAAAACTAAATGCTCTAAATGCAGAAGCTAATGCAAATGTTGCACAAACTTAATACAATACAACAAGTGTAGCCGAATTCCCCATGAAGGGCTCTGGACTAACTCCTCTTGATTCCCCTTGAAATGGGTTGAGGTGCTATGTGAAGCTCTTGTTGGATGAGTATAAGTTAGACACACACACACAAGCAATCCAAGCAATATGAAATATGTGCACACACAATCAAGCCAAGCATATAAAATGAATTGCAATATGAAAGATGCAAGGCAACACAAGCAATGTATAAGATATGTATGCAATGAAAGAATGATGCTTGAATGAAATGATGCTTGCACAAAGTAAAGAGAGTAAGAGTTGAGAGATATTGGATCAATCGCAAAGACCAAGATATGTTTCGAGGTTCGAGCCCCTAGCTCTACATCCCGCCTACACCAGCGTGTAGGATTTCCAATCCACTATCTCCCACCGAGGGAACCTCTACCGAAGAGGATTTGTTACAACACAAGGAGTACCAAACTCCTCTCTTAATACAACAACCTCCACCGAGGCCAACAACCAACACAACCACAACCACCTCTACCGAAGAGGTTTACAACCAAACTCAACCACCTCATACTTGAGGGATACAAACCAAACACCACCTCTACTAAAGAGGGAGCAACCCAATCACCCGATCACCTCTACCAAAGAGGGATACAACAAGAATAAGGGTGTTTACAATAAGTGGTTCCAAAACCACAAACTCTCTTTTCTTTCCTCTTTTCCACAAAACAAGATCCTAATAGGTTAGGATAGAAGATATGGCGCAAGTGTGGAAAACTAGGTGTTTGGAAATCAAGAAATCAAAGAAAAATACTTGGGAAAAATCCTTTGTAAATGATAGAAATGAAGAACAAGATAAATCTCCCAATATCTTTGATTTTTCCAAAAACCTAAAACAAAAAAGAATAAATCTTTTTAGCACTAAAAACTCTTTTGAAAACTTCTTTTTAAAACCAGAGAATGGGTGAAAATGAGCTCTTAAAATCTTAGCCAAAACAATGGAGAAATGGGGTATATATAGCCCCTAGAAAAACTAGCCGTTAGGCTGATGTGGCAGCCTGACTGGCCTGGCGGTCGACCGTCCAACGGTCAAAAAATAGCCGTTGACAGCTGCCGGTCGACCTGGCGGTCGACCCAGACAAACAGAGACCAATCTGCTTACAGTCGGTCGACCGCACGGTCGACCGTCTACAGAAACAGCCGATGTGCACGAAACCGTGCACGTCCGGTTGACCGGCCGGTCGACCGTTGGCTTGGCACGGTCGACCGGACTTGTCGACCGGCCCAGCCTGGCAGGCAGCAAAATAGGTCATATTGGAGCACATATTTGAGGTCTAAAACGTTCGAATTTGGGAATACGTATATAGGATGAAGTTGTAGATATTGAAGTCTACTTTCTAATGCAACTTAAATCAAATCAATATCAGTTTGGATGTAAAATTTATCAATAAAACACTGACAGGTGTCAAAACAGAAACTGTAATCTGTTTTCAGAACAAGAACATATTTCAACCAAATATTGACAACTTTAAAATTAGAATCTAAAAATGGTTATTAAATAAGAAATTTAGATCTGAAAGTTATCTTTTAAATTCAAGTTAAATCATGTTATTTGAATATAAAAATAAAAAGTTATGATAATAACTATAGAAGGGTGTCAAGCAGATCAATAGAACTAAAACTGGTTCAAATCCAAAACCGATATATGTATCCAAAACTGATTCAATCAAAAACATGAAATGTGTGTGTATTGTGCACTTGAGCATATCAACTATACTAAGCTTTACAAATGGATCTAAAACACACTAAACTAAACTATGGATACCTAAGTCTTCTTGACGATCTTCATCTCCAAGTTGACTCGATCCACAAACTCCATCCATGAGCTATGCAAGGTAGATCTTGAAGCTTGAGCCCTGGAATCACCATGATAATCTTCTAAACTCCTTGTTGAAGCTAATTGTTGACTGAGATTTCCTGCACACAAAAGATGGTATTTTAGTTTTAAAAATAGATGTGCAAGTTTCAGTTCTAATCCGCGGTAGCAGGGCTATGCGGGTCGTGATCCTCAGGGAAGGACTGCGATGGAAGCGTTAAGCAAGTTATCTCTTTTTTTTTTATCTTTTTATTATTAGTAGTGGTATTTACAATGGATGGTATTTACAATGAAGTGAAGAAAAGAATTGTGGAAGATGTAGATTTAACCTACAAAAAAGAAAAGAAAAGAAAAGGAAAGAAAACTTATCTCTTTAGTCTGCTTGCCTTCGATCCTTTTGCGACGACTTACTTTGTCTCAGAAGATTTGCAAGTATGGCGTATAGGATGTTCGTCGCCATAAGCCATCAAGGGACCTTCGTTGGCTAGGCAGTCTCGAAGCAATCGGATCTCACGGATTACAAGTCATCAGAGAGAAACAATGACATAGAACAAGATTAGAAAAACAAAGATAAAGCGAGAATAAAGAAACAATGAAACAAGAATAAAAACAAACCAACCTCGAACAGATTTTTATTAACAATGGGGGAAAAAATAAAACTTACACCGATGTCACCTGGTACAAGTATGATTCCTTCCTCCATGAAAGCATCTCCACTCTCAGTTACAAATTTTACAAAATAAAAATAAATTCTAACCTAAAACCTAAACCCTAGCTTTTGGCCCTTGGCTCGCCTCTGGACGCTCTGTACGTTGCACTGCAGGGGCTATTTATAGGTGCAGAGGAAATCAGAGTCCCAGTCGAACTTCCCTACGAAATCTGGTACAGGGATAAGATCAAATTGCCGCGGAAACGCGGCTTTTGCCGCGATTCCGCGGCAATACTGTGGCATATGGCCACGCGCTTTGGCGCGTGGCTTCTCCTGGTCCGTCCATCTAGTCGCCTGCTTCTGGAAGTTTTGATGCTGGCTCTTTATGTTGGGATTTCGAGATAACTTGGTAATCAAGTTACCTTGATCTCAATTATTCCAAATCTTTTATCACGAATTTCCTTCTTATCTTGGCTTTTATGCTCATCCCGCAAGAGTTTAGGGTTGGGTAGAATTCTATCCTTCTCTCATCTTTAATAATTGCAACTTTAGCCCTTGCATAATTGCATTTTGACAATCTGATATTTGCACTTTGACTCTTGGGCTTCAACTATGGGCTTGGATCTGGGCTTTTGGGCTCTTTAAGCTTTATTTATTGTTAAAATAATAATTCGAGGCCTGCACACAATAAATTACAAATTATTAGTAAATGTGTAGAATTAAATGAATAAATATGAAAATGTGATGGTAAATATGATGATAAAAATGCACTTTTGACTACCAATCACACCCCCACACTTATCTTTTTGCTCGTCCTCGAGTAAAAACAAAGAAAAAGAAAAAGAAATGAAAAGTTAATCTAACCTAACTCACTTTCGTAGGAATCACGGTTGCACTTAGCACGTGCAACAAGCCGTTAAACCTCTAGGTTACCCTAGAGGACGAGTGTTGTCTCGTGAGGATTTTCAGCGGATTGCACCCACAAAATCCATAAAAACGAAAATATTTGAATTATTATTGAAGAGACTAAGTAGTCTATAAGTTTTAGGATCCTCACTTTTATTCATTCTTCAAACTTAGTCTTTATAAAGTTAATTGTTTTCATTTTAGGTAAGGGTCAAAATGAACTTCTAATATAGTCTTTTTCGTTACCAAAAATCATATGCATCCTTATAACTTGACTAGGAATTTCTTAACTTGGACTCTCATGCCTCTTTAATTTTTTTTTCTTCTTTTTTTTTTTAATATGTATAACTCATCTAATTTTCTTTCGTGTAAGCATCAAGGCTTCTTGAGGCCCTCATACCTAACTAATTGACTCTTAGATGTGTTAATACATATCTCATATTCTTAGTTTTATTAGGCTTTCTAATCCACCCATGTAGCGAACTTAAAGTCGGTGGCTCCCAAACCAGTCGGCTTTAGGGCACCAAGTGAGAAACACCCCGCGGACTCAAATTCGAGTGAACTAGGCCCCAAAACTAAGGACTTTATTTTATTTACTCACCTTTAGGCATGAGTACTTATGCTTCTTGAGGCACATGTATCAGCTTAATTGGTGATTTTTTTTTTTTTAGACATTTTTTTTTATGAGGCACAAGGGTCTTTGTCTTAGAATCCTAGATATGCATTTGGTATGCACATTTCATTAAGGTAAAAATCAAGACTAATTATTTATTCAATTTCTCCTCTATACCTAAAATTTAAACAATTTATTTATTTTGACCAAGTTTTTAGAAATCCTAATCATGATTTTCCTAATCCTTAAAACTAACTTAGATTTCTTTCAAAAAATAAGTCAAAATATTTTCTTTTTATAACATTTTTTTTTTAAAAATTTTTTTTAGATTTTTTTTTTTTTTTTTAGCAAATTTTTTGTTAGTTTCTACCTATGTTAGTATGTTAGTAAAGCCCACCCCCACACTTATCTCATGCATTGTCCTCAATGTATGAATGTATGCATGTATGCATGAAACAGAACAAGGAAGGCGGAAGTTACCTTAGGGTGGTGGTTCCGGAGGTGGTCTAATTGGTCCACGAAATGCGGCCCAAACAAGATAACGTGGTAGTTCACGGGACCTACCTTTATTGACCTCTTTTTTATTTACATATTTACAGTCCCCAGAATGAATAGGATCATGGAAGATCCTCTCGTGAAACTTACTCCCTTTACATGACCAGTCCTGGAAAATCATCACAGAGTCATGGTCTATACCTATGTCCAACAAAAGAATGTGACTTGGTAGAATGGTTGACTTGGACTCAAGAATGATAGGTTCAGGATCTAATACCGACTCAGGAAAGAAACTCAAATCAAGTAAAGGTTCAGGAGTCGGGATAGGATCAAGAAGTGGGTCCAAGTCAAGAAATTGAAACTCAAGTCTACAATCATTTTCCCACAATGGAATGTGACTCAATGTTGGTGATTCAAGTTCAGGAATGATAGGTGTGGGAATCAAAACTGACTCTAAAATATTACCAAAGTCGGGTAACAAAACAGGAGTCAATAATGATTCGGGAATTTGAACTTGATCATAGATTTGGGAATCTAGGTCACATATCTCATTAGTTTCAATATCATAAAAATGGGAACTTGCCAATTTTTCCATGGGACTTTCAAAATTGCACAATTGGTCAAGTTCAATATGATCATCAAAAATGGGTGATTCAATTTCATGATCTATGGGTATGGGAATAAATGTTGGCTCAAAAAATTGGTCCAAATTGGGTAAGGATACCGGAGTCAACATAGATTCGAAAATGGAAACTGAATCGCAAAGTTGAGGATCGGGTTCACATTCACAATCTAATTCAATCTCATTGAAATTAAAAACTAGCCAACTTGTCCAAGGATTGGGGTTGAGCAAGTTCATATTGATGTGATGAAATTGAATTTTGATCAAGGTCTTCTAGACAGAATGATTCTTGGTTCCTATCAACTTGGTTGGTTCGCTCAAGAATGTTTGAAAGTCTAGAAATTTGATCATTCATTATATCTTGCAACCGATCCACTTTTCTTCTAACCCATCAAATAGATCAATGGTGGACTGAAACCTTGGTGATGTAGGAAAAGACGTATATGAAGATACTGGTTGAACAGGTGGTTGACCATATGGCTCAGGGGTATTGAATCCCCATTGACTCTGTGAAGAGTAGTGATGATTATTCCAATCTTGTTCATAGTATTGGGACTGGGGCATGTAATGATTCGGATAAGACCAATCTGGCACACTAGGTTGGTCAAAGTTATGATATGCCGGGTTGGTAATATCCGAAAAAGAGGTTGGTGTATAATATGGATCCTCATTAAAATTGAAAAAATTATTGTTATAGGCCATATCACACAAAGCAAACAAAAGAAAAACAAACAAAAAAGAAAAATTTCTAACCTAAGTTAGGGTAGACCTAGACCTAGACGACTCCTAACTGGTTAGACTGTCCACGGGAGGTAGGGTGTAGACTTTGACCACAAGTTAATCAGCCAGGTCGGGGCAAGAGTGGTGGGAGGTTTTCCGTCAAAGACGTTCCTTAATTAAATAACCACCACACTTCGGGCTTTTGGCCCTCAATCCCCTTCCTAGACACTGATTTGGCAGGAGTCAACTTCCAACACCGTTCCCCCTTAGGATAATCTCCTAATTGAGTCCGAGTGTCCCTAGGGCCAACGTCTACTAATTTTTATGTTAGGCTTGGGTTAGTGAGTGCTCGGGATATGATTTTTGGGCTAAGGAAGGGTGATGAAATCCCCACCTTATCTTGTTAATGGGTTATGCCCTTAAGATGAATTAGTGCAAGTGTACAAGATAAGTAGATAAGATTCACTCAAAGCAGAAAATCAACCAAGAGATGAGTCCTATTCTACATGCAATGCGTACGTACCTTGCTTCTCCAGCACTCTTCAACAGTAAAAATAAAGGAATTGAAAAGACACGTGCCTAATATGCAAACGTCTAATCAATTTATCTTTAACAACAAATAATTTACTGTTGAATTAATTAGCAGTATACAGGTTTATCACAGAACAAACCCAACAGAGCAGAAAACAGTATTTGCAATTTGCAGAATCCTGCAAAAATTTCAGTGAGTAATCCTCTACTGTTGCCGCGTTTCCGCGGCTATGGCCGCGGATCCGCGGCAATACAGTAGTCTCTGATGCTCTGCCTTCGAGGGCAGAGGCACAGAGGAGCTATATGTCCACTGCTGCTGCTGTATTTCTGTTTCCTGTTCTCCAAACCTGCAAACAGAAAAGAATAAAGAATTAGTTAAAAATTAAAATTTTGTTTTAGAGATAAACTTACCGTCCCTCCCCGGCAACGGCGCCAATTTGTTGACTGAGATTTCCTGCACACAAAAGATGGTATTTTAGTTTTAAAAATAGATGTGCAAGTTTCAGTTCTAATCCGCGGTAGCAGGGCTATGCGGGTCGTGATCCTCAGGGAAGGACTGCGATGGAAGCGTTAAGCAAGTTATCTCTTTTTTTTTATCTTTTTATTATTAGTAGTGGTATTTACAATGGATGGTATTTACAATGAAGTGAAGAAAAGAATTGTGGAAGATGTGGATTTAATCTACAAAAAAGAAAAGAAAAGAAAAGGAAAGAAAACTTATCTCTTTAGTCTGCTTGCCTTCGATCCTTTTGCGACGGCTTACTTTTTCTCAGAAGATTTGCAAGTATGGCGTATAGGATGTTCGTCGCCATAAGCCATCAAGGGACCTTCGTTGGCTAGGCAGTCTCGAAGCAATCGGATCTCACGGATTACAAGTCATCAGAGAGAAACAATGACATAGAACAAGATTAGAAAAACAAAGATAAAGCGAGAATAAAGAAACAATGAAACAAGAATAAAAACAAACCAACCTCGAACAGATTTTTATTAACAATGGGGGAAAAATAAAAACTTACACCGATGTCACCTGGTACAAGTATGATTCCTTCCTCCATGAAAGCATCTCCACTCTCAGTTACAAATTTTACAAAATAAAATAAAATCTAACCTAAAACCTAAACCTAGCTTTTGGCCCTTGGCTCGCCTCTGGACGCTCTGTACGTTGCACTGCAGGGGCTATTTATAGGTGCAGAGGAAATCAGAGTCCCAGTCGAACTCCCCTACGAAATCTGGTACAGGGATAAGATCAAATTGCGCGGAAACGCGGCTTTTGCCGCGATTCCGCGGCAATACTGTGGCATATGGCCACGCGCTTTGGCGCGTGGCTTCTCCTGGTCCGTCCATCTAGTCGCCTGCTTCTGAAAGTTTTGATGCTGGCTCTTTATGTTGGGATTTCGAGATAACTTGGTAATCAAGTTACCTTGATCTCAATTATCCCAAATCTTTTATCACGAATTTCCTTCTTATCTTTGGCTTTTATGCTCATCCCGCAAGAGTTTAGGGTTGGGTAGAATTCTATCCTTCTCTCATCTTTAATAATTGCAACTTTAGCCCTTGCATAATTGCATTTTGACAATCTGATATTTGCACTTTGACTCTTGGGCTTCAACTATGGGCTTGGATCTGGGCTTTTGGGCTCTTAAGCTTTATTTATTGTTAAAATAATAATTCGAGGCCTGCACACAATAAATTACAAATTATTAGTAAATGTGCAGAATTAAATGAATAAATATGAAAATGTGATGGTAAATATGATGATAAAAATGCACTTTTGACTACCAATCACTAATCATCAACTAATATCTTTGCTAATGATCTGTAACTTAGAATCACAAGATTATTAGTAAACATAACTACATGAGTTGATCATCATCAAAACTAGAGTGGAAGGCCTTTGGGCCAACAATCTCCCCCTTTTTGATGATGACAAAACTCATGGAGTTATATATGCATGGATTAAAGTTAAGCTTCAAGAAAGCTCCCCTTAACTCATGCATAAACAAATAAACAATAAACATGCATGAATGATAATGCATATAAACATGGTGCTCTAGATACCAATGATATATTCAAAATAAAACATGTTCTAGATACCAATTAAAGCATTATAAACATCATATATGCAAAAAAATGTAAGCATGCTCAAAATCTTTCTCCCCCTTAAGTAAGGAAGACATGCATATAATAAACAAACCAATAAACAAACCACAAATACTTCTCCCCCTTTTGTCAATCATCAACAAAGGGGGTAAAATCATAAAAACAAAATTTTCTCCCCTAAGATCAAGAAGGGGTAATCAAAACAAATATGATACCAATTCAAGATATGACAATAAGGTACATATTGATACCAATGGAAATAAAACATGTAATAATCAATAAATGATATATGCGATATACATTCATGAAGAGGAAGACGGTTAAGTAACTTCCCTACATATATACATTACATGAAAGAGGGATGATAAGTCCCAATTCACATAACACATATTATGTAATGCATAAGAGGAGATGTGAGGCTCCCCCTACACACGTGTACCACATAAAGAAGAGATGTTAAGCTTTTCAATACAAGATACACTCAACATGAATTTATACACATATAGGCAATGTAAATCAAAAGTATATATATTTTCTTAAACAAAATTTTGAGATACCAATTTAAAACATTCAACATAAATATTATGATATCATTAAGAGAAATATGCTCTTTTAAACATATGATACCAAATTGAAACTATATTTTAACATAAGTAAGGGAGTGGGAATCACATACCAATTGAAAGACAAAATCAAATTTTTTCCCCCTTTATGAAATACCAACAAAATATATGCATAAGCTTGTTAAGATACCAATAGAAAAACAATCAATCATTAGAAATTTCAAGCTTAGCATAAACAAATTTTGTGCTCTAAGATAAAGGAATATAGTAAGCACAAATAAAACATATATGTATGAAAATTAGATACCAATTGACATTGATATTCTTGAAAGAGTAAGCATACATATACAAACCATATATGAGTATACAAAAAGATCAAAATTGATACCAATTGAAAGTGTTCAATGATACCAATTGAAAGAATAGGGTCAAGTGTATATCTCATATTATAACGAAGAATACGAACTAGTTAAAATGAGAAGTTTTGTTAACTAGTACGAAATCCTTCAAGCAAGGAATAAATACAAATCATTTTTCATAAAATTGAAATCCACATGATGATCAACACTCTATTCATTAAGTATAAAAATGTCTCATGAAAACAAAATATGAGCAAATAATAAATGTGAGTGTACAAGTCAAGTATGGAGATCACAATCATGAAAATTTGTTCAATTAAGCTCAATTATTCCTTTAAACAAGAAATCATCAAAAATATTTAACCTTCAAGGTATATGTATGTCTAATACAAACTAAAGTATACATACATATCCAAGATACAAACGAGTCCACAAGGATATATGCATGAAGGCATGTGGCTCAAAAGGATAGTCATGTATATCTAATAGTTTGGACAAGATAAGCATATACATGAAGTTTAAATACCAATTCATGAAATAAAATATGAATAGCATGAAAAGTATGAAAATTTAGCTTTTCATTAAAACAATTCGATACCAATTCTTTTCAAGGTATATGTATGATTTGTCAACACAAGAAGCATACATACATATCCCTAAACATACTTTGAGTCCATAATAGATATTTGCATGAAAGACAAATGACTCAAAGGGTATACATGTATATCTTCAAGTTTGGCAAAATAAACATATACATGAAATGGAAAACACATAATTTTTCAAACAAATTCAAAAATGGGAATACAAGTTTAAAATGTATGAATCATCAAAACTAGACTATACTAGCACATCTAATGGGTACAAATAAGCATTCATGCCCAAACATATATAAAGATTTATTTGTGGCCCATTATATGTACAAGTATACATATAGTCTTAATGAAAACTAACACTTAAACAAATATTCAAGTCATAACAAGTATAAATGAACAAATCATCAAAACTAACTCATACGTGTGCATATAGTGAGTACAAATGAGCATGAAGTGCAAATGTATAAGAAACAAATGTAGCTCACTATTTGTACATGTATAATACAAGTTTTGATAAAATCTACATTTAAACATGTTATCACCACATGAAGCATCAAGCTAAAACTCATCATGATAAAACCAAACATGATTACTATGTAAATTCACATGTATTAGATTCATGATGTACATTATAGCTAAACAAACGGTGAGAACACTAAATATGGGTTCATATAAGCATGTGTGTCTCAAATACTATAAATGTATGTCAAGGATCTAATAATCATGACATTTACATACTAATCTAAAGACAATGAAAAACATGCTAGAAACAAATGAATATGAGAGCATGTAAACAATAACTATGAGAGTTAGAGATTTATATCAAAACCGATGAGGGCACTTCTCTAATTCTCCAAACCGAGGTGGTCATCCCACCATCTCTTCCCTTGAAGGTGATGCATCCAAATGATCTCCTTTAGGCTCGGAACGCATCCACTCCAAGGTGCCATCATTCTCACGTCATGTGAGAGCCCACACCTACATCAAAAATTGGAGGGGTGGTTTTTGGTACACATACTCTTTTGGGTCCATGGGGGTTAGTACCTTCTCTAACCCAAACAAATTTCTTTGCTAAATTATCAATATTTAATCTATCAAAACAAAATTTAGCAAGGTGGCCCCTACGTCCACAATGTGTACAAGTGTACACATGAGCATACGTGTGATGGTGTCCGTGAGGAGCATGTGTATGCCGTGGAGGATGTGCATGAAAAGATGGAACTTGTTTCTTGCGAAACAAAGTTTCCAAACGTGTATGCCCTTCTACACATTGGCTCAAAGTGGAGCCCAAACAATCTACACTCTTCTTAAGTAAACAAATATCATCATTAATTCTAGAAGAAGAGGTACATGCATTAGGTGATGGAACTACCCTAGCATGGCAAACATGTGCATCTATCTTATTTTGTAAAACATCCTTTTTCTTCAAACATGCATCTAAATCATTAGAAATAGAAATAATTTTATTTTTCAAGGCAACATTCTCTTTAAAACAAAATTAATTTTTGAAGACAAGTTTTCATTTTTCTTCAAAAGTGTATCACAATCATTTTTAGATTTTAAAAATTCATTTTCTTTTAGTGCAAGTTCCAATTTAGATCTCAATGAATCCCTTTCATTATAGACCTCAACCTTTTCTTGCAAACATTATCAAGTTTAGAATGCAAACTCTTATTTTCATTTTCAATTTCTAAACTTTTCTTTTTCAAAATCTTATATTTTTCAATCAATTTTTCACATACAATAGATAGTTCTTCATTTAAAGCATAGGCATCAAAATCATCACATGAAAAACTAGCATCATCACTATCTAAGTGGGATTCCGAATGTACCTCAAGGAGTCATTCCCTTGGACCATGAAGCATTGTGAATCGGATTCACCACTAGTCTCCTCCTCTTGTTGAATAGGCATTTGAAGCTCGGAGGTGGTGGTTGTTGATAATAGATTCCACACTGCAAAAGCGGAATCAATGTTAGAAACACACATAAGATAATCTTTAGGTAATGTGCTTCTAATAGCCTCTAGGGCTTGTGCATTGGCCCCTATATGATCACCATTACCAAGGTAGCATTTCTTGGTAGCGGCAAGAAAGACATGTAAACCTAGGGTCTTTAAATACATGGACATCCTATACTTCCAAACAACAATGTTGGAAGGGTCAAAGCTAGGGGGGTCATGAAGTCCATGGTATAAACTATATGTGTGCAAACAAGCAAACAAATGCAAACAAGATTAGCAAGCAAAGGATCTCACTCCTAGGATGTTAAGCCTAAGTATCAGGAGCACTAGCTCTGATACCAATTGAAAGTACACCTAGAGGGGGGTGAATAGGTGTAAGTGCTAATTTAGAAACTAAATACTCTAAATGCGGAAGCTAATGCAAATGTTGCACAAACTTAATACAATACAACAAGTGTAGCCGAATTCCCCATGAAGGGCTCTGGACTAACTCCTCTTGATTCCCCTTGAAATGGGTTGAGGTGCTATGTGAAGCTCTTGTTGGATGAGTATAAGTTAGGCACACACACACAAGCAATCAAGTAATATGAATATGTGCACACACAATCAAGCCAAGCATATAAAAATGAATTGCAATATGAAAGATGCAAGGCAACACAAGCAATGTATAAGATATGTATGCAATGAAAGAATGATGCTTGAATGAAATGATGCTTGTACAAAGTAAAGAGAGTAAGAGTTGAGAGATATTGGATCAATCGCAAAGACCAAGATATGTTTCGAGGTTCGAGCCCCTAGCTCTACATCCTCGCCTACACCACCGTGTAGGATTTCCAATCCACTATCTCCCACCGAGGGAACCTCTACCGAAGAGGATTTGTTACAACACAAGGAGTACCAACTCCTCTCTCAATACAACAACCTCCACCGAGGCCAACAACCAACACAACCACAACACCTCTACCGAAGAGGTTTACAACCAAACTCAACCACCTCACACTTGAGGGATACAAACCAAACTCCACCTCTACCAAAGAGGGAGCAACCCAATCACCCGATCACCTCTACCAAAGAGGGATACAACAAGAATAAGGGTGTTTACAACAAGTGGTTTCAAAACCACAAACTCT